>JAXDDW010000061.1:1660000-1825000 GCA_034670385.1 Hoplostethus mediterraneus
GATAGAGACGAGACATTCAGGGACACGCCCAGACCTGTCGCCGCCCTGCTGTGTGACCTGCCGCATCTTCAACACAAACACATTCATCTGCTGGGGTCACGGGGTCACAGGGTCACGGGGGTGGGCCGTATAGAAAGCAGGATCAATAGGATTGATTGGTGAGAGGGTCTCGGAGGGGTGAGCACCGCCTTTCACTGCATCCCATTCGTTACTTTTACAATCAGGCCGGTGTTTGTCCTCTCCCTCCCATTTCTTTATTGATTGTTCCCTCGTTCCTCCATCTTTCTTCTCATCCTTCCTCCAGCAGCATCACTCCGTCATCTGATTGGACGAGCAGCTTCTGGGCCGTCTTCTGAGTCGGTCAGCGGCTGGATTGATCAGGCGTCAAACATCAAACCCCGTTTTCCCTCATCCACACCTCAGTCCTCTTCCTGTCTCTCTTCCTCAGATAGAAACCCACTCTCTCTCTCTCTCATTGGCTGCAGTGGTAGACTTAACTACCAGCATCAGCAAGTATCGGCATTGCCCTGGTCCCATGCTAAAATGGAGACCGTCCCGTAATGGCTCGATCACAAGTTCAACCCCTGCAAGGTGTCACTCATGAGCCCTTGAGAAACTAACAGTCAGTGAGCAGGTAGACAGTCACCCTGACTGTCTACCTGCTCACTGACTGTTAGTTTCTCTGGATGGTTTTATTAATTTAGCCTCAAATCTACAACGTCTGGTCTCCTGTGCTGGTCTTACCCCCTGTGGCGAGTCTGCCCGTCCATGTGGAACAGGATCAGCTTGCCCTCGGCGTCGTGGCCCACCGCCGTCCGGGCCGAGACCACGTCCACAAAGTCGCGGAACACCCCTGTCAGAGGAGAAGGTTAGGGTTACGGTTCAATACAGTTAAAGATCAATACAGTAAAAGGCTTGTTCAAACTGAATCCACTTGGTGGTCCTTGAGGAGAGACTTGAGAAGGGGGGGTATTTTTCCTTTTTATCGGACAGTTCTAGTTTAGTTGATTTAAGACATAAATCTTGTCTTCATATCTTGTCTATGGAAAATCGCACTAGCCACCTAGCCACTAGCCACCTAGCTCCCAGTATAGACCATGTGAACCACAGCTCCCAGTATAGACCATGTGAACCATAGCTCCCAGTATAGACCATGTGAACCACAGCTCCCAGTATAGACCATGTGAACCACAGCTCCCAGTATAGACCATGTGAACCACAGCTCCCAGTATAGACCATGTGAACCACAGCTCCCAGTATAGACCATGTGAACCACAGCTCCCAGTATAGACCATGTGAACCACAGCTCCCAGTGTATCCACTATCCAACATGGCAGCACTGTGTTTTGGTGCGGGTCATGTCAGGTCAAGGTCATGTTTCACCATTAACCGACCACTGGCGTGGCAGCACTCTGGGATACGGTTACTCTGAGTTCCTGCTGGTGAGCCTGGGTGTGGTGAGGTAAACTGATCCTGGATCTGTTGTTGGCGGTGAAATCTTCCTTGATTAATAGGAGTTGTTATGTAACGACATCATGAACCCAGAGTTCAACTGATCCTGAATCATGTGGCCTTTACAGCCGTTTGTAACCTTGATTATTATTACTATTATTATTATATTATTATTACTACTATAACTATTATTATTATTACTACTATTATTATTATATTATTATTACTACTATAACTATTATTATTAATATTATTACTAAAATTATTATTACTACTATTATTACTATTAGCAGCAGAGTCGCTGCCCATCTTTCGCCGCAGGCTGAAAACCCACCTCTTCAGGAGACACTACCCTGACCCTTCCTCTTCAGGAGACACTACCCTGACCCTTCCTCTTCAGGAGACACTACCCTGACCCTTCCTCTTCAGGAGACACTACCCTGACCCTTCCTCTTCAGGAGACACTACCCTGACCCTTCCTCCTAGCCTTGACTACTTGTCGTCACTTATGTACCTGAGCTCTTGTTTACTGGCTCTTGGATACACTTGGATACACTTATTTGTCTTAGCTCTTGTTTACTGGCTCTTGGATACACTTATGTGCCTGAGCTCTTGTTTACTGGCTCTTGGATACACTTGGATACACTTATTTGTCTTAGCTCTTGTTTTATTCGATTCTCTATTTGTCTCATTTGTTAAGATAAGTAGGTTGCTAACTTATTGCACTCTTACCTTAACACTAGTTATGCTCTTAGTTGCTTGTTTAGGAAGGAAATGCACTTATGATTTCTGGTGACTAGTAGTTTCCTTACCTACCTTTGTTGATGCACTTATTGTAAGTCGCTTTGGATAAAAGCGTCTGCTAAATGACTGTAATGTAATGTAATGTATTATTATTATTATTACTACTACTACTGCTACTACTACTATTATTATAGTTATTAGTGTTATTATCATGATGATGATGATGATGATGATGATGATGATGATGATGATGATGATGATGATTATTATTACTATTATTACATTTTCCTATGGAAGTGTAGATTCTGAAAAGTGTAAATTACTGCATTACTCCCCCCCACCCCCCTCCTCCCTCCTCATCTCTTCATATTGCTTGTCTACACCTTGTGGCCGGTTTGCGTCCAGCCCCCGTGAGCCCGACCGCTGCCCTATCTGGTTCTGAGGATCCCTTAACCCGCCCTGGCACGCTGGCCGGTGGAACCGCAGCGACCGCAGCCTCTCACCAGCGTTCCCTCCAAGCCAGCGGTGCCCAAACCAATCAGTTCCTCCTCTCTGCTCATCGGTGAAATGGACTGAAAACCTGCAGACTCTTCCACGGCAGGACAGGACGGCGCTGGCTTAGAGGAAACACTACCCATAATCCTTTGCGTTTACCCGTCTCCTGTGTCTTGTCACACTCGGCCTCCAGGCTCTGGTTGATGTAGACCTGGCCGTCCCTCAGCAGCCACACCACGCCGCTGACCAGCTGGACGAACGGGTTGGACCGGTCCAGAACGTCCTCCTCCGACAGATACCTGGGAGGAGGCAGGGAAACCCAATCAGCACAACTCACCCTGGAAATAAATCTAGTGCAATTAAACAACCTGCAGCTATACGTTGAAGATGTTTGTTCAGGTCAGACTTTCTTGTCCCTGATACAGTACACACTCAAAATACACATACACTCCTTTCACAAGTTACTAAACCAGTTGTTCCTCATCGTATCCTGTGAAGGTTCATGTCTTTTGCCACCTGGGTTGTTGATGCGAATACCGATGCTAAATGTTTCTGGACCCAGGGGACTCAAACTCACCAGCAACTGACCAGACACAGATCAACATGTTTTCCTTCTGACACTAATAATCTGACCAGTGAAAAATAATTTCCCGACCTGATATTAACTTTCTACTCAACATCTAAACCTCGATGTGTCCCAGTTGTTCTTCTCGTCACCGTGGTGGAAACTCACTCCAGTCTTTGTGCTTGATGAACTGAGTCTTCTCTGGGTTGAGGAAATCTCATTGGGCTCGGTGAAATTCTTCCAAGCCCCGATGTCTGATTTCACAAATGCATTGTTGTCACATGAAAAAGGAAAAGCAGATTCATTCCTTAATTCCTGAAAACTCCTCAGATTCCTTCGTTGCACTGAGCGGTCTGACTGATTTACAGGTTCAGTGTTTTGCTCAAGGACACTTTGACATCGGGCATCGTGGGGATCAAACCTGTGGCCTCTCAGTCACAGGACGGTCTCTCTAACCCTTCACCCACCCGGAGACACAAGACAAACTCTCTATTTACATTCTTCGTCTGACAGGTTGAACTCAGAGGGAACAAGTAGCAGGAACTGGTTGGAGCTGGTTTTGTGGTGTGTGAGATATGTGTGTGTGTGTGTGTGTGTGTGTGTGTGTGTGTGTGTTAAACTGATATTTATTTTTAAGAGTTCAGACCACATGGACCTGCTAGATACACCAACAGCACCTTGCATCATATGAAATTCCTAGTATTCCTAAATTCAGGTATCAAACTATTTTTTCCAGGGTTTACAGAGTGTGTGAGTGTGTGTGTGTGTGTGTGTGTGTGTGTGTGTGTGTGTGTGTGTGTATGGTGTGTGGGGGGTAAGCTTGTAGTGGTATTACGCAAGTAGTTCTATCCTTGGGTGAGTGCGTGTTGTTTTTCCCAAGTTACTATTCATGATGTTATGCAAGAAGTTATCTGCATGAGTACATGTATGTGTGTGTGTGTGTGTGTGTATGTGTGTGTGTGTATGTAGGTTCTGTTTTTCCTTGCGTTACTATTCCTGGGCGTGGGGGAGTGTAGTGTCCTAGGGTGGGGGGGGGGTATAAGTGCTCTCAGTTAATCCATCATCATGTTCTGTCAATAAGTACGTTTACAAGCAAAATATCAATCAATAGACGGTTGAAAGAGATCATAATCAATAACCCGTTCACTCCTAGACTCCTGCTCCGTCTTCCCCATGTAAACATCAGTCGGATTTCATTTGGCTTCATCAACCTGAGCAGGTCAAAGGTCGCCAGACGCAGCGACCCCGGATGTTGCGGGCTCACCCAAACACCAGGCTGCCGTCTCTCCGGATGCCAAACTGGGCGTTCTGCACCCCCCCGCTGTCCGCCGCCGTCCTGCCGTCGCTCACCACGTTGCCCAGACAACGGCCGCTGCGGGTGCTGAAGAAGCCTCCGTTCTGGGCGTACAGACACCTGGCGGGCGTGGCCGTCTCCTCCACCGGGGCCCTGTGGTTTATCCCGCAGCCGCCCGGCCCGCCCGGCTCCAACACCGACACCGTCCCCAGCGGGTCGTGGACCACCGTCACGTGACCTGGGGACCGCAGAGGGATGAGAGGGGGTGAAACTTCAGTGATCAAATCGTTCAAGCAGCAGAATGAAGTGTGGGACGTGAACTCGCTGGCCACTTTATTAGGTACGCTGAAGTAAAGCAGACAAGACCGAGAGGTTGAGCTGAACGACTGAACGTTAGATGGGCAAGACGCTGATTTAAGTGACTGTGAACGTGGTGGCTGGTGAGGTCCCGTCTTCAAACACTCGGCAACAACAACAAGATGGCGCTCAGGAAACGTCACCTGGTCCAACGAATCCTGGTTGTGATGCGCTGATGGAAATGTGAGATGACGTGCTGGTGGAGTGCCGGTTCACATGCGACTCCTTGGTACCAATGGAGCATCATTTCAACACCACACTGTGACCAGCTGACCAGGTGACCAGCTGACCAGGTGACCAGGTGACCAGGTGCTTCCCTTCATGACTCTCTCTTCCCTCTCTTGTTCAAACCAGTTAAGATCACATGAAGGAACATCTGAATGTGAGCGTCAGTCCGACTTCACCCTCGCTTCATTTTGTTATGCTAGGCTTTCAAAGCATGATGTCAACATCCGCCTCCTTCTACCCATAATGCCTTGAAGCACACTGCAGTTCTCTTGGAAGAGGACTGAGACCTGCATTTCCATCCGTCTCATTCGGAGTTCAAATGAACCGAACATGCTGAGTGTGAACGCACCACAACTATTTCAATCCATCCACAGGCATGCGCCCTCTGGTGGCGACAGAACAGATTTGGTAAAAGTGTTGAACATTTATAAAATTCAATATTGAATTCAATCTTTACCAACGTATCTAGTATCTACTGTGTTATTAACATTGTGGTTGTCGTGGCGATGCTTGGAACTGTGGAACTACTGCATCACTGACCGTGGACCGTTCGCGAGGTGCCGGGGACGTCTGATATGAAGACTGAGGACTCGGCCACTGGGAGCCCAGTATGGTTACTGGAGGGCCAGGTCTCATAGGTGACGTTGCCGTGGATGACGGGCTGGCAGTCCCTGACGTGGCGGTGAGAGTGGGAGGGGCCATGGCCGTGGGCGTATGGCACCAGGAGGTCATCGTCCTCAGAGACGCTAGAGGAACAAAACAAAGAAATGAACATTCTTGTGTTAGTCTACATCATCACGTTTCTGAATGTCACACAAGCTACTCATCGTTTCTGTTGTAGTTGGAGGTTACTGGGGCAGCGGGGGCCCAGTGGTTAGAGAGACTGTCCTGTAACTTAGAGGTCACATGTCTGATTACCCACAACACGTCCTTGATCATGACTCTGAACCTTCTAGCAGCTCACTGACTGCAGGTCAGTCTGGATAACAGCATCGTCAGAGAGGGCTTGTTTGTCTCAAATATTTAGAAGAAATCTGATCTGACTGCTCAAAACCTTCCTCAGATCCACTGCAAGGAGTTAAGGTAAAGCAAACTGTTTGGAACACTTGAGTCGATAAATAAACTCTGTAGGTCAAACCTGCTCTGTTGACTCATTTCAACACAGTAAATCAATGCAACCCCCTCAGACAGTGTGCACATGGTTCTCTGTTGGAACTGACTGCCTGCACTGATGGGAACTTTTGGAAGTGAGTAGTGGAGAAATAATAATAATAATAATAATAATAATAATAAATAAGAAGGAATACATACAGGTCTGGGGAATACTGCACTGAGACATGGAGTTTAAATAAGTATATATATATATATATATATATATATATATATCCAGAGCAGAGTTGAGTATTTCAGAATGGCCTGATGTGTCTCTATTTAACATGAAATCACTCGGGACCCCTGAACTCATCAAACCCACCAAGTACCACCACTTTCACATTTCTTATCCTCTCGGAAAGCGTTTCAAAAAGTGACGTCTGAATATTTCCACCAATCAAAACCAATGATTTACTCGCAAGACTTGTTTTAAAATGTTCATATAGTCTGTGAGCCCAGTGGAGGGGGGCCTCAGGAAACTCTTATGCAACCTCAGGACCACGTAAGTAACAGGACAGCCATGCCTGGAATCCCCTCAAAACACCCAACAGAAATGCCTTCCAATTGTGGGGGCATGCACAACATCAGCTTTGCAGATAATCACCTTTATTTTAACTGTGTTTTTGCATGTTGTTTGCCTGCGAGTTTACTGTTTGACAAGATGTTGCACTCTTGGTTTCTCTTGGGAGAATTTAATCTCAATGCAACCAGCAGGTTAAATACAGGATAAGTGAAATATGAGCATGTCTGTGGTCTTTAAAAGGACAGGAGAGCAAGAGGATCTTCCCAGTTCTGGTAGAGCGGCTATAAAAACAAAGACAAACGGGACAACAGCACCACCCAGTGGCCAAAGAGCCTCACTGCAGCGACCTGTTCACACAAACTGTCAGTCTGTTTGGTTGGAGCCAGACAGTGAAGACAGGACTCACTGTTTGGGTGAATCCGTCACCGCTAACTCAAGGCGTAGAGACTGGAATGCTAACGTAATGCTAAGTGTTAGCTACCGTTTTCATTTTGGTCGGACACAGTTACAGATCAAAGTGAATAATGCTGACGTACGTTAACAGATCAAAAAAGGTCATAGAACTAGTTTGTATTTTCCTCTAAATAAGTCAAATGAGGGGAGGGAGTGTGTGTGTGAGTGTGTGTGTCGGAGAAGTAACGTAATCCGGACTTTACACTCAACACCTCCTGATATGAAAATTACTCAGACAACAGTTAGTGAGTGCTGCTGCAGAAACAAGAGTGACCTGACTAGACTAGTAACGCTACTGAATGTTAGCCGGAGTTGTTCTCGTGTTTTAGCGGCTAACTGACCGCTGTCACTTACAGGCAAAAGCAACGAGCCTGGTAAAACTTGGACTTCCCCCTAAATCTCCTGCTAGCAAAGTTTGTCTCGGCTAACGGCTACCATGCTAATACCAAACCGAGCTTACCGGGTGTTCTCGGTCTCCGACAGCCAGAGCCACAGCAGGAGCCACACAGCCTGACATTTCACCGAGACTTTTGCCATATGGGGATGATAACTAGAGACAAAAGTGTGGGACTGCCACACTCCCCTTCTCTACCGCTGTCTCTCACGTCACGAAGATAACGCAGCAGGATAAAAGCAACAGAACAAAACACACCACTTCCGGTTAAACTTTACAAAATAAAATCCACTTTTGACGCCCAGTAGAGCCCTCTTCTACTCATTGACCAATTTGTGTGACTGATGTGTTTGGTCTGTTGTGATATTTAGATTGTTTAATGTTGTATTAAGGTTTTGAAGTGCAACAAATTGTTTTGTGTTTAAGGCACTATATAAGTAAAGTTGATTTGACTCAATGCACGGGGTGTTAGTTGGGTATAGTTATGTATGGCACTCACCTTAGTGCAAGTAAGTCTAGATTTGGTCCTATCGTTTTTTAGCATAAAGATGAAGCAAATCAGTATATAATATATACAGTTTATCAGGGCAGCATTCAGACTGAGCAAAAAAAAAATCAGGCGCAATGAGAAAAGGTGTTTCCTCTCAGCAAGATGTGGCCTAAACATCTAAACATTTATCACATTGACCAAATAAAAAAATCTCTCCACTTGACCCCAGAAATGTAATCAACATTAGCTGGCTTGGAAGTTTTGGTGGTAAATCATATGAGAGGCAGGCCAGAAGTTGTAGTCATATGGGCGAGAGGCAATATGCTCCAAAAGCAATGTATGCTTTTAATTTGAAGGACAAACAGGCAGTTTTCCGGTCTTTCTCTGGCTCTAGCTTTTTAAGTAAGCGTAAGCATAAGTAAGGGCCTCATGACTGGCCTCATGACTCCTGACGTGTTTCCGGTTCATCAGCGTGATGCTATCTGGCATCTGGCAGGTTCTAGATAATAAATGATAAAACTATAAAAACAATGATATTTTCATTTACCAGATGATACTGCCGAAATATATTTTTCTTTATATTGTGACTTTTTTTTATAATGAACTCTTTTGAAATCAATACAATGTACATTCCCAGTATGACAACAATGCAGAATGATAAATGTAATAATAATATTAAGAATAATATTTATGAGATTATATGAATTCGATTTACTCTAAATACAGTGTATGAGGGGTAATTCCTAAACCGCTTCATCGTATAATATTTGGAAGACCAATAATCACCAATAATCAGATCAGATAATCAGAGCATGCTTTTATTTATTGGAAAAATAGACTTTAATTTTAATTGTGTCTCTTCACCAAAATTATATTCAATACAAAACATTTTCATTAATAGTCACTAATGTTCTACTACTACTACTACTACTACTACTACTACTATTAGTAGTACTAAATGTACTGTGTCTGTGAGGAACAGAGGAAGGAATAATTGTAATATAGCATGTTAAGGTTGTGGGGTCATGATGATGGTTTGATAACTCACTGAATCCTCACTGAGACACTGAAGCAGAAGATAAAAGAGCCTGATGAGGAGATATGAAGGGACAGAGCCTCGTGGTGTTCAGACCTGCAGACCTTTACAAAATGTTTGCATTTCATTTTTGCACAGTAAGAATCCTCAACGAGACACGAGAAGATTTCTAAAGAGAATTGTGATCTGTCCAAATAAAGTGGCATCATAAAATGAAGGTGCTGTACTGGTGATGTGATAGTAAAGCTGAAGGTCCAAAATAAGATCACATCAAACGTTATTGATCCCTGTTGGGAAACAACAGAAACATAAAAATAGAATAGATTACATATAAATTATTATATATATATAAACTAGGTACATATATATAAACATCACAAACAAATATAAAGAAATTCAAAGTGTATCCAGTGTGAAATAGTGGATCCATTATGAGCGTCTGTATTGATCCAGTGTAACAGTGAGAGCTGCTGGACACTGAAGATGTGATGACATGCATTACGTTCACATCCTCAAGGCCGTACAGGTCACATCCTGTTTGTGTTGACATACATTATAAAGCATCACACATCTCGTCAACATATCACTTCAACCTCAGCGTCATTTCCCCTTTCAGGCAGTCAGGGTATGGAGTTCAGTGTTCACATCATCTGATAGAAACTCCCCTACCATAGAAGGTTGTTTGTTGTTTGTTTAAAAGTTTGTACTTGATCTGTTCCCATGGCAACAAGCTGAAAACCTCATCCATGGAGGTTTTTGATGCAATAAAGCCTCGTCTTTGGTTGCATTCACCTTAAATGGACCTCCTTTCATCACCAGATTCAAAGGCTGGAAACAAAACGGTTCCTGTGAGGCGACGCCTGACGAGCTGCCAGAAGCTTCTTATGAAAATACCTTGTTGACAGTAGCAGCCTGTCAAACTGATACCAGAACAGTATAAAGGGTCTAACAAAGTGTTTCTACTTCCTCCTGAGGTCGTAATCACACAGGACGTTGGTTTGGTGGCAGCAGGCGGCACCTTGTGTTTCAGATGTCCATGTTTTGTGGCGCAACCTTGAACTCAACTTTAGCCGCACTGCGCATTACCGCATTACCGCATTACCGCATTACCGCATTACTGCAATATGACAATAGGCCTTGAAGCGGCTCTATCTGGGCGGAGCTCCTGGATGAGATGATGAAGCTCTTGGTGTCCTGGAGCCTCTTCCTCCTTTCAGAATGCCTCATCATCCTCTTCTTCAACAGCAAGCAGAGCAGCCGCTGACCTTCTCTACTCCATTTTTATTTGATCTAATCTAGTCAGATAGCGGTGTTGGGGAGTCCTGGTGGCTCGGGGGTCTACGGTGAACCAGAACCGGTCTCACCTCTCTACTGCTAACTATCGACAAAAAAAGAATCTTACAAAAAAAAGAAGCTTACAAGTTGTTGTCAAACTTTGTGTTACAAGGCAACCAGAATAATGTAACACTCTTTGTGACCTTTGACCTCACTCTCTCTGTTATGAGTGGTACAGCGGAGCTTCTATCTGATCATGGCCTTCCAATCATGAACTGATTCCTCGTCTCCTCCTTGGGCGATCAATCTTATCAATCAAGTTGAACCATTATTGGTCTTGGTACCAGCAGCCACGACGTCGTCCTGTCCCTGAGCCAACCAGATTTCATCCTGAGAGTCGGATTCAATTCACAAGCCCCGCCCTTGGGTCACGCCCACTCCTTGATGAGCCTGACGTACGACGCGTTTCTGTTGATGTAGGGCAGCGAAATGGAGGAGTAGCGTCTAGACAGGCGGGCCGCCATCGACCGGCGGCACACCCGCATGAGGTGACCCGCCACTCTGACCAATAGCAGAGAGGCCAGGCTGACGGTGATCATCAGCCACGTCCGCCTGGAGGGAGAGGGAGGAGTTCAGTGCATAGTCAGTGATGCATTTGACAACTTACAACCCAATGAGCATCAAAACCACCTTCCCACCTTCCCAGCAGATATAAATCTACAACGAGGCATGAAGTAAAGCTCACGATACACAGTAATGACCCGCAGACCCGCAGGTCTTGAAACCATCATAACTGCATCCTGTAAAAAACAAGAAATTCTGTGGACTTTTGTGCAACTGGAGATCGCTGAATGTTTCCTGTTCTGGTATCAGTCGCGTCAGGAAAAATAAACGATTTGAGATTCTGTTGTTTTTCAGTTTCCGTTTTTTCTTTCTTCATGATTTAGGTCATTATAGCTGTTGAGCTGAGTTGTTGTTGAGTGACATGTGTCTTGTAGCTGCTTGTGCTGATTCCATCAGGATGCAGAGGAAAACGAGCCCAGTGAGTCAGAAGGTGTTCGAGGGTTAAAGTCCACTCACTGTACGTCTGGATGAGGATCAGCTGAAGGCCTAAAATGTAAAGATTTTTGTAGGAGTCCAACGAGTTACTGAACAGACATGAGGGATGGACGGTGGAGGTTAAAGGTCAGGGGTGAGGAGGGGGTCATCTGACTTGACCTCTGACACTTACTCTGCTAGATACGGCTGGTCTCGGCGGGCCTCCTCCTCTCGTCTCCATGCTGTGAAGTGTTTGGCCAGACAATGTCCCGCTGTGGAGAGAAGAACGCCTGGTCAAAACAACACAAACAGTGTGTGTGTGTGTGTGTGTGTGTGTGTTTGTGTGCGCACGTGTGTGTGCACACCAAACCGAAGTCCTGTGTGATTACGACCTCAGGAGGAAGTGTGCACACCACACTCTCCCATCTGGACAGCCGGAGGGGGGGCAATGTGAGCCTGCTGTTCATTGATTATAGTTCAGCTTTCAACACCATAGTCCCACCAGACTGGCTGGCAGGTTGATTGAGCTGGGACTGAACACCCCCTGTGTGCCTGGATCCTGGACTTCCTGACCGCCAGGCCCCAGGTGGTCAGGGTGGGCAGACACACCTCCAACCCCCTCACCCTGAACACAGGATCCCCCCAGGGTTGCGTCCTCAGCCCCCTACTGTACTTCCTGTACACACATGACTGTGTGGCCAGGTTCAGCTCCAACTCCAACATCAAGTTTGCGGATGACACAGTGGTGGTGGGCCTGATCTCCGACAACGACGAGAAGGCCTACCTGGAGGATTTCCCCCATCTACCTCTTATTTTATATTTTATATTTTATATTCTCATTTCCAAAGTGCTCTTACTGTATATATTGTGTTGTTTTTTTTACTGTAAATACTGTGTATTATTGCCCTTTTGCACATTCCCGTTGAGCATTGCCACTTTTTCATTTCACTACACTATGTGACAAATAAAGTTCTTGAATCTTCTTGAATCTGCATGTATACCTCTGTGTAATATAAAGCTCATAGTGATACAGCTTCCTGTTTCTGGGTCACATGGACACTGGTCATCACACCGACACTCCTCAGCACAGGACAGACCATAGAAACCCAGAGGACACACTGAGAGAGAGAGAGAGAGAGAGGGAGAGAGAGAGAGAGAGAGAGAGAGAGAGAGAGACGTCAGGTGGAGGCTATTATCATCTCTTCTCTGTGCTGAAAAATAAATAACAGGAAGTCTCAATAGTCAATAGCTCTACCTTCTTCACAGGAGTTGCCGTGGAAACCGGGGGGGGCAGGTGCAGCGTCCGTGGACGGGGTCGCATGAGGCTCCGTTAGCGCAGGCGCAGGTCTGGTTGCAGCCGTCGCCGTAGAAACCTGACACGCACTCTTCCAAGGAGAGAGAGAGAGAAATGGTATTGAGAGCTTTCAGGTGATGTCATGACCTGAGCTGTTTCTCCACCGCAGGAACTATCCAGGAACTATCCAGGAACTATCCAGGAACTATCCAGGAACTATCAAGGAACTATCAAGGAACTATCCAGGAACTATCAAGGAACTATCCAGGAACAATCCAGGAACTATCAAGGAACTATCCAGGAACTATCAAGGAACTATCCAGGAACAATCCAGGAACTATCCAGGAACTATCCAGGAACTATCAAGGAACAATCCAGGAACAATCCAGGAACTATGCAGGAACTATCAAGGAACTATCAAGGAACTATCCAGGAACTATGCAGGAACTATCCAGGAACTATCCAGGAACAATCCAGGAACTATCCAGGAACTATCAAGGAACAATCCAGGAACTATCCAGGAACTATCCAGGAACTATCCAGGAACTATCAAGGAACAATCCAGGAACTATCCAGGAACAATCCAGGAACAATCCAGGAACTATCCAGGAACTATCCAGGAACTATCCAGGAACTATCCAGGAACTATCAAGGAACTTAGTACTATTGGTACTTTGTTCCTTTCCCACCAGGGGAACGAGCCCTGAAAAAGGTTCCTCTTGGATAGCTCCTGGACCCCAAAAAACGCTCCTGCTAGCGAGGTAGTACTTTTTGGGGGACCAGGAACCATTGGGGCGGAGTTGAAAGGGGGCGGGGTCTGTAATCACTCTTGAGAGGCCTATAGACAGGTTTTTCAGCTCTGACCTAGGACGCCGCCATTGTTGTGTTGTTTGTGTTCGGTGGGCACAGACCTTCCGGTTATAAACTACAAGGACGTCAGACACATCTACGCAAAACGCTGCTAACATCGCCGAGCTATCTTCACGCTACCTAGCTATATATATATATATTAAATTAACCTTGTATCTAAAATGGTTCGGGGACACATTGTGCGGTGCGTGGCTTCCGAATACAAGGAAATGCTTGAAGGAGTAGACATACAGCTAATTCATGTTGACTTAACAACAATGTGATATTTAGCAATATTTATGCCAGCTGTTTTTTAAGACGCTGACTTGGTTCAACAATAGATTTCAAATACACAAACCGGTCGTGTTTATAGGTCAGTACACAACCAACTTTGTTGCTGTGGAGATACTGATGTGCCTCTGAGCTTTTCAGATTTCCCATCGCGTTACCATCTAACGTTGCCGCCATCGATTCCACCAAGTACCAACATATTTTTGCCATACGTTATATTTGGCCATATTATCCTCCCAGGTGTGTACTGTGTCTGGGTGTGGGATGGACACAGCACCTCCCCTTATCAGGAAAGCCGATGAATGTTCACACTGCATTTGCTTTAACATTAACTTCATCGCCCAATACTGGAAATTAACCGGAAATGGGGGCGTGGCCGAAAACCCTTGTCTGTAGATGAAGAACCCTGTGTGATGTCATCAGATCCATGTGAAGGTGTGAAGATACGTAGTTTGAGTTACATTTTCAAGTTTGGAAGCCTCGAGGTTGAGGAGTGAAGCGTCTCACCTCCAGATTCCAGGGATGAAGTTGACAGACAGGAAGGAAGAACGGACGGAAGGAAAGACATAAAGAAAGTGAATCAATTAAAGAAAAAGAGAAAGGGGTGTGTGTGTGTGTGTGTGTGTGTGTGTGAGACCAGATGAGTCTACTGGTTACCTTGGCTGCAGTTCTTTCCTCTCCATCCAGCATCACAGACGCAGCCGTCTGGACCGCAGAGAGACAGACATGGTTTTCTGGGTAATCATGAAATGTGTAATCCTAAAACACTACATCCTGAGCAAACACACACACACACACACACACACACACACACACACACACACACTTACTGGGGACAGCGCTATGAGCGAGCTACGGAGCTTCACTAGACTGTTTGTGTCAATACCAGGCCGCCGTAGTTCAAGGTGTATCAGGCAGGAGAAAGTAAGTTCAATTCACGTTGTTGCTGATGGTGTTACTGGCTGCTGATGGAGGTCGATCAAGGTAATAGATTATCTTCTGCACCTTTTAAAGATGTTGAATATCACCACAAAATCTCAGCTGTCGGCAGCTTCAATCCCAAAACCCTGATCCTCAACACAACACACCTGAAACCTGAAACCTGAAGACACATCTCAGTGATGAAGACGTTTCTAAAGTCTTTCTCCACCATTCAAGGATCAAATATTTGAAGCTGTGGATGACGAGGACGTTTGTCTCTATTCAGGGAATCTGTGTGTTTTGTGGATAACTAAAAGGTGACTCATGTACAGAGTGAGGCGTTGGTGGCTTTAACTCAACTAGGGGATCCTACACTTGGACAACTTCCTTTAAATGTACGGAGAAACATATAAATAATAGTAATATAAACCAGAAAATAAATAATAGTAAATAACATCAAGCTCTCCCCAGACTAGCCACCATCCACCAGATCCACCACGACACTCACTGGCAGTACAGACACCATGGGTGCCGCAGGCTGGCGGCTGGCACACCAGGGTGTCACAGGCAGCACCCTGCCAGCCCTCCTGGCACCGGCAGCGCCCGTCCACACAGTCCCCGTGCCGGCTGCAGTCCGCCGGCTGGCAGCGCCGCTGGTGGACGCACAGGATGGTGGAGACGGGCCGGGCACAGCGCCACCTACTGTCTGGTTTACTGGGAGAGGAGGCGGGGCGTCAAGATGAATCAGAATCACTTAACAGGAATAATACTCTTCCTTTATGAAGAGCTTTGACGGCTGATGACCACTAAGAGTTCAGCCATGAGGACAAGCTAGCTGAGTGTCCTGGTGGCTCTGTTATTGATCTTATTGATGTTATTGATCTTATTGATCGTGTTGCTCACAGAGTGAACTCACGGTAATTCTAACCCTTAAACTAGTGTGTCCAGTATTGGAATCAGAGTCACTTTGTTCATGTTCAATTGGCTCACCAGGGATCAGAGGGGTAGCTGGCCAATGAGCCGTTGACCACATAGGTGGAAGACCCGCCTCCATCCAGATTGATAGCATTGATCAGCCCGTACTTCTTCAGGAAGTCGGCCACCTCCCAGAGACTCATCCTGCACCGACAAAACAACAGCAGGTCAGAAATAAACCTGGAAACAGTGAACCAGTTACTCAGTCGGTCATATTGGAGAGAAAGAGAGACTGGTAGCACTGCTAGCAAGTTAGCAGGTTAGCAGGTTAGCTAACCCGTCCATGTGTGGATCTCCAAAACAAACACATATATATGAATTAAATATAGTATAGAAGAGCTCTGTAGTTGAGTAGTGTCCTGTGTTCTTTAAGGAAAACAATGTTGAGCTTGACACTTAATCGCTCAACTTCTCTCAATTATTGATCTTTTATTTTTTATTTTTCATAATGGTTTTATGATCAGATTGTGATTAGATTAGATGAAACATTCGCCACGGCATGAGAAAGTATAGATAAATATAAAATACAGTAGTCGTTATTAGTTGTCCCTCCTATTGTTTTTCCTTCTTTATTTATCACTTCCACCCACATTGTCTTTCCTCCTCTCAGCTTCTTTGTTGGCTCCAGCGGTTCATTTCACCTTTAGCAGCTGAAGCACCGCCACCCCCCCAATGGCTTTGTTTCTGTGTTGAGTCACTGGATTGAGGACTGAATCTTGTCTGGTAATAACAATAACAGGGGTGTGTTGAGATGTGATGTTAGAAAAGGTTTAATTTACAGGACCAAGCCAGACATCAATCATTTATATGGACCAATAAACTCTGGATGAGAGCTTTAATAATAATAATAATAATAATAATAATAATAATAATAATAATAATAATAATGAACCCTCCTTGTGTGTATGTTGAGTTGGTGACTAAATCCCTGTAAAATCAAAGCCTTCCTACTGTTTTTACTGAGTCATTACCAGTCTCTTCAGGTTAATGGTAAATTCTCCCCCAGCCTCTCCATCTCCTCTTACCGCCGCAGAATAATAACAATATTATCTGTACAGCACTTTTCAAAACAGACTACCAAACTGCTTCAGTCAATAAAACACACTTTCAATAAAGCGAATTTAAACCAAACAAAAGCCACAGGACAGAAGAACACGAGGATAAAATATGATGACTCTATAGGAGTAATAAAGTCACGTATAGAAGAAGAAGCAGCAAGTGGTGAATCTCAGGATGCACCGCCCACTTTCACCATTTCATCAACTAACTCACCAACGTCAGGCGCCGACCCCTGACCCCTGACCCCTCCCTGACCACCGAATGCCTGTCCATCTGGATAAGGACATCAGGTCTTACCCTCTCTCTTTGGTCTGTCCGTCGATGTGGACCAGGACCAGTCTGCCCTCGGCGTCGTGGCCCACCACCGTCCTGGCTGACAGCACATCCACGAAGTAGCGCAGAGCCCCTGGCAGAGAGGAGGGTTAAACACTGAGAGACCTCTGTTGGCTCAGTTGGGAGTTTATCTTCCTGACAAGATATTTTTGTATTTGCAGCAGATCTGGGGATGTTCAGTAAAGTCTGAGGCACGTGTAAAAACAAATGAATAAATATCAAATACAAGAACACGACTAGAAAGAGAAGTAAAACTAAACATCATGATGGGATGTTAAAGTGAACCGGCGTGTGATCGCCTTAACCCCTCGACTGGTTGAGGACAGATCAGGAAAAACTCCTGAATTCTGCTTTGTTTGGTCGATGTTTCGGCCCTCTGACCTCTGACCTCTGACCTCTGGCAAGACTGTCACAGTTGAAAAAAACATGGACTAAATAAAGTGTGTTGGCGGACGACCCCCAGCACCCCCAGCACCACGTCACAAAGAAGATGTTTGCGCTGCATGCTGTGTTCTCCCTGAGGGTTTACCCATCCCGTTGGTCTCGTCACACTCGGCCTCCAGGCTCTGGTTGATGTAGACCTGGCCGTCCCTCAGCAGCCACACCACGCCGCTGACCAGCTGGACGAACGGGTTGGACCGGTCCAGAACGTCCTCCCGCGACAGATACCTGGGAGGAGAGACGCTTAATTGATCCCGAGGGTCCAATCAAGGTTTTCATCTTTCAAACCCTCAGGAGTTCCTGGGCGGGTCCTGTGGGTGTTTGAGACCCAAAGCGCTCCTGTATCTTTTCCTCTTTGGAATCAAATCAGATTTTTTGTCACTGTTCCTCTCACCCAAACACCAGGCTGCCGTCTCTCCTGATGCCAAACTGGGCGTTCTGCACCCCCCCGCTGTCCGCCACCATCCTGCCGTCGCTCACCACGTTGCCCAGACAACGGCCGCTGCGGGTGCTGAAGAAGCCTCCGTTCTGGGCGTACAGACACCCGGCGGGCGTGGCCGTCTCCTCCACCGGGGCCCTGTGGTTTATCCCGCAGCCGCCCGGCCCGCCCGGCTCCAACACCGACACCGTCCCCAGCGGGTCGTGGGCCACCGTCACGTGACCTGGGGACCGGGAGACGTAAATATTGTCAGATGGGAAACTGCAGCAGATCCACAGAGATACTTTTTATTCCTTTCCTTTATTCCTTTATTTATTTAGACATTTCCAAAACTATATGCACATATATGACATTTTCCAAAACCTTTCCAGGTCTGGAAAACACATATTTGAATTCTGTGAACTGTTTATTGGACTTGACATTGAGAGTGATTGTGCCTCATCTCCAACTGCATCACTGACCGTGGACCGTTCGCGAGGTGCCGGGGACGTCTGATATGAAGACTGAGGACTCGGCCACTGGGAGCCCAGTATGGTTACTGGAGGGCCAGGTCTCATAGGTGACGTTGCCGTGGACGACAGGCTGGCAGGCCTTGACATGGCGGTGAGAGTGGGAGGGGCCGTGGCCGTGGGCGTATGGCACCAGGAGGTCATCGTCCTCAGAGACGCTAGAGGAAGTCAAGACACATTCATCGACTTATTTATTATAACACACTTTTACATACAGGCTGTTTGTATTTGTAACTCTATTGTTCTAGTTTCTATTTCTATATATTTAAAAACTGTGTATCTCTTATTACTTGTTATTTCTATCTCCTTTTTTCTTGTTTTTATTTTACTTTTATCTAGTCTATTTTTATTTAATTGTGATTATTTTACTTCACTGTCACTGTTATTATTATGTTTGTCTCTCTGAAGACACATTATATGCTTGATTTCTATATCTAATATGTTAGCTTGTCGTTATTTCCATCAGACACATCAAAGCTAAAATGAACTGAATTCTGTTTCAGTAACAGATTATGAAAGTTATATTCTCTTGTCCTATAAGGAGTCAGACGAGGAGACTGACTGATCTGTTGGTTACAGATCTACATCGTTTGGTTGTTGGTGTTCAGTTTGATCTTCGTCTTGCCTCAACTAACACAGACAATATCACACTATATCTAATATCACAAATATCTGCTGATGAAGTGAGGTACACTATCACGTCACCAAAAGTCAGTGGACACCTGACCATCACCTATATGAGCTTGCTGGACATCCCATTCTAAAACCATGGGCATTCATATGCAGTTGGACCCCCCCACTCTTCTGGAAGGCTCCTCAAGCTGTTGGAGTGTCTGTGGGAGTTTGTGCCCATTCAGCCAAAAGAGCATTAGTGAGGTGAGGCAGTGATGTTGGACCAGAAGGCCTGGCTCGCAATCGGTGTTCTACTTCCTCCCAAAGGTTCAGTGGGGTTGAGGTCAGGGCTCTGTGCAGGCCAGTCCAGTTCCTTCACACCAAACTGGTCTAACCATGTCTTTATGGACCTGGCTTTGTGCACAGGTTCTCAGTCATGCTGGAACAGCAAAGGGCCTTCCCCAAACTGTTGCCACGAAGTTGGAAGAGCGCCATTGTCTAAAATGTCTTGGTATCCTGGAGCATTCAGATTACCTTCACTGGAACTAAGGGGCCAAGCCCAAACCCTGAGGAACACCTGAACTCAATGACTAGTAGGGGGTCCACTGACTTTTGGCACTTATTTGTGATGCTGTGTGGGTGATTTTAAAGAATCTGTTGCTTGTGACAGAAACAGAAGGAGCCGTAGAGGAGAACAGGTTTGGTTATGCTGAAATGCAGGAGGAGGAGGAGGAGTACTGGATGGACAGGTTCTTAAAGTGCATGAGGCAGGAGGCAGGAATACAGCTGAAATCAGCCAAGTGAGGCTGCAACAGAGAAGAACCACTAACTGAAACACCGCAGATTCACCGTTTTCCCTAATTCAATTCTGGTGTCGGTGTGGTCACTGGTGGGAAATCCTCTCTGCCCGGTGGCCACAGTGACGAATCAAAACTTCAAACTGGAATACAAAACTTTCTCCTAAAGAACAGCGAGTGAGCGCTCCGTCCAGAGAAAAGATCTTTTTTCAGCACTTCCACCACTAATGCCATCTTCCATTCAAAGTTGGAAGTTGGAAATTCCCAGTTGGTGGTCGTAGGTCCAACCTCAGTGTGTTCCACTGGTGCAGCTCAGAAAAACCAGGAATGAAACATGGACGCCCACGAGACTGTCTTTGTCCAACATAAAATCATGCTTGCCATGTAACAGCTAATGTTACATCAATGATATTTGGCTATGTTAGCTAGCTAGCTAGAGGTTTCCTTCTTGGAATTGCGACCTGATAGGCCGCTCCGTTGTATTTTTCCGAAGAATGTCCAAGTTTACAACATCTCTGGAACGCTGCATTAGAAGAACGAAATTGGGTCGAAGGAGCTCACTGGCTTCATGTGAAATCCTTCAAACGTTAGAAAATGTAAGCAGTACTCTCAAACTTCCACATGGGGGCAGTGTGTGAGGATGCCTTGTGCAGCTTTAAGTTTATATATGTCTGTGTGTGTGTGTGTGTGTGTGTGCGTGTGTAAGAGGTAACCTAGATTTACAGCCCTTGCACAACGAACCCCTGATAGGATTTGACTGCTGCGCAGTTAGCATAAATAACACACCTGTATGCTAGCTGACACTTAACTTAAACTAACTAAACATCAGTAGAAGTGATTTCCGTGTCAGCCGGTTAACTTACACGTTAACTAACCTCTAACTAACCGATCCAACAGAGAACCTGGTTGGTGCAGAAGCTACTATCAAAGTGTGGCCGGGGCAGAAACCCGCTTACCGGGTGTTTCCCGTCTCCGACAGCCGAAGCCACAAGAGCAGCCACACAGCCCGGCAGCTTGTTTCCATGGTTACGGTGGCCCGGTGGCTGACAGCACCAGCACCGCCGCATCTGAAGGACCCAGGTTCGTTATGTCGGTTCTGTGTTCAGCCTGGTTTTGACCGGACGATCCGGATTCCTTCCACATTCCTTAGACGGAATGAGAAAGGATGCGCACGAGGGAACACCGACACATTAAGAAAAACATTACACTATTTAAAAGGTCGTTTTTTTTATTTTTAAAGAATGTGTTGAAGGAGACATTCGGTCGCATGTTATTTTGTTAGATGTGATTTCACTGATCTGGACTGAAACTGACAATTTTTAACACTTTTTTCCTGCCCTGTTAAGCAGAAACGTATGAATAGAAATATGGATCAAGTATGGATGACGGAATTACGAGGACAACATGAAATAAGTGAAAATTAAGAAAATATCAACATATATGCAGCATACAACAAAGTCATTGCACTTTAAATTAATATGTTCTTTTATATATGTGCTTTGTGTTAAATGCTATGTTAAATGCTGCACACAAAAACGTTGTAACGCGTATGTCAACCTTTTATTTTGAAAGTTGGAACCGGAAGTCCTCTTTTCTTTTCTGACATGGAATGGTAACTTAGTAAAAAAAAAAAAAAGAAGGTGTAATTTAAGAAGTTTCGTCCGCATTATTCTCTCAATAACCACACGTTGTTTTTCTAGTTAGCAGTCAATATTTTTTATAGTTGTGGTAAAATCAAGCGGAACACAAAGTGCAGCGGGGGAACGTTATTAATGTCACACAAGGTAAGGGTGACAGTTGAAGGGTATGTTGTCAACATGGCATCTAGTATTAGTGCCAAACATGGGTTATTAACGACCAAAACCTCACTGTTTCACGGTCTCCGGAGGAGGATACCACCCCATGCTGCTTGTGTCCAAAGAGCCGCTGAGATCCAGAGTCTGAGGGCGGCGACGAACTCGACCGCAGACTCACAACACAATGAGAAGTACTGCCTGGATCTGGTCCGGTGGGTCTGGCTTTACGCAACTGTTAGCTGAAGTTAAACAACCGTTTTACCAACCTTTAAACCAACAGCAAGAGGTTGCAACCCCACTATCTTAAATGATTGCTAGACAGGCACCGCCCTGAAGAACAACAGCTAAATTAATCAGATGATACATTCTGAGATACTAGAAATATCACAGCAGGCAGCATTTGTTTCAATAACCTTCATAACCGGTCTCATAACCGGTCCATCTCTCTTCCCCCGCCGTGGTGGTGGCCGGTAACGACCGAGTCTTTAAATGGGACTTTATTGATATAAAGTGATCAAAGTATCGGAATATATTTGCCGAAGTGATGAGTGTCTCATAACAGTTCCGTCACGTGCTGCCCGTCCTCCTCAGGTCCAGAGACTATGCCGGGTTTGTGTGCTCCCTCCTGCTCCCCGAGGAGGCCCGGCGCTCCTCCCTGGCCCTGAGAGCCTTCAACGTGGAGCTGGCTCAGGCAGGTATTCCTCCAGTCAGGGCAGCCTGGGAGTAATGACAGATACTGGGTTAATTACTATCGCTACTATTACTGCTATTACTACTACTATTACTACTATTACTGCTACTATTAGTAGTGACTACTACTACTACTATTACTGCTATTACTACTACTACTATTACTGCTCTTACTACTACTATTATTACTATTACTGCTACTATTAGTAGTGCTACTGCTACTGCTACTATTACTACTACTACTATTACTGCTACTACTGCTACTATTACTACTACTGCTATTATTGATACTACAAATAATGGTGGTAATAGTAATAGTAATCTATGTGTATGACTTTTCAAAATAGTGTTACAAATAGACGTGAATTAAAATCCATCTACAGTACAACAACATTAAGCCCGTCTGTCTGGTGCCGGTGTGTCTCAAAGTCGCATCTCAAACTTTTGCCTCGTGCTTCGTTCTCCACAAGGTGAAGGACTCCGTTTCCCAGAAGACCATTGGTCTGATGCGGATGCAGTTCTGGAACACGGCCATAGAGGACATCTACAGAGACGACCCTCCACTGCAGCCGGTCAGCGCCGAGCTATGGAGGGTAAGTATGATAGTATTAGTATTAGTATTATATCATACAGTACTGTGTAAAGGTCTCAGGCACCCAAGAAGCTTTGAAACATGATATTTAGAAACATTTCATCTTCGCTTTACAGATTATGTTTTTTGTGGGTTTATGTGTCTGAGACTTTTGCACTGTACTGTATGTTATAATAATATAGAATATAATTATATTTTTTATATTATTAATTTCAAAACATAACTCCTTAGTAAGGTAACTGGTGTATTTTACTGGTATCAGTTTGTCAAATGTTGGATGTCTTGTTTTGGATTGAAACTTATTATCACATATATTGAGTATATATATATTGAGTGTGTATATTGTGTGTGTATATATATATATATATATTGTGTAATGGCCTAGCTAGTCTCTGAGTTGACTCAACGATGAACCACGTGTCGTCTTCCAGGCGGTGAGGAAACATTACCTGACGAAGAGATGGCTGCTGAGGATCGTAACAGAGAGAGTAAGACCGGCTTCCTTTGTTAACCTCGTTAGTGGTGGGCGGGGCCACCTCTGACCCGCAGGACCCACATTGGTGCGGCTTGTATTTGAGCGCTCCAATCAGAATTTGCCTGCGTTGTCATGACAACAAGTAAATCTTACATCGTCATCAGTAGTCTTCCAGTAGTGTCTATTCAGCGTGTGCTTTTAGTGTGCATTCAGTGTGTATGTGTTGGTATTATTCCAGTAGTGTGTATTCAGGTGTATGTGTTAGTATTATTCCAGTAGTGTGTATTCAGTGTGTATTCAGTGTGTATTCAGTGTGTATTCAGTGTGTATTCAGTGTGTACTCAGTGTGTATTCAGTGTGTACTCAGTGTGTATCGTCCTCTGTCTCCCACCAGGAGAAGGACATGGATGACAGAGCTTATAGGAACCTGCAGGAGCTGGAAGCCTATTCAGAAAAGACCCAGTCCTCCTTACTGTACCTGCTACTGGAGTGTTTAGGTGAGGGAGGTGTGTGTGTGTGTGTGTGTGTGTGTGTGTGTGTGTGTGTGTGTCTGTGTGTGTGTCTGTGTGTCTGTGTGTGTCTGTGTGTGTCTTTGTCTGTGTGTCTGAACTGCACCAGCGCCAGTTAGTTTAGGGCTAAAGTTAGGTGTGTGTGTGTGTGTGTGTGTGTGTGTGTGTGTGTGTGTGTGTGTGTGTGTGTGTGTGTGTGTGTGTGTGTGTGTGTGTGTGTGTGTGTGTGTGTGTGTGTGTGTGTGTGTGTGTGTGTGTGTGTGTGTGTGTGTCCAGGTGTGAAAGACGTCCATGCCGACCATGCAGCGAGTCACATCGGTAAGGCCCAGGGCATCGTGACGTGTCTGAGGGCGACGCCGCACCACAGCAGCAGGCGGAGGGTCTACCTGCCCATGGACGTCTGCATGCTGGTGAGTCAACGCCGCTTGTTTTTACTCAGCATCCATCGACCCCCGAAAGAGAGATGCATCCTCTTGAATGGACGGAGGAGGAGGAGGAGGAGGAGGAGGAAGAGGATCATGCAGATGTTTTAGTTGTGTTTTGCCCTCAAACTCCTGGAGCGATGATGTCTGCCCCTGAGGTCTCACCAGGTCCCCCCAGGTCACCTCCACCGTGCTGCCTGTAGGGGGCGCTGTGGAGCAGCTAAACTGGCCAGCAGTTTCTACTCTAGCCCTTCAGCTGTGCTGTCATCCAGGGCAGCAAGTGGCTGTGAAACATCCAGTATCTTTCTTATCCTTATATATATATATTTTAGTGTGGAGGTCAGACAACAGATCAGTTTGACTGGTCATGATGAGCTGGGGAAGAAATGACGACTAACCTCCTCCCATCCTATCGGCAGTGGGCAGCTGATGTCCAGTATTTCATAAAAAGCCGATATATTGAAGCCTAACAGTCTTGACCCCTCATGCAGATTTCTCCTCTCCTGCTTCCCTGCTGTGGTTTCCTCCTCCTCCTGCGTCCTGATCAGGCTGTGTGACCGATCAAAAAACCTTCAACATAACACATTTTTAATTTTTTTAATGAAAAAAACATTCCTTTGCAGCGCTAGTGAAAGATGAACGCGATCTGAAAAGCTCTTCTAGCTCTTCTTTTCTTTCCTTCTTCCTTTTATCTGAAAAATTGAAAACAACAAATATGTGAGGTGAAGTGGTCAAGGACAACAAGATGAAAGACCTGGACTCGTTCTCATGGTGGGTCTTATTGCTGCAGCCCTGAGCCCAATCAGTACATTTGATCTAAAACACTCTTCTACAGACGATGTTGAACAGACACAGAAAAGAGCGCCACCTAGAGAAACTCAATTTCTCCACCGACAGCCTCAATAGACCAGAATGCAATGCAGCCACAAACACAAACGTCCACCAACATGTGAAACCAACAACTGGATGCAACAGGTCGAAGGTTCTCTGGGGGTTGTCGAAAGGCATTCTGGGAAATGTAGGAAACCATTAACTGAAGTAGAAGTCGACGAGGCAGGTTGAGAAGTGGGAACAATAAAAAAAAAAGTAAATTACAAAACTTCATCACAAAAAAAGTCGGGGATGGGGATGATGAGATCTGACAGGAAGAAGCTCTGAGGGTTTAGTTCCTTTATCAGTCTAGATGATGTCAAGTGGAACTGAAGTAAATTCGCCTGAGCAGGAGAGATACACTTGATAACTGTGTGTGTGTGTCTTTGTGTGTCTTTGTGTGTCTTTGTGTGTCTGTGTGTGTCTGTGTGTGTCTGTGTGTGTCTGTGTGTGTCTGTGTGTGTCTGTGTGTGTCTGTGTGTGTGTGTCACCAGCATGGAGCTTCCCAGGAGGACTTCATCCGAGGCAGCCGGGAGCAGAACGTGCGAGACGTCGCGTACGACATCGCTAGCCAAGCCCACGTGCACCTGCAGCACGTACGTACCAGACCTACGGGACCGCATGAGACCCGCTCCAGATAGATCTGTTGGTTCACATCAGATCAGGGATGCTGAGGCGGGGATGGAAACGTTCAAGGGGTCAAACCTGAGACCTTTTGGTTACGGGACGGTCTCTCGTCTTTATTTTTTTTCACTAACCTGAACGAGATGGAACAAGAGTTCGACATGTCGTTGCTAATGTAGCTAATGTAGCACTAATGAGTTCAGAGTGGAAGCTAATTGGTTGAGATTTACGAGCCTCCATCGTTGTTTTCATTAATTTGTGTTTCTTTTAAAAGGAGTAAAAGGATCAGTTAACACTTAAACACTCAGTATGTCCTGCAGTATTTACACTTCACTTCAATTTGACCTTTTGAAAAGTGCTAAACAAATTATTTATTATTATCATAACAGTTTTTACATAAATGTTAGATGCTGATTTTTAAAGTGTCTTTATTAAGGACACTGGAATCATTTTATTTATATGAAACGTGAGTTTACACCGTGCTTCACAAAACACATGAAACCAAACATGGTCAAACATCAAAGAGGTCAAACTGGAAACACGTGTAAAATATAATCAATAATAAAAATCTTAAACGTTTCAAGAGGTGATTGAAAAGATGACACTCTAGTCCTGAGTCAGGATCAGTCACCTTTAGTCCTGCATCAGGATCAGTCACCTTTAGTCCTGAGTCAGGATCAATCACCTTTAGTCCTGCATCAGGATCAGTCACCTTTAGTCCTGCATCAGGATCAATCACCTTTAGTCCTGCATCAGGATCAATCACCTTTAGTCCTGAGTCTGGATCAGGTGGTGTAGGTGGTGTTTGATTCTTGTCTGTTCTGTCTTCAGGCCCGGTCGTTCCTCCAGGACGTCCCGGTGGCAGCCACCCTGGCCTTCCTCCAGACGGTACGTCACCAATCATCAATAAGTTCTGGGATAAATCTAACGTGATATTTCACTCTGGAACATTTGAAGGTTTTGATTTCAAAACATTTTATAACCACTTTGGGAAAATTGAGTTTCCTGAAAGTCATCAGTCGATATGTCTCCCAACGACCGGAGAACTCAAAACAAGCTTTACTTAAATGCCAGCAACACTTTGTAATAGTCCATGTCATGTTGTTCTCAGGGTTTCATTTTGGAACAAAACGCAAATATTCTTTCTTCAAATGCCAATATGTGGCATGAGACCACTTCAGAATGGGTGGTTAGATAAGAGAAAACACAGTGAGATGTGGTTAGTAGGAGCAGCAGCGAGAGGTGGCGTTCTGCTTAAAACAGATGGAATATGAAGAATAAATGTTTATTAGAGAGGAAGAAAGAGAGGCGGAGCCTGAGAGGTCCAGGAACGTGATGTTGTCTTGATGTTAAAGTCCTGAGAGCTGGATGCTCCCCTGCTGTCACCATGCATTAAAGACACTTCCCTCTCCTGGCAGTGGGATTAGAGTGTGAGTGTGTGAGTGTGTGAGTGTGTGAGGGTGTGAGGGTGTGAGGGTGTGAGTGAGTGTGTGAGTGAGGGTGTGTGTGAGGGTGTGTGTGAGTGTGTGTGAGAGAAACCCCACATGGCCACATTTGTTTTCTCGCTGTGCTGAAACTTTAATTCAGATGAATCTCAGGTTCTCTCAAATGAAACCAGCTTGATACCCGGGGACATGAAACCACCCACCGGCTTTAATTCAGACGATCTCACCACCAACCGGCTGCTATAAAAAAAGGGTTTTCCAGGCCTGCAAAAGTTATAGAAAAATGGAACCTGTGCACATAGTCTTGGAAATGTGATATTTTCCTCCAACCAGTGAAGTGTTGAATGTCTCATGTCTCATCTTGGCTGCTTGTTGATCCACTTCAGATCAGAAATGTCCTGATAGTTTCGGTCCTAAGAGATAGTTGGAGCAGAAATAAGACCTGGACATTCACACCACATGTTCAACAGAGACTCTGATGGATACTGGTCTTGGAGTAGTCTTGGAGTAGTCTTGGAGTAGTCTTGGAGTAGTCCTGGAGTTTGATGTATCAAAAAGGTGAAGGAACCCTGTAATTTAAATGATTGTTTCATTTTCAGAGGAAGCTGTTTCAATCTAACCTAATACAAACTGAGCTGACTTCTTCTGTGGTGTGGTCTGGTCCAGGTGGTGCTGGAGGACTACCTCCAGAGGGTGAGGAGGGCAGATTTTGATGTGTTCCACCCCAGCCTGCAGAAGAGAAACCCCCTCCTCCCCATCCAGCTGTACCTCCGCTCCTGGAAGAAGACCTACTGATGAAGACCTACTGATGAAGACCTACTGATGAAGACCTACTGAAGAAGACCTACTGAAGAAGACCTACTGATGCAGGACCTGAAGGCTGCAGCTTTGAAGTCCAGAGAGCCAGCCTCTCTTGCAGCAGGTCTGTGAGGGAACCTGGACTTGTTGAACCACAGCCTCTTTCACACAACACCCAGAGCCAGAGATCCCGGCCGTCGTTTCTCAGCCTCCGGCCTGCGGACCGGCGCTGGTCCTGGAGCTGTGCTGACATGGTGGAGCGATTACCTGAGACAAAAGCCTCCTGTGGAGTCTAGTGTCGTCACGGTATCCTGCATTTCGATACCATTGTGAGAGATTGAATTTAATAACGTTCAATGCTTTGGGGAAATGTGTTCTGCGAGCCAAGAATCCATTTAAATGTCAGCTGCAAATGTGAGAATTGGTTTAGTAGAAGAAGAAGAAGGAGACTAGACAGAGCAGCAGTCTGGCTCTGGACAGTGGACTCAAACAGTCCACCAGGTCTTGAACTGGATCCCAGTCCACCTGAACTGGTTGACTGAACTGGTACCAGGAGCCAAATATGGAACTATTTCACTTAAGGAAAGAAAAGGAAACTCGACCGCCATCAAAACCTTGGTAGAAGCATTACCACCAAGTTGGCCGGCTCAGTGTGGATCTTCCGAACGTCTCAGTAGTAGCTTGATGGATTTTCTCTTCCCTGGTATCAAAGTATTATTGATTTTTTTTTCATTAACATCAAATTCCTGCTATCGTAGACTGATGGAACATTCCCGTTGCCCAAGTGCCACGATGTACCGCCCTGGCCCGACTGTACTGTGTGTTCTACCGTATCAGTACCATGCTGTGTCCATAACAGACCGACTTTGGTACAGGACCAGTATCGGTACCTTTTGGTTTTCCGTTGCATGTAACCCAGCCAGTACCTTTTTTTTAAACTGGTCCAGTACCAAAGTGGCCGAACCGTACCGAACCAGACTGTATCAGACTGAACCAGCACCGGTACAGTATGGTACTGGTAGTCTGTAGGACAAGGAGTTTGAGAAACGATGTAGGTGAAACCAACAACACTGATGTACTGACTGAAATAAATGTCACGTCTACGCTGTAAATGGTTTAAAAATAATTTTAATACTAACTAAAAATACTACTACCTTAAAATGAAGTAAGACGCAGTAGTATCAGTGAGGCATTTATACTTCTTCTCTTTTCATCTTCTAAAGTTTGATATGTTTCTCAGAATATGTTCAAGGTTAGGTTTCGGTGTAGGGCTGGTGGCTGTTGAAGAGTTTGCGGTGTGTGGAGCGATAATAAGCCTGAACAGACGATGTCCAGTTTGTGATGCAGATTATTTCAGTCTGACAGATAACGCAGGAGCATGGTGGTAACAATACAACGATAAACACAGAAGAGACGGAAGTACATTTGATTTATGCAGATGAGAAAAATCCAGCGCTGCATGTAACACATCTCCCTTCAAAACTATCAAACGACAAGAACGCAAAACATGATTAAAGTTTTAAACGATCGGAGACCAGACCAGGCTCTTCCTCTTCCTTCAGGTCTCATAATGAAGAGGCAGGTCCTTCGTTAGGAGTTAATTAAGCCACATAGAGACGTCTAATGACCCTCCAAGGAAGCCTCTGTTTACACAACCTGATGCCCTGACCGTATCATGGAGGGACTCAAAGCATTAATTAAACCTATAGAGATAATTGCTGTCAGTGCAACAGTATGATGACCTCCTCAGAGCAAGCAGTCTTGCTTACATAACCTGGCACACTAAATTACACGTCTGTTATTTGTGTAACACATTAATTAGTTGAGATCAAAAGTTACCATGAAAGAATCAAACAACACAAAACCAGCGTCAAGGATTTCTGATGATACACCTGAAATTCCTTTTTCCAATAACCAGAAAGCTTCTACTATCTACTTCAGATGATCCTCAAGCAAATTGAAAGTAGCTTACAAAATACCATGAAATTGCATAAAATGAACTTCACTTGGTAGTGTTGATGTTCGGTGGTTTGCTAGACCAATGAAAACGCGTCATGGGCGGGGCTTGACTCGTCTAGCCCAACCCAGATGTCCATGCCCCGCCCAGAGTGTTCTTTGAGGAGGAGCACTTGAGAAAAACAGTTTCTTTGGCTCCGCCCACTGAAGTTTAACTCAACCAATGAGATTATTTCTGCCGCCAGAGTAGCCCCGCCTCCTCGAGACATGTTTGTAGAACTGAAGCTCCAACCTACTCACACAGGAGAGAAGGTTCTGGTGGGAACACCAACGGGGGTATATGAGATCGTCATTACTACATCATTACTGCACAGGGTTCCTATGGTCATGGAAAACCTGGAAAAGTCATGGAATTCAAAAAACAGATTACCACCAATCCAATCACCAATAGTGTTGGTGATTTGATTGGCAGAAAGATGGAGGAACAACAACAACAACAACAACAACAACAACAACAACAAATCAGATGAAACAGTCCTGAGGTAGGAGCTAGCTTCAAATATCCAACTGGAAGATTCAACAAGATGAAAGATGTCAGGCATGATTCGTCTGCAGTGTGGCCAAGTCCGCTGTGGCCAAAAACAGAAGGAAAACAGACCTGGGATCAGAAGACCCAGTCACTTTGAATCAGGATGAAGGGGACCTTGTCAGCTCCAGTGATAAGGTCCGGTGGACTCTGGAGATTAGCTCTATTGTTCTGTCAGGTTAATCAGTTAATGTATTTTAAACATGGAAATATTATGAAACACAGAAAGAAGGTACAAATTTAAAGAGATGAAAAAACCAACAGGCTTATAAAAAATTAAAAGACACCAAGTCAACACAACTAAACGCTTTGCTACCAAGACACAAAATGGGATGCCAAAAACGAAATGCATCAATGACAAATAAGGGAAAGTAGAGACTTAGGCCGAATCCCAATTCACCCCTTAGTCCTTCCCCTCCATTTTGCGCGTTCACATGAAGGGGTAGGGGTGTCCCGATTCTCTTGTGATCGAGGGGTAGGGCCAAGTGCGAGGGCTACATGACCTCCAAACGGAGATTTTTCAGGGGCACACTTCAAACCAAGGGCTAGGAGAAATCTCCCAGAATGACCTGCGAATCAACTGGAAGATCATGGGGACCGCTACACTACCATCAAAGTGAACCACAGATGTAGTATTTTCTTTGTTAATAAAGATTTAAAAAATATTCTAACCTGTGGTATTATCTTAGTTTAATGTTGTTTCAATGTATTATAGACCGTTTCTTTATAACAAGCATAACAAAAAATCGCTAGTATGCCGATGTCTCTACTTCGCTAGTTAGTTACGTTACAACATTGTTTTTAGGCTGATTTGTGCATGACAGTCCCGCATTTTGACATATTTCTATGTTGCATTTCCCCCCTTTGATGGCATATGACGCCAAAATATAATATATATATATATATATATATATATATATATATAAAAAGTCCATCAGCGAAGTTGCTGCACTTGTTACGGCTCCTCTAATATCAGTGCAGACTGGCAGGGTAACGTTAGGAGCGGCTTGCTAGACTACAGAGCACCGCTAACACTATTCTGTCAAGAAGTGGACTGGTAATGAAGCAGTGGTCTTTTTATTTGATGACTTGTTTGATCGCTTGGTAGCGTGAAAAGTATAAATCGCGAGCGTCCATGCTTTTCTATCTCCATCAGATGAACGGCAGATGTCACTGTGATAATACCATTATTGCCATAGTAATCTCCGATAACAAACTTGTCGCGTCTGTTTATGTAAACGTCACCGATGACGTATCAGGGTCTTGAAGGGTTGTCCCATTTCATAGGGGGAGATTTCAACCACTACCCCTTATGACTCTGTTCCAAGGGCCAAGCCGAAGGGCGAGGGGCCTCGAAAACGAGCCGTGGGGGTAAAAAGAGAATTGGGATTCAGCCTTAGAAACAGTTTGAACAAAGATGGAGGGACCCTCCCCATAGTGGACATTTAGCTGAGGCCCTGATTCCTGTGTTGCCAACATGGTGACTTTTCAGACTTTCTTGAGAAAATGTTACGGTAGTGGACAACAACGAACACTACGCTAGGTAGCTGTTATTAGATATTTCACCACTTAGTGGATTTATAAGGTAGAATTGTTGGCTCCATATCTACGATAAAGGCAGAGTAACGTTAGTTAACAGTAATTAAGATAACTTAGTTGTTTTGGCTGCATTAGCAGCTACGTTGTCCAGTTGATGTTGTGGGTGTTTCACCGAACCACCGAACCACAGAGACGGTTGTGATATACGGTGGCTTCATAGAGGGTTGTTTAGATCGTGAAGCGACAGGTCGGGGACTTTATCTGCACACTTTAGTGGTGACTGAGGAAGACTCACATCCTAACCCTAACCCATCTCGGTGGTTAGTGAGACTGACACCCTCCATCCCTCTCAAATTGTGCTTGACATTTAACAATACACAGGATCTGATGTTCCCATCCTTTGTGCTGCTAAAGAATGTTGAGTGCTGACATGGAAACCTGGCTTGGCTGTCACAAGTACCACAAATGGCTGCTAACCTTTTCCTCTGCCCCCTCTTGTGAATCCCCCATCCAGAAGGTCAGTCTTCTACCTCCATCCCACTCCACTTTGTTTCCCTCTATTATATCTCTATTATATATCAGACATACTGAGTTTATTGAGTAGCAGAATGAGAAGATTCATTGGGGAATATAAAAGCACACAGGGCACTTATGACTAACAAAATGAAAGGAATGTAGGCGTGTGACTCGTCCAGCTTTTATTGCAGCGGCTAAACGTTGTGATTAATCTACACTCTGGAAAGAGAAGGGCATCTTCAGGCATCTTCAGGTGTTCCTTCGACTTCAGGGGTTCTTCAAATTACCACCGTAGGGGAGCACAAAGAAAGATAGATGCCCTGAGACGAGGGCCTTTAAGGGGTTTAGCACTTGCTTTTTGGCAATTTGTCTCATTTGTTTAATAAGAGTAGGTAGATATCTTATTGATCTTCTACCTCAGCACTGGTTCTGCTCTTAGATGCTTGTCTGGGGAGGAGATGCACTCCTGATTTCTGGTGACTAGTAGTTCTCTATCTATGTTGAATGCACTTATTGTAAGTTTGCTAAATGACTGTAATGTAATGTAATGGCTTCCTTTGAAGTATTACCAATGAACCCCTGATTTTTAGAGTGGAAATGTATTCTTCAACTAACCATAGGATAACCCCAGAGGGTTCCTTGAGGAACCTCTTTACTGATGGCACCTCCAGGAACCTCTAACATAAGGGGTTCTTCAAGGAACCCTTCAGTGATACATTTTCTAGTGAGGAACCTGTTTGGATCTTAGAAGAACCCCAGATGAACCCCTAGTTTTAGGAGTGTACATTGCAAGTGGTGAATGTAGTTAATATGTAATGTCACTTTCCTTTCCTTTCACATTCCTAATCCTAATACAAATAATCTGTATAGCGCTTTTCAAAATAGTTACAAGGCTCTTTACAAATAAAATCAAAAAGATCAAATGAATAGTAAAAGCAAAAAGAGAAACTGTTCCATTTCAGACTCCACCAAGTTCCTCTTTTCCTCTTTTCCCTGGTTTCCTGTCACATGCCAGGCAGGCACACACATCCAATTTACCAACGATTGGCGTGCATCAAATATACATGCACAAACGTGTATATTTGATGAACGCGTGTACAATACGACACATTTTTTTGTATTAATTTACGTCTAACCTTCGTGAACGAAGCCCAATGACTTCATGTTCACTTCCCTGTTTCACCTTTAGGAGTTTTCAGTCACAAGAACTGATAACAGTAAAGCATGGCAAGAAATTATTAACGCTATCAATGCTATTTCAGCAGAAACACACACCATTGATGAGATAAAAAAAAGAAACCGTTTGATATGAAACTAGATTAAAGAGAAGTAGAAGTATTATCAGCCTAAGGAGGACGGCAGCACTGAGCCACTATCGACATGATCAGAGGATCGATCAATAACAGGAGAGACCTCACTGTCGGTGTCCAGTCGGCATTGGAGCTGGACTCAGATCAGATCCAGGCTGCATCTTCATCAGATGGTAGGACTATGTTGTTGTGTTTGTAAGGCGTCCAGTCCATGTGATCAACCTTTACAAGTTGGATCATCTTGTTGTTATGGATGAATCTTATGTTATGAATGTTCAACAAATATGACATTTCAACCTATTAGGTCTTTTTTTCTACAGGGCCACTGAAACATCTTGTTGTTGAGGTTTGGCACTACTGTGATGGATGTTTCATAAAGAATAATCCGTTCTAAGAGCCTCCTGCATGTTTCAAACATGTTTTGATCGTACCAAACGAACAAATTCAGATACGAACAAAATTATGAAGTCTGACTATGTTCGTAGAAACGTTCGTACTAGTGTTATACGATCAAATGTGATCGTACGTTTCGTGAATGAGGCCCAATATACGTAAGTGAGTTTTTAGAAGTGATGTTCTGGTGGCTCAGTTGGCTAGGGCACACACTGTGTACCTGCAACGCCGTCGGTTTGAATCCAGCCTGGCACTTTTGGTCTCTCCATTGAGAACTATCAAAAAAATACAAAAATAAAAAGATCCAGATTTAGCAACAACAGCTTCCCAGGCAAGTCGCTCCAAATCCCAGGAGCCCCGATGGTTCTTGCTTTCAATCTAGACTGTAAATCTTATTTATCGTATTTAACTTGTTTAGTGTATTTAATATTAATAAGGAAAATAAACCTCCCAACAGTTTGGAACAGAACTGGAACATCAGGTGACAGACTCACTGGTTCTAATCACAATCAGTTTTATTGGTGGATTTTCATGAAGGTCACATGAAACATGATACAACACAAAATTATAAACATAGAATAAAAAATACATTTAGGAAATATGTCTCTTTTAGAAGTAGTATTTAAATGGTAGTATGTAAAAATATGTAAGAAGTTGTGGGACCGGGAGCTCTTTCTCCTCAACTGTGACGATCTTCTTGTTTTCCAGGTTTGTCGTGTTCTGGGTCTCAGTGCTGATGAGTAGCTTATGCAGGCACAGATTTTAATTGGACCGATGAAACTCTCACCTGACAGCCAACCGGGGATTTAACGGTTTATCCAAGAGAAATCTGACACACATTAGTGGGATTGTGCTGACATGGATTATGCATTGAATTTGTCATGGAAATTGCCTGTAGGCACTCAGAACTCTTTAAATAACACACAAAACATTGACAGGTTGAAGTATAAAAATATATAGTATACAGATATATTGGAGAGAGAAAGACACAGGTCACACAGAAAGTCAAAGTCTCTCTACGCTCTCTCTCTCTGAAAAGCAGCTAATTACAATCTTTATAGTTTCTTTAGGAACAAAGAGGTCTGTTATGATTGGTTCACTTATGCTTGGATAACATGTTTAACCTACAGGCTCTCTCCACATAGCAGTGGTCTGGTCAAGGTCAGATTTACTGCCTTCTAGGGCCTCAAATACAGGCCTCACTAGCTTACTCTGCAACACTCAGGCACATGTTCATGACACACATCACATGTCTGTGGCAACACAGCATCAGTACCACAGACACAAAATGATAAATGATAAATTCTCGCATTCTGTGCTAATTTACTTTCACAAATTACATGTGTCTTATTTATTTATTTGCTTCCCCATCATCAGACATACTCACGACTAACAGGAAGCTGAATGGATGTTTTCAGTGATATTTATAGTCTGCTGACTATAATATGTTCAGCGCTGTCCTGGTATGCCTTTTTGTTTGAGAAACCCATCAGAGAAGAGGCAGAGATACCAATTTCTCCACCGACAGTGCCCTTAAAAGACCAGAATTCAATGCAGCAACAACACATGGTTTTGAGTAAGAGGCGTCATTCTCGCTTTTTCTTGACCTGAAGAACTCTCGCTCCACCGTTGCTGTTGATCTCTCCACCTACACGTATAACCCACAGCTAAATGCAACCTGTTCAGGCATGTTCTCTAGGGTTTTTTGAAAGGCATTCTGGGAAATGTAGGAAATCACTCACTGAAGTAGATAATGCAGGTTGAGGTAAAGTGGGAAAAATAAAGTAAATTACAACACTATGAAAGAGGATCTGAAGAGGATCTGATGGTGGACCTTTAATTTCTGTGTGAATGAAGAAACAGGATGCGCGCACACACACACACACACACACCGTCCATGTGATGCTGAAGTCAGCCAGACCAGCGTCGCTAGTGATAGAATCGCTAAACATGAAAGGAAATCCACTAATAAATTGGATTTCATCCATTGCAGGGGGGAGTGCTCTCCTTTCATGTTGTCACTGCGAGGTGTCAGCTGATGATGATTAGTGAGGAAGAGGAGTCACTAATTTATCCTCATTTATTTATCTTTGTTTATTCAACTGGTGTGACAGAAATCCCCAAGGAGCTCAGAAATCAAGATGCAGTATAAGCCCAGGGCCCCTCCCTGTCTAAACCACAAACAGCTTTTCACACCATTATAATGAGAGTGGACGCCTGATGTTTTTAAACAATTTATTAACTACAAGTAATTTGAAACAACCAATGAGATTATTTCTGCCTCCAGAGAAGCTCCGCCTCTGAGAAATGTTGATGTAACTAAAACTTGGATCTGCTCCGTGACCACTCGGCCACATCCCAGGGTTAAAAACACTGAAAACACTTTATCTGAGAAGCAGTATTGAGGCTCATCGGGGTGCCTGGTATTTTAGATGAAAGTGACTTGCGGGTACATGCCACCAGAGATATAACACTTCCATATGTCACCCATGATGTTCCTATTAGAGATGCTGGGCTGCTGCGTCGCTCTGCCTCGGCTCTGTAATTCATTGTAGGAACGTGGTCCGTCAGCATCCAGCAGTAATCCACCACCACATGTGGAGAGGTGGCGTTCGCTCCATCCGCCCTGTAGGAAGAGTGGAGCTGGAGCTGCAGACCCACGACTACCGAATTCATTCCTCCTCTCTGGTTGCCTGTAATGAAATGTTTTCTATTCCCTGCATCCCTGTTTGTTAGGAGCTCTTTGGGAAGAAATTTGTCTTCACTTAAAAGGAGGAGGGCACAATGAAATAACCGAGACAATTTTCTGACTCTGGCTCCCGTCTGGCTTGCTGACATGAATATTTTCTGCCAAGCGAGACAAAGTGACAGTATAATTGCGTGATGTGAACCAGGTAAGAACAACTCAATGCTGAAAGTTTTAGTCTGACACCAGTAAGCTGCACAGCCTGCATCCGCAAACACAGACAGGACGTTGGATGACTTCCAGACTTTTAAATCGTGCTGACAGTTGACAAGGGACTGGGGAGGGAGCTTGGTGGAGGGTTTGATGCTGAGGTAGAGCTGGGTGTCGTCGGCGTAGCAGTGGAAGTCTAGGCTGTGTCGGCAGATGATCTGGCCAAGGGGGAGCATGTAGATAGTAAATAGAAGTGGTCCAAGCACAGAGCCTTGGGGCACGCCCTGATTGACTCGGGCCAGGGGGGATCTGGAGCTGCCGATGGTGACAAACTGTTTCCTGTCCGAGAGATCAGAACCGGAACCAAGAGAGAGCAGTACCAGTGAGGTCCGGGAGGATGGTGTGGCAGACTGTCGAATGCAGCAGAGAGGTCAAGAAGAATGAGGATATTGATGTGGCCGGAGTCAGCAGCAGTGAGGAGCTCATTGGTGATCCTGATGAGGGAGGTCTCTGTGCTATGGTGGGCTCTAAAACCAGATTGAAGGCGTTCAAAGAGCTCATGGTTGGACATGTGTTGCTGGAGTTGGGCGGCTTCCAGGATTGCTGCTGAATAGAAGGTTGGAGATCGGCCGGTAGTTGTTAGGTTCATCCGGGTCCAGACTTTTTCAGAATAGGGGTGACTGAGGCCGTTTTAAAACTGGAGGGGACAGGTAAGGAGGTGTTTATAATGTTTGTTATGAGAGGACACAAGGCAGGTAGACATGCCTTGACCAAGGCTGTGGGCATGGGGTCCAGGGCGCAGGTGGAAGCCTTGGATGCAGTGTCAACAGGGGAGACGGAGGAGAAGCAACACTCAGGGATGATGGGTCCAATCGAGGCACTTTAACCTTTATTTACCCAGGGGGAATTGATTGATTGAAATGCACACACAGACACTTACTGTACATGGCTCGGAGCTGACCAGTACAACCACAGTCTCTACTGGTTCCACTGGGAGCTGTCCAGTACAACCTTCTACTTCACTACAGTCTTCCACTGGAGCAGTTGGGGGTTCAGTGTCTTGCTCAAGGGCTCTTTCGTTCCCTTTCCCCGCCCAGATTCAGGTCCTAGGAATCTAAACAGAACATGACTAGCTAGTTGGTCTGCTACCTTGAAGATGACTAGTGGTGTCAGTTTATTGGTCCATTTATTTTGGATATTATTACGTTCTGGTTGAAATGGGAAAACGTGAACTCTATCAATAGGCGACGAATATAAATCATATTTACTTATATTTTCATAAAAACACCCCTCCCGGGGGTATCCTTTGTTTTCCTGTGAAGTGTTTTGTGGTGACCCTGTTGTGCTGGCAGCTCTTTATAAATCAAATTGACTTGACCTGATTTAAAAGCTGAAATATCATCAGTAATATTTAAAAAACACATGATTATTTTGGAAGTGAAGGTTTTAAGACGACCGACGGCGGACCTGGATATTCAAGTATGAAAGCAGGAAAATAATCAAATCTTTACTTTTTCTCCTCCGTTGCACGTTCGGCTCCCTACAGCTCCCTAAGTGTGGAAGTAAAAGCGCTCGCTGTGTTAATGTTAGTCATTTTGCTTTTAGATCTCTTTACCCAAGCTCCTAATAGGGCACTTTGCTTGCCAGCATAACATTATCATGAAGTAAAGGGAATAAGACGATCAGCCTGCATGCTGATTCAGAGTCGTAGACTATCGGCATTATGACGTACATCTGGACCTCTCTGGTGTATGTTTCTGATATTTACTGCTGTTCATGCATTTACTGCTTGGCCCAGTGCTTCAAAAGCAATTACCCATAATCCATAGCATCAAGGATGTAATAAATGAGGACATCGGGGAAGGGTAGATAGAAGAAAATAGATAGATAGATAGATAGAAAGATAGACAGACAGATAGACAGACAGACAGACAGACAGAAAGAAGAAGATAGATTGATAGATAGATAGATAGACAGATAGATAGATAGATAGACAGATAGACAGACAGATAGATAGATAGATAAATAGATAGATAGATGGATGTCGTCCCACCATCCATCGAACCTCTCCACCAGAGTCCTGTACTCGTCCTCATTGTCCTTGCTGATGCAATGTTATGTTATGTAGCAGCAGTCAGCTCACTGCTGAACACAAGAAACACAATACTCATCAAAGGTTGTATTTCCAAATAGATCAAACTACAAGTTCCAATACCAATACCAAATATATATATATATATATATATATATATATATATATACCAATACCAATATGAGTATTTATGTTGAGGACACACTGAGGCACATTCAAATAAATGGGGCTGAAACTGAGGCAAAGCAGAGAAAAGTCTGAAGCCTGTTTTAAGTCAAGTCAGTGTCTCCGACCTTACAAAACTCCTACAGTAATCCTATCATTAAGTTAACTGTAATTCCCTATAGTATTAAATAATATTCCTAATATTATCAATAGATATTGCAATATTTTAGTGATATTGTAGTAGATAGAAAATACCATAGTACAGAATAAGGTCACTATTACACACACTAAGGAAATGAAGCAATTCAATTCTTTAATTTTATTTATTTATTTTTCAGTGTCAGAAAGAAATGCAGGAAACATTTTTAACACAACATTACACAACAGCCTCCACAACTAAACCTAACACCAGCTTCTTCAGTATCTAGTGTGTCCACCCTTTACCTCCATTACAGCTTCCATTCCTTTCAGGAGACTTGCTTTGAGTTTTTCAAAGAAATCTGCAGGGATTTTTTTCCATGCTTCTCCAGTCTAATCAATCTGTACAGTTCAGTTGCTGCATGTTCTGCTTCTCACGATCAAGATCATCCCAAACACATTCAGTGATGTTGAGGTCTGGGCTCTTCGCTACGTCTTGATCTTCTCATCAGTTTTCCAGACGGTATTTTATGACGTATTAAGATTTGTTTGTATTTATCAGCATCAGATCAAAAACAAACCAAATATACATCCCAAACGTGCTCTGATCGTCCACCATGCTGGACTGACGGCTGTCCACATGGTTCAGAGTCTTTCATTGCTCCGGCGGCGTCCATCCTGCCTTCTGACCCACAAACTCCACATCTCAGGTGCCCAGTTTCTGTCTTCCAGTGCAAATCTTCTTCTCTGTTGTCTAGTACTTACTGAGTAGCAGCTGTTTGCCAGCTCCACATCCTGTCAGACCCACAGCACTGGGTTGTCTTCCCACAGTGGAAGGATCGACAGAGACACCTGTGGATTTTTTCATCTCTATCGCTCAAAGATGAAAGCTGCATGTCCTGTCTCTCTGAGGGTGATAGGTTTGATGGTCTACCAGGTCGCAGGCCTACCAGGTCTTGCACGCTTGTCTTGCAATATGTCCTTTCAATTTTTTAGTTGTATTGTATTTTATTTCCCATTGCAATTTTTTCTTATTTGCTGCTAAATAGGGTGATATAGTTTATATATTTGTAATGTAGTATGATATACTATACATAGTGTATGATAGTATAGTATAGTGTACATATAGTATATCTATAGTAGAATGTAAAGTACAAAGGAGAGTTACATCAGATACTGTATATCTATAATATAATTTAGTATGATATGTGTATGTGGTATATCTATAATATAGTATATGTATGTGGTATATCTATAATATAGTATGATATATGTATGTGGTATATCTATAATATAGTATGATATGTGTATGTGGTATATCTATAATATAGTATGATATGTGTATGTGGTATATCTATAGTGAAGCTATTCAAGCCCCTATAATATAGATATGATATTTCAGCTCAGAGGATTCAGTCTCGTCCATTCTTCTAAACATCTCCTCTCCTAGCCAGACTCAAACACACTGCAGTAACATATTTATTTATCATCGTGTCTTTCATGTTCTTTTAGCAATGTAGCACACCAAGTAACATGTACAGCTTACGACTGTGAACAACCGCTCCACGATGTGAACACTACACAGAACAAGACGAATGCCACGAACAGGGACATTTAATATCCAATATTTGTGACGTTAAAACATTTCATGCTTTTAATAATGTAAAAAATGCAACTTTACAACAACAATCCACAGGACATGCAGACAGGTCTCAGGGTGACGACCTGCATCAAACAAACATCCAATGATGGTTGTCTGTAGTCTTTGGTCCTTGACGTGAGAGTCAAGATGTGTTTCAGTAAAACATGTCCACTGTTGGTTTCAGGTTTTAGAGGCGTTCCTTCTCAGGGAAGGTTTGAGGAACTTGTGTGCGCGGAGCCTGAACTTCTGATCCCTCACACTGTAGATGATCACATTCCAGCAGCTGTTGGTAGCCAAAATCCAAAAGGCGAAAAAGGAGAAATTGCACCATTGGTTCCCCAAGACGTTCCCCACCACAAAGACGGCGATGGGAGTGAACGACGCGGTGAAGGCCAGCGTCAACGTCCCGATGGTCTTGGCCGCCTTGATGTCGGAGAAATTGGGTTTGGTGGCGCTTTGGTGGCGTTTGCTCTCTGCCAGCTGTTTCCTGCGCTTCGAGTGCTGCCTGATGGTTGACAGGGAGATGACGTTTATTACCACCGTGCCACTGAGGAGCGTGAAGTCAAAAGCAGGGAAGAGCAGGAGGATGTTCCAGGCCTGGCTTCGAAACTCGCTGATGGTCCCCAGGGCGTAATTACACATCCGGCTGCAGGAGTTGTACTCCAGAGCGATCTCACTGCTAAAAACCATGGGAGACACAGCCAAGAAGAAACTCCCCACCCAGGAGAAGATGATGAGGGTCGTGGTCCTTTTACGTGTAATCACTGAGTCCTTGTGCAGCGGCCTCAACACGGCGATGCTCCTCTCTATGGTCAGCAGGAAAATAGTTGTTATGGACACCAAGGTACACCCGGCAAAGATGGGGCCGATGACATTGCACGGGTGGAAACTCGTCGCTTGTGAGTTGTACGAGACCCACTCCGGCGCCGAATCCGTCACCATAAGAGACACCTCGGCGTAGACGGACAGCGGCACGACGAATATCCCCACAGCCAGGTCGGCCACCGCCAGGGACGCCTTCAGGTACCCCTGCGGCGTGTGGAAGTGCTTGGTCCCCAGCACCACGGCCAGGGTCACCACGTTGCCGAACAAGATGGCGAAAATCAGCAGCACCATGAAAACCACCATCAGGATTTTGTTGGCCAGGGTGCAGCAGCACACGGTGCAGTGTGCGGGTTCAGTTCCGTCCAACATGGTCGCTGTGCCGGACTCAACCAGGGGATGAAGTGCTGCTGCATTCACATTGCTGTCTAAAATAAAACAATATAGCAGGATGTCAGTCAAATCTGATAAACAAGAGACTACAGTGTTATTGTAGTCCACTTTCCCTGATGATTAGCATTTCGCTAACAATCAATCAATCAATATAAAAAAATCTATATTAAAAGTAACAATCAAACGATCAAAGGTTCATAAAGGTGAACCATTGTGAACATTTGATCTTTTCATTACATTTAATATTGAATTTGTTTAAATTGAATTTGAATTCGTTTGTGAACCTTTGATCTTTTGTAACCACTTATATAACAGAGTGCTGGCAGGTGATCTATCTATTATCTATTTCTATTGCTTTGTTAGCTGATATAAGACGTGTCCCCTAGCCACATAGCCGCTAGTAAACCAGTGGTCTTGGTAGCTTCTGCTTCAGCTCCATATATAAAAGTAAGCAGCATGGCCTCATGGGACAGAGCACATGTAACATGTCTGTTTTGTAACAATGTGCTACTTTTTACTTTTACCTAGTAGATTTCTTCTGTACTTCTACTGAGTAACAGTAAAAACGGATGGTAGCCATAACTCATGAGTATCTGTCTGTTTACACCTTGCCAGACACGCAAGCGGCAGCAGCAGCTGGAGTAAACAGACCTCACTCACTCCCTGACATGGCACGTGAGCCCGGCAGCCCGATGGTCACGCGTCCGGCAAGCGCTACTACGGGTGGAGAGGTGACGTCATAGTGAGCTGGATCACAGCTGTAGTAGTAAATAAAGCTTCTGGAGCCTGCGGCAGCCAATCACAGTCCGGATACAAATACATATAGAAATATCTAAAATAAATACTTTAACTAAAGTCTTATTTAACTAAATTACATGAATTGAATTGAATTGAAGTCAGTTCATCCAGAGTCTCATAGGAGCCAGTAGCCAGTGGTTCGAATTTACATCTCAATTAAATCTATTTTTGATTTTAAACTAAAATTAAAAAAATTGTATATTCAACGGTAGAAAATGGGAACGCAAACGCACATGAATAAACGTACATTTCCCTTAAAATTTCAGATGCTCCAGCTTTTAAAAAAAACAAAAACAAATGTCTTTGATTTCTTTCAAGCTGAAACCTCCCGTACGGAATAAAACCCCCTAGATTAATCATAAGAAGCCACTCTACCGCTCCTTATACTTTTGAAATGTATTTTCCTTTAACCAAGAATTCAATTTTACACTTTGTAAAAACAGGCTATTCACGGTGTCGATAATATTAGTTAGTGATATTATGTATTGTATGTAATGGCGCATATAGAGTCACAGCCAGTCATCAAGGATGTGCAGCTCATATCTATACTTCTATGTGAGAGACCCACTTTAAAATCAATTTCCTAATATTCCTAAAGCCAGTCATCCAGTTTTACACTTTCCAAAACAGGGTTACTCCAGGGTTTATAGTATTGGATATTACAGCCTACTCACTTTCAGCTTTGAATTTCCTTCAAGATGCGGATGCCAGGCGTCGCTCATTCTCAGTGCAGCAGCACACAGCTTGACTTTCACTCGGGTTCAGACATCCCGGGCCCCCGCACGAAATCCAGAACCACTAAACTCACAGAGTGGAGGTCGCTACCGAGGATGGAGCTGCAGAACCGGGCTGTCCGCAGCGCACTGGTCTGGTCGGTACTGGAGAGACGGTTAAGTGTCTCCTCCACTGGTTCCTCCATTGGCTGAGGATGCTGATGACAGAGGATCCCCGCCTATAGTATGGAGCCTGAGTGTACTCGACAAAGTCCTTGGGCATAGCTGTGGCTCATAGATGTATAGCCTGTCGTAGTATTCAATAAATATTCCATTTATCTGCAAAACTCGCCTGGGAGGACTTCAAACTCCTACAACCAGCCAGCGGAAATTCCTTTCACTTTCTAATCATTTCAATGATTCATTTTACTAATCATTTTGCTCGATTCTTCGTTGTATAGGTTTAACCAGTTTAGTCAAACTGAATACAGCACAGCAGCCCGCAGCCTTCAGATCACTGGGGTAAAAAAACAACCCAACCCAACGAGAACAAAATCAGTTTGATCACATCAGTAGCATGACATTAAGATGAGTATGAGTATTGTTTCCTTCTTCCCTCCTACAGCAGCCTCGCCCAGCGGGGGTCAATGTCCCTGGTATGGAAGTTGGTTCCCAATGAGAAAGATTCCTAATCCTAAAACCTACTTTACTCACCCTTTAAGGTTTTCCTTGTATTATGTGTGTATGTCTTTTTTTTACTTCTATTAATTTATGTTTTTATTTTATTTTATTTTTCTGATTGTACAAAAATACAATAAGTTATTTTTGTATGTTGAGGGATCAGAGGGGTGGGAGGGAATAATGTGGGGATGGTTATTTTTGATAAACATTCATTTGACTCTACCAATGAAAATTATGTCTCAATCAAAAAATCTCAATCAAACTAAAAAGACTGTAATAATATCTGATTGTCATTTTCAAATGAAAGAAAAACGGCTACCAACAGTATTGGGCTGCACAGAGGCTGCTGTGAAAGCCTTCCTAGTGCAGTTGTGACGGAGCAGCTTAACAGGTTTCTACCCCCTGACGAATCACACACAGTTCATTCTCTCAGAAAGCTGCAGGATTTCAGATTTTCATGTATTTCAAACTTTGGGGATCACAGGAACCTTCTGACCTCAGCATGGGCTCACCTGACTAACACCTTTCTAACTTTGCAGGCTTTAAAAAAAATCAGCAATTTCCAACGTCACAAAGCGTTAGAGACTCCCGACTCCACAACTATGTCAGCTTGTGTGATAGTGTCAGTAGTCTACAAGTCTGGCTCCAGTCCTGCCTTGGCTGTAGTGGACTACAACAACACAAAAGCATAATGCGGCGTCATGATGTGCACGGTGGCTAATCCTTAATCCAGGGGTCACAGCGTGCAGCTCAGGTCCAACGCTTCATCCCTCAGTATGGTGGATCTGTTTCTGGAGCTTAAGCTGTCATGGAGGCTTAAACTGCAGCTGTGTCCGTCTGTCTTGTTTTGTCTGCTAGTGCTGCGTATTGGTTGGATAAAAAGGCAGGTAAACTGATCTCCAATCAGTGATCTTTTTTTTTCAGTAAGGCATTATTTCATGCATTTTCCCCCTAAAATACCCCATCCTCATGCATCAGTCTGACACCACCGACTATCATTTATTTTCATATCATAAAGATGTATACCAGCCTGTACAGGTTTGTACTGTTCTGTATTCCACAACTAAAAAGGTAAACTGAGTTCGGTGGGTTTATCTTCTACTACATCCCTGTCTGTATGTATGAAACTGAAAACTGATAACTGGTAACTGATAACTGATAACTGATAACTGATAACTGATAACTGATAACTGGTAACTGATAACTGGTAACTGAGTGTGTTTCTGGTTCCCGGCAGGGCAGGTCTCTTCAGCACATTGAAGCTCTCCAGTGAAAATGAAAGTCCACCCTGCCCAGTCACTTGTTGAGAAACGCTGGTCTGTGGGCTGAAGTGGAATTTGATTTGTCAAGTCAAGGTAACGTAGAGCAATAACCAATCATTCATATGACCGATATATCTGTTTCAATTTCATCAGTATGGAATTGAATGGAGAGTTTAGGTCTAAATGTTGTTTCAGAGGCTTTTCCACCTTGAAAAGAATTTGATTTGTGATTTGATTTGATTCAATGTAAGTAATGTATATTTTTGACCCTATAAATGACCCTGTTGAGTGGAGATGGACCTCCCTATTGTTGCTTGCAATGGAAAATGCCTTGTTGGAGTTTTCATCCCATCAGTAAGCAGCATGTGACTGTACAACATGGTATGATGACACCGCAGCTCAGACAGCGCAGCTCTAAGGTGTCAGGAACGCTGTCGTCGCTAGATGGCAGTAGTGAGACATTTCATTTTGGCCCCATCACCTCTGACACCTTTGTCATTTGAAGAGCCTCTCATCCTCTTCAGCAGCAAAGACTCAGAGGAAGGGGAAGGTCTTTTTCTGTGAGAGGCTGAAAGGTGAAAAGGCTTCCAGAGATGGGTCTGTGATTAGCTGAGTGAATCGCTCCTGTGTCCGCCACACTTGGCCTTAGAGGACCTCGTCTAGACACAGGGAGGACCAGTGGGATTTAACATTTCATTGCAAAGTTCACTCAAGACTTCTGAGCCCTCCTGGGTAGTCCTTTTTAAAATGGCAAGGCTGTCTGTGGAGCAGCGTGTTAAAAGCCAAGCTATGTCTTTCCCCTGCAGAGACATAACCTATCTGAGCCAGGAAACCTTAATGTATACAGTACACACCTGACACCATTTTCCACAGATTCTTTTGAATAGAAAAGATCCACTGAATGATGGTTTGTTACCTGCCAAAGTGTCTGGTAGAGCAGACACACATCTAACTTTCATCAGGTGGCTGGTGTTCATTTCCTGCCCTCCAGACAACACAGATGACATCATGACCACACGTGGGGCATCTTGGCGCTCTAGTGGCTAGAGAGACCGTCCGCCAACCAGAGGAACCCGGGAACTTCCTGGAATCACAGGAAGCCAGACTCGTTATATAAACCCTTATCTAACCAGGCGACATGACTAACAACACACTCTTATTTACAGCAACACCCCGAGGGGTAGTTACACTCTCACACCTGAGCGCTGCCCAGTATTACTGCTGCCTTCAGCTACTGGCCACTGAGCAGTTGGGGGTTAAAGGATAAACCCCCCTTGGGTCCTCTTCCACTGTTATGTGTCATCGGTCTGTGGTGTTCAACAGTACTTATTACTTATTCAGTACTACAGGACTTATTTTGTGATAATGTGTTGTAATTGACTTTTTTGTTGTGCCCATGTCCCTCAACCCAGAGGGAACATCTTTTGAGTCTTTTCTTCATCTCTTAAGAAGCAGGGATTTTCTTAATTTCTTAATTTCGTCTAATTTTGTGATCACCTCCACCTGGAGTGTTTCTCCTAAACCCCCCTGAGGAGACAACAAGGAGAATCAATTCTTTAGACTTTCTGAAAGACAGATCAATGTGAAGATGCTAACATGTGACTAACATATTGGTATTGGCAAAAGGAAAATGCAGCAGGATGTGAAAACTGAGCATGTTTGAGAAGAGTCATAAAACACATTGAGATCTGTTATTGTGATCAGATCAACAGGTATGTGATTTGAGAAACAGGAGAAAACGCTCTGAGTCTCATCTGAGTGTTGAAGCGAGGGGCGTATGGGCAGAAATCAGGTGATCATTCAGCGGTGGATTTTACATGCCTCTGATTGCAGAACCACCTCTTCAAAATCTTCTCTGCAGTCACAGCGTGAGGCGAAGATATATTTAGAATTGTACCCTGGCCCTCGATACAAAACTGAAATCTTTGGCAAAGCCTGAGCTCCCCCTCTGCCTCCAAGAAATCAATACAAATGATAGATTTCTTCTTTTGTCCTTGAAGAAACGGCACTCACTGTGCATCACCTCTGCCGGCTCACTGCTTCGAGGCCAAAGGGCCAAACCTCCGTCAGACAGTCAGTCAGTCAGTCAGTCAGTCAGTCAGTCAGTCAGTCAGTCAGTCAGACCAACACGTATCTTTTAAAACTCAGAGACAAGCTTGAGTTTTATTTGGAATGAGCAATTCAAGTTGTCAAGAGACGTACAAAACCTGCCAACAGGGCTGGAGGCAAGACCACCTGAGTCAAGTCCAAGTCAAGTCCAAGACCAGGTCCAGTTGATCTAAAGGGGGTCAAGACCAAGTCAAGACCAAGACCACAGTAAATCCTATCCAAGACCAAAATAGACAATGTTCATGTCTTTCCAAATGTAAAAAGGAAGGAGTTTCTTCAGGAGGAACAATATGTAGATCGACCTGCAGGAGCGCTGAACTAAACTCCTCAACATCCAACTGATGAATGCCTGGAGGGTTGAGGAGCATCACATCCTGTACACAGACGTAATCCCTCAAACTGTCTGTAGTGCTGGAAAGAAAATGAACTGAGGTGGACCAGGTGGAGAAAAATGCATCTTTGAATCTTTTCTGCTAGGCGGGAAAAAGTTGAGTCAACATCCAGTCCGAGTCAAAATAATCACGAGTCCGAAACATCAGAAAAGTGTCCTGGAGACCAGACTCAAGGCCGAGACCAGACTCAAGGCCGAGACCAGACTCAAGGCCGAGACCGGAATCAAGTACCACGGCCCTGCCTGCCAACGCTGCCAAGTAACTGCACAGCGAATGGTGAAGCAGAGACACAGAGCAAGGCAACGACTGCAGAAGACAGGAAGCCGAGATGGAGATCATCATGGGGGAGGATGACATGGCATCTAGCAAGGCCAGGGCGCCCAGTCCCACCGCTGAGCCCCCGATGTCAACAGACAGCATCAGTTGGATTAATTCGCTCTGACTGTGACGTGCAGGCTTGTCTGTGGGGAAAGACAAGCGTCGTAATCCCCCTCCTTCCTACCCTGCCTCTAACCCCCCCCATACCCTGACCCAATCCCCCAACCCCCCGCTGGGTCAGTCACTTGAGGGTGGAAGCAGGGCGGTGGGAGGCTGATTCTGTGGATTTCAAGTGACAGATGGAGAGTGGCGGTGGCTAAGCTCGGTTTAGTGCAGGGGTTCATGGTACGCTGGTTCCACCGGCTGCATGCTCCGAGTCACGTTTGAGTGTGCGGTGATGTCATCTTTGTTTCGACTTCGGAGGGAGGTGGGTGGCGAAGCAGGCGAGGGAATCAGGACGGAGAGGGAAGGAAGAGAAGTGGTTTGTGGGAATGCTGCCATGCATACGAGATGAGAATGCTCAGATTTAACAGGTACGATCAACACAGAAAACACAAAATGTTGCTTGTGGAAACGACGCCTGAGAGAAATCCTGATTCTTGAAATAACCTGCAACGTTGCCCGAAATACGGATCGGGCCTTTTCCAAAAAAATGCTGAAAATCTGTATCAGGGCCGGGGATAGGCCGGGGACTCCATGCAGGCTCATGGTTTTGATTTTTGGCAACCTTGGACATAATAAGCTGGCTATTAGAGGCTCTGACAGGAGCAAGAACTAAGCAGCTGGCAAGATACTGCTCCATCTGGGATGTCATTGGTAGCCAGGCTGTTGCCAGATACTGCTCCAGTTGGGCTGTCACTGGTAGCCTGGCTGTTGCAAGATACTGCTCCATCTGGACCGTCACTGGTAGCCTGGCTGTGTGGCAGAGGAGGCACTACCTCTACCCTCAAGTGTCCATTACTGTTGAACCTTGAAATATTTTGACTAATCATTGAGTCACTAGTATTGATCACCACCCCTATCAACTCCTGCAGATGTAATATGGTAAATTTGTGCAATGGGGCAGTAAAAACTAGTCTTATTGCCCCTTTAATGGTGCTGAATAACTCAGGAAGCCGTAGAGGGCGCTATAGGAAAAGGCTCTGCCCCTCTGGTACATTCTGCATAACTCAGTGTCTCTATGTTATAACTCAGACTCTCTATGTTATAACTCAGTGTCTCTATGTTATAACTCAGTCTCTATGTTATAACTCAGTGTCTCTATGTAACGGGGACCGATTTACCCGGCCAGCACCCCGTTGTAGTGTGGACAGTGAAAACAGAGACTTTCGAAAATGATGATGTTTTACTGTCAGTAGTCGGCTAGTAGTCCCATGTTAACAGTAACTAGATTAGCCTGCTGGCTAGTTAGCTAGCTAACGTATCTAGTAGAAGCTAGCGTTAGCAGTGGCTAGTAGTCTCATGTTAACAGTAACTAAACTAGCCTGCTGGTTAGCTAGCTAGCTACCAGTTAGTTCAGGTTAACTAGCTGACTCTTCTCCAGCTCCAACTCAGAGTGTTTGGAGTAGAGACTAGGGCTAAAGACAAGACAGTTTACTGAGTCACAGTAACCTACATTTGGAGACAAATCTACCTGATCACACTGATCACTTTTACTGAGAACGTTACTGGATGATCTACAGACACACCACAACAACCTGGTTCAGATGGTCAACTGGTTCTAGCTGGTTCTGATTGATTTACACATTAGACAACTCTCTAATACATCCATGATGGATCAGATGTGGTTAGTAGATTTGTGACACAACTACAAAGTTGTGTATTTTCTAAATATAGACCGCTATGTATAGTCTACTGTCTATAGGGGCAGCAGGGTGGCCTCGTGGTTAGAGAGTCCATCTTTCAACCAGAGGACCCTACCAGCTCCAGGGTGCAGTTCTGTAGCTGAGCCTGACCTCTGACCTCTCTGGACGGGGAAGAAGAAAAAGGGAACTTTCCCGAGGGAGCAATAAAGTACTTTATCAGGGTTGTTACATGTAGAGGGATATATGGTCTAATGACATTTATTTTTCTTGGCAAATAAAGTGATTGTGAATCAATGTAGGGTGTGATTTAATTCAAACCCAGTACCTTTCGTTGTTGGCAGGTGAAATCAGAAACGTGTGAATAAGCCGTGGAACAGTAAATATGGCTGTTCAGTGCCTACACACTGGTAACCTGTTTGGAGTGGATACATCTTCTTCAGGCAGCATTGAGTTGATGTACACTAAATAGTTTCCTTTTTACATTAAAAGTGGTTCCAGTCCTCGTGGTGTTCACCCTCTGGGAAACCCTCTGCCCTCCTGCACACCCTTCATGGTGGTCAAGGTTCAGGGTTTTAACCGACAAAGGTTGAAGATAAAAGGTTGACCAGGTTATTCACTTAAAACACCCAACAACAGTGTTTTGAGACAACACTTCCCCATTCACTAAGAATCATTTTGCATTTCACTGACACTCTTATCCAGAACAACGTCCAGACTGTGAGCAGGTTAGTGCGAGTGTGTTGCTCAAGGTCATATCAACAGGCTGTTGATGGACACGCTGGCTGAACCTGTGACCTTCCTCTCTAGCCACTGGGCCAACCCTTGGCCACGTCACGTGAATTACATCATCCTTGCAAACACAGCAGCATGTTTCTGAGAAATGGCTTCCTTCTTCCTGCCTAGAAAAGTCGTACTTGATGGTATGCGCATAGCAGGGGCCGTCTGACCATTAGCCAACAGTAGTAGGCGATTACCTTGGGCCCTGGCAGCCAGAGGGCCCCACAAAAGACAAGGATATCAGGTAATATTTCATATTTCATTCATTTTTCATCAGTTTAAAAGAAATGTACCTCCTCTTGTTATAACAAAAGGAGAAATTCAAATTTGATCTTGAATCATGGCCCCCCCTCCTCAGTCAGGCTAGTGGAAAGAAAACGAGCTTAGACTGAAGTGGTAATACAGCACTAGAAGTCAAGTCTAGAGTTCAGTCTAAGCTCATTTTCTTTCCCACAGAGAAGAACATGAAGCGAAGGGACCCAGGTGACGCAGACAAACAAAAGAAGAGGAAAATAAAAGTTTCGTTGGGAACTTTTTTCATCAAAGAATCAATAGTGTTTGTTAGAAAGGAAAGGACTGAAAAGAGTGAAGGTTGAGGTTCAGGGGGCCACATGCTTGCTTTCGGCTAGGGCACCAAAAAGTCCGCCCCTGGTACCAACACACACCTAACCTTTCAAAATATGTCAATAAAGAGTCTTTTGGACAAAATGCAGTGATAAATGTCCTGTATGAGGTTGGTTGGATAAAGAAAACGAGGGTAAAAACCATGTCTCCTTCCTACCAGACGACATGTGGGATGGTAACAAATGTCCCTGCATCTCGCTGCAGGATGCAGATGGATTCGACGACTGCAGATACGAGCCTGTGCAGTAGGATATTTGAGAGGAGATTGACTTCTGTTGGGAAAAGCCGAACACAAACAGGACTGGAGCTGAGGTTATTTGCCTCGGTTGGTTGCTTCAAATGTATTCAACTTGCAAAGCGTAACACCTTTGATTGGTTTTATTCTGGCTTATCTGAGAGATGAATGCAGCTGGTCATGGTTGGTTTGTTCAGAAGTGCTTCATCAAACATATTTATCTGATGTTTTCAACTGTCTTGTAAAATAAACTGCTTGAACAATGAAATCCACTGCAGCCCACTGTCTTTCGTAGACATCGGATCAGTGTTGCTATAATCGTGTGTGGCCTAATCTCATGTCATCTAATGTCTCGGTCCGGCATGATGCTATTGGTGGATTTAAGAGGCAACAGTATGATGTGTTGCCTGATCTTAAAGGAAAAATCCACCCTAAAATACTTTAGCATTGTTAAAAGAGGCTGTTGGTGATGTACATTGCATTCCTGGATAACTGGCCAATCGTAGACGACGTGATATTTACAGTCTGCTATCAGAAAATGTTCTAAATGATCTAAAACATCAACGGTGAACGAAGATGAGCGATACCAATTTCTCCACTGACAGTAGCCAATATAAACCAGAATGCAATGCAGCCACAAGACTTGTTGGGTTTTGAGTAAGGGACATTAATCTCACTTTTCAAGACTTGACTGGAAAACCTCACTTTCTTGCCATTACTCTCGCTATCATCATCGCTCTCGCCACCAAAACATAAAACCAATACGTCCAGGCGAGTTCTCTAGGAGTTGTTGCAAGGCATTCTGGGAAATGTAGAAAATCACTAACCTCAGTAGAAGATGAGGCAGGTTGAGAGAAAGTGGATACACCATAAAGGTAACTTACAACACTTGATCAGTGTGTATGTTGATGAGATCTGACAGTGGAAGAGGACAAGACTACTATTACAACCATGGCAGTAAACGTAAAGTGAATCTGACATGACATGAACACAGTTTCAGACCATTAGACCATCTGAACAGTAATGACAGGTTACTCTCTAAGTCAAACCTGTGATGTAATTGGAAATAAGTATTAATTGTTGTAGGAGATTTGTCACTGAACATGAATATGGAATATGTTGTGTTTCTCTCTCACACTTCCTTACAAGTTTGGAGGAAATAGCAAAAATAATAATACCAATTAAAAGAGAAACTAATGAAAAAGTCTCAAAAACATTTCAGATGAAGTGACACCTTGTTGGCTGGTAAACCACAGCATGCGTCATGCTTTCAGGTCACATGGGAATAACCGCAAACCCCGCTTTACATTTAAATACCACAAGTGGTCACATGTTGAAAGTCGTTTATTCCCCTGAGAATTGAATTACATATTTATAAATTTCTCTTTTTATCTATTTCCTTATAAATCCATATCAATATATATTATTTTCCCTATTTATTTATTTCTGTATTTCCCTGCCCCTATGATAATGAGGGGGCGGTCCATCAGAGCTGGTCATGGTTTTCCCTTACTCCCATTGGTTGATCGCTCTCAGAGTGTGTAGATCTAGGCTAGGCTATTCAGGGGAATAAATACACAAATAAGTAAATAGGGAAATAAATATAAACAGAAATAAATTAATGAGACAATGAATAAATAGGACAAAAAATACAGAAATATACATTTATACCAGATTTCATCTATTTATTTATTTATTACTGTGTGCATTCATGCATTATTTTATTTCTTTCTATATATACACACTAATTAGTTGATTTTATTTATTTATGTATACATTAATTAATTAATTTATACTCAAGTCAGTTTTGGCTCCATAATTGTCAAGTAGTATTACCACCTAAAAAAGCTGAGGTGAGCGGTATTTTCTAGTAGGAGTCTCCTATTTACGTCTTTCCCATAGGATCTGAACGCAGCACAACGCTCCCCAGCCTGTCAGCGGAGCCATGTTGTTTTTTTTAATTTTCAAGGCAGGAGAGTTTCCAGCCGCTGTCGCTGTCTGCGGACACAGCGGCCAGGTTGGCAGGCAGCTACAGGTTTGCTAACACTGTCTGGATTACAACGGAGTTTCAAATTACTTTAAAAGTCGCTGGACAACGAAGCTGTCGTCGGGTATGTCGTTTTTTAAATGAAAGCTGTCTGTTTTATGTGTTATAACTGTTCGGGAATGCTAACTAGGCTAGGCTTGCTACTTTTTTTCCATCCAGGCTAACATATGCTCGCGGGATTCGGTTAGTGTTAGCCAGCTAACGTAGCATATCAAACGCTTACCTGTGATATTTCCACTTTCAAAGTAGAGAAACTATAGGTGGCTGTCTGAAATGTTAAACACTAGCAGCCAGAGTCCGCGTAGTTAGAATTTGCAACAATTGATGACTGTTTTAGTGGACTTGCTTAACTTCTGTACTTGCTAACTACTACACACCAGATGGCTTTACTTGGGCTGTAACTTAGAAACTCCTGGATACACACACACGGCAACTGAAAACCGTGTTGGCCACAAGTGTTTGTGAGTTGATGTGGAGAAATACATTTACAATGACTTTAAGTGCGTGGTGTGTACGGCTGAATGGCTCTCCGCCTCGGTCAGATGGGAAGTCCATGTCTCAGGTCAGCGTTGTTTATTGATGTCAGGTCAGACTGGAAACTCTCCGTTTCTCAAATGTTCCACGGTTTATGTAACGTTACCGTCAGGTCCGCTAGCATTGATTTTCATTACCCAAATGAAGGTTTACGTTAATTGTATGTTATTTTAGTTAGGGTGGGATCAACACCACCCGACAGTCGGGTGCGGGTACTCTGTCTGGTTCAGTTTGTCTTCTTACTTTATTAGAACCATTTCGTCAAAAATAATGAAAATAAATGTTAAATCCTGGCTGGTGAAACTTTCCCCCACCAAAGTGAGTTTCCTACCCTGGTGTCAGGTTATGATGTGGTTACTCAGTCAGGAATGCTGTAATATTTCACTACGGGTAAGTGGAAATATTCTCATGACAATGTGGTCATTGTGCCTTTTGAGGTCAAGGGTCATGTGGTCTAACTAGTATTAGTCAAGTTTTCCATTTTCTACTAAGTTATGCTTATATGCTTCACTTACATGTCTTATTTGTTTAATAAAAGTAGGTAGATAACTTATTGATCTTCTACCTCAGCACTGGTTCTGCTCTTAGATGCTCGTTTAGGAAGGAAATGCACTTCTGATTTCTGGTGACTAGTAGATATCTACCTATGTTGAATGCACTTATTGTAAGACGCTTTTTACTAAATGCCTGTAATGTAATGTAACTTGCTTCTAGTTTAAGGGGGAATTCTTAACCGTCTTTTTAAAGCTGCCAATCATAATACGATCAGCTGTAACATCAGGTCATACTTTACGGTGTACCGAAGCATCAGGATGCGTATACAGGATCTGGTGTAACTGACCTTTGTGTTGTTTAACTATGCTGAGCACCAACGTAGAAACCTGGCTTGGTTGGTAGAGGAAATAGTGTTGTGGGTGAGATCTGTGTGTGTTTCATGGTAATGTAGGGCAGCCGCTTCACTCATACAGATTTCCACAGGAAACATTTGTGGTGATTTATGGTTGTAGTCTACATGAAAACATTTAGCATTGATTCTCTTATCCAGAGCAATTTTTAAAGTAAGGGAGAACGTAGGGATTCAGAGTCTGTGCAGGACACTTGGCTGTTGCTGGTATCAAACCTGTGATGCAGTGCTCTCTCTAACTAGAAGACCTCCCAGCTGTCTACGTCAGACATCTGATGAAGCAGGTTGTAGCTCTCCCTGAAATGCTCCACATAGGCTGAATGAATGAAACATGCACTAGTGTTAACAGTTTGGTTTTAACCCAAAACTGATGGCTGATGGGGGCGAAAGTGTCTTTTGCATAGCAGCTTGTGTATTGGGTGTTCCCGCATTGTTGGTCCTTAAAAGACTGAAGGTATGAGGCCAGTGTTTCACCAGAGGGTCAGGGCGGGGTTACCAACAGCCAAGTCTGAACAAGAACAAGACTCCTCAGATTGATGACTTGCAGGATAGGGAACTAGCATTATCGTCCACCGACCAGAGTGGCTGATAAATCACAACACCAGACACCTTGACCGGTTATCAGTCATCACTAGTGGTTTATCAGCCACTGTGGCTATTGGACGAGAAAGTAAGTTTCCTAGCCTGCAAGTGAATCAGCAGAGGTTTCTTGTTCCCTTTTTCTTGCAGCGTGGTAAAACCAGTTCTCCCAGAGCTAAAGAAGGTGAGGCCAAGTGAAATTAACTACCTGCCAGGTTAACCCCCCCCCCCCCCCCCCCCCCCCCAACACCACAGTGTGTCTGGTCTAGATTCCTGTAATCCAACACCCAGCCTATAATCCAATATGGCTCCGTTTACTAATGGATGCAGATTACAAGCATAAGAATAGGTTACTTCCTCTCTGACACCATAAGTAGTTTACCAGGACGGTAGCAGGTCAGAGGTGCTTATTGCCCAGAGTGCCACGATAGTGAGGTGCACTCTGGCGTCTTCTCTATGAAGCCAGGGGTGTTATGGCACCACAAATACAGCAATTAATAGCCAGAAACAGAATCACTTTGTCTCTGTGACGTCGGTGCAGAGACAAACCAACAACACCTTAGAAAGTACACACTGACACACATAGTACAGGGACAACAGGAGCTTGCATGCAGTGTAAAGGAAATATGCAAGAGCTGCTATGGCAAGAGGATTGAAAGTGTTAATTTACTTGAGTGTTTCATAGTAAGTCACAATTTCACTTCTGTTTTCTCCATGAGGCCGGTGTAAGGGCATTTCATGTCATACTCACTCTAGCCTAGTCTCCTGTCCTCCTAATACTCACTCAAAGTACTTTTAACATTTAAAACTCTGCTCCTCTGTTTTTCTGCGTGGATCCACCTGACTGACAAGCTAACAGGAAGCAAGGTAGTAAACATCACTCCTTTTGGATTGCGTAGTCTCTCTACCCTGACCGATGCAGGTTGTTGACAGTGCTGTTCCTGTACTACACAACAGATCCATACTGCAGTCAGCAATGCTTTATGCACTCAAACACTAATCAGTATTTTATGGTTCTGTCTTACATGGATGTTCATGTACCTTCCCTGGATGACACGGTGTGGACTGACTACCAGAGAGCAAGGATAGTCCTTAAAGCTGCACTAGGCCAGAGCTTTATGTCAAATAGACCAATATAAAGGGCGTCCCATCCCCACTAGTTCAGACAGGTAGGTTCATGCTGTGTAACCAAATTAAGTTGTTAGTGTGTATAGACACAGGACCACAGGAAGCGATGTGTCGAAACTTGAGAACGAAATGCAAACTGTTGCCTGAACAGCAACGAGGGAGCGAGCAGGCACTGTCTGCCTTTACCACAGAACTACACAGCTGACCACTGCATGGATGCAGTCAGAGCCTCTGGCCCCGCCCACAATCGGTTAGAGAAGTGCGACCATCAACCGAGATGCTGAGTGCAACAGTAGAAGAAGCTTCATTTCCTAGATCACCAACAGTAAGAAGGGAAAGGGTCAGAGGTCACAGCTCCTGGACGACACTCAGTTTGCTAGAACGATGAACACACTGAATGGATGTGAGACGTGGCTGACAGGGGAGGTGACAGCAGGCGCACCATCAGCAGACTGATTCATGTTTCTAATGGGCCGGTGGAATAGCAAGCAGCGTGAGATTCGTGGCCGGCTGGGTGGTGGTGGTGGAAGAATAAAATGTGGCATGAAATGAGAGAAAAACTGTAGTAAAATCAAAGCAGTAACTATATTTAGTTCTGAGAATGTGACGGATCCACAGTTTCTCTCAGACTGCAGACGCCCCACTCCACACTTTAAACCCGTCTGTCGACCCACAGCTCCTTGGACCTGTTAGGTTTGCATTCAAATGGCTCAAAGGTTAATCTGCTGCAGAACGAGGGAAACAGATGTCGGCCTGTTCGCAGCACATTCCTGTCAATCCCTTCTCGTTAACACACGCCACCAAAACCCTGTGGAAACAGTTTCAGGTTATTATAGTTGGTTTTCACTCTGCAGGGCAGGAAACCTTTTTGTGTTGGCTGGTGACGGGTAAGTGTCATAATCCACCAGCCAACTAGATCTTATACTAGATTATCATCAAATGATGTTTGTTTTCCTGTCAGACACAAGGGCTGTACCAATATGGGGGTTTGAAGGCTGATACTGATTTTCAGACTGACTTCTATAAATTTGACCATTTTCATGGCATGGATTACAATGATTCAGTGTTTCCTCTTGTGTGTGTAGTGTGGTAAAGATCATGTGACTAAAACTCTCCGTTGAAACCCAGATTAATGAAATTTCATGTGGTTTAGCCGCGCCACGAGGCACCTTTTGAATGTTGAGGGAAACTCTGGGATTACGCCATTTACAAAGATATTATTGAATAAATAAAAGTGCAAAGAAAATACAATTTCCTTGCAGGTTTCACAGGCTGTTTTTATGTTGCTAGTGAGGGAGAAACCTTCATCATTTTGGCAGCAGACGGCGTTGATGAACCAATATCCGATATTTAATAAAAGGCCAATATCGTCCTGATTTATTGGCAAACTAATCAGTGTAACCTGATCAGAGCCAGAGGCAGCCTGGTTCTGAAAAGGGAAGACAGACTTGATTCTTCATTCCAAAATTCACCTACTGTCAGTGTTTTATCTGCCAAATTGATGTTTACAACAGAGAGGTACCGGGACTGGTAGAGTAGACGGCCAAGACATACCTTCCTTTCGCTAGTTCAGTGTTGACCACCCACCCTGTACAGACCCCATGCCCCCTGAACATGCACAACCAAACAGGTTTGAAGTGTAGCCCCTCCATGTTATGAGTAAATACTCACTTTCTCTTTTTTTGTTAGTTTTCACATGCTTCCTCTTTGGCAGGCTAGTAATACCCTAACGGTGGATGTAGCGACGACACCGCTATGTAGGAAGTTTCGCTGATTTCAGTTTAATTTAGATGGAATTAATTTAGAGGAACTGGGTATTTCAGATCGGGGACTATCTTAGGACCGTTTCTCGATTCCCAGCCCGAGCAGCTCGTCGCTCTTCATAGGAATTAAGAGCGCTGTTGGAACTTGTCTTTGACCAATCAGATCGCTTGGCTGCAGCTACAGATTGGATGATTGAACCTGCAGGAGTGACTGATACCAGTCGCATGGTTGCTGCTAGAAAGCAGAAGTGAATCTAGGACCAGAAGACCCCCTCCCAGGATGCAGCTCTCAGCAGATACACTGCCTGCACGAAACTTCAGCAGTGTTTCATCTGTATGAGTCAGCAGTGGTGTGTCATCACAGCAGGAGGGTTTAGCTTCATCTCCTTCGACAACACAAAGAGGAGCATTCCTAATGTTTTTGTTATGGTAACTATTACTACTATCAAGATCGCTGCAACCTGCACTGGCATGTAAACTTACTTAACGGCCTAAAGCAGAGACCGGTGTGGAAGCCAGGCTATGGCTGTGTTCACACTGCAGCTGAAAGTGACCCAATCCTAATTTCTTTTCCCTCGCGTGACAGATCTGATGTTTTCCAGTCAGTATGACGCAAGAAGCTACATGGAGTCGCGTTTTATCAATTCTCATCTGGGCTACTTGGAAATCAGAGCAGATCAGATCCCAACTCTTATGACTTACATTAAACTTTCATTTGATAGGCCAGTTGGATCTCACTTCATTCACCTGAGATAACTCATGGTTTTGGCAGCTTGGCATCTGAGATATGTGTTTCTCCGTAGAGGTGGTAGCAAGTCACGCACATAGGACAAGGGCTATTGCCTTTGCTATTTTCCTCTTTCTTGCTTGTGCTATCTTCTGCTGAGTTGTCTCCAACTTGGAAAAAAATGTAACAGCATCTGAATAGAAAAAGGCCTTATTGGAGACGTGAAGTCTTGTGTTATTGTAACTCTGTCTGTCTTTGCAACACCACTGTCAGTGTGTATTGATATCGGGTACGGGTTACAACCTAGCGTAGTCATCCAGAAGATGAGATATGAGCAGCAGTTCAGATCTGCAGTCTGAAACTACCCCAAGCAACACTGTTAGAAACAGAGAGGAAACATTGATCAGGGCACCTCCTCTTTTCATGACTGACCATGTGAATCCAGGTGAGAACGATCACTTCGCTATCGGAAAACCACTTCAGTCACAAAGGGGAGGAGACTGAGGGTTTTCACACCGCGAGTCATTTGAGGCGGGTTGTGTCTCAGTGCAGAAGAAGACGAAAACCAGTATTGTAATACTAACACCAAATATTGGGAAAGTAGTTGTAATACGTGATATAGGTAAGCTATCGATCGCTAACTCCACTGTCATGAGAAGTTTTGCAACCATCTCTTTTGTCAAAGCTGATAGATGCAAGATTACTCTACTTTCACATTTCCTTTTACTTTAAGTTGGCCTGGTCCACTGGAAGTCACAGTTCTGCTGACGTTGGCATGTGGCCTTAAAAGGGAAAGAAATGGTCTGGGGAGGCATTCAGTCACATGGTCAGCATTTGACCTGGTCATACAGGAGCTGGAAGTGACTTTGGTCACTCAGTTTTTTAAGCTTGTAGCAGCAAAACTTGTTTTATGTGGACATTTAATTCATTTTGACTTTGACTTTTGCTGTAGTTTTACCAGAGTAGATATTCTCCATCTCATCAGGACTGCTTGGTTAAATAAAGGTTAAATACATTAATGAAAGAGGGTTGCAAAGCACTTAATAAGATCCTTATTACACCAAAACATTTAATTTCACAAGACACAGAGAGAGAATGTCATAAGTTGTCATCTGAATAATAACGGAGCTGTGAGTTATTAGTTTGGTCTGTTATTACTGTCTGTTATTACTCTGTTATTATGTCATTAAGTCACTTTGTGGTTTTGAATCTGTTTTACTTGCTTTTGAGTCTTGTGATCTTGTTTGAGAAGTAGTGGAGGGTAAACCTGCTTGAGTGATGCTTCACATTTGACCTATTCAATGCAAGTGTAGACCCACTGTCAGTTCACGTGTTGTGATATAATCCTAAACCATGGAGTGATGTGGCCTAGTTCAGGGATTACCAAACCTTTACACACCTTTAAGGACCCCACATGGATCCGCATGAGATCACAGACCCTCATTTGTTGAGACTGCGTCCCAAGGAACCTGGTTGGTTGTCAAATATGACTTTTAGAGCTGTCGGTACTGTCAACCACCATTTTAATAAGCCACTATCGACATAAACCAACCCTGAATAAGACGTCCCAGTCCTGGACACACTGTCGGATTAGCACCACAGACGGAGAGAGAGTCAAAACAACAGAAACCTCGCAGATTACCACGACGGTCAGGAAGAGGTGTAGGAACCCTGGGCACCGGTTCCTGTTCCTTAAGGACCGTCATTGTGTCGGACCAGCTGATCTCCTGGCAGAGTCCTCCTGCACACCTACATTATCTGTCTGCCAGGTTCTTGCACTGTATTTTACTCACAGCTAGTTAAAGCCAAGATCCTGTAATTAAACCTTTCTCCCCGGTTGGAGTTTTGAAACGCCTGATAGTCACATTACACATTATCATTAAAGAAATAAAAGAACCCTGTAGAGAAAGCCGTAGCACCAAATTACCGCCAGCCGAAAATACCGGTAAACTGAGTATGTCAGACCACTCTCCCGGTCACCTGACAGGTAATTACCATCACTTACAGCTCCTGTTCAATTCTAAACATTTAAGTGGCTGTAAAAATGGTGAAAGTGTCAGGTGAAAGTGTCTGATTTACCAGACTCTGATCACTGTTGATTGAGGAAATCTAGATCAATCAATAACTGTAGATAGAGGATAGCACCTGTTAATCATCATCATCATCAAGTGACCAAAGTGCACTGAGAGAACCACGAGGCTGTAGAGACTGTAGTTAAAAAATAAGCTGCTGCTTTGAACAACTTAGTAGTAGTAGTAGTAGTAGTAGTAGTAGTAGTAGTAGTAGTAGTAGTAGAAGTAGAAGTAGAAGTAGAAATATTGCCCATTCTCTAACTATGTGCACACTGTCTTTAATGTAGTGACAATAAGTGGGCAACATGCGAGTGCAGCAGCTCTATGACCTATGAAAAGTAGATCATGTTGTTTTGCGGGTGGGAACCTGTTCAGACATCACACTGTCTCACAACAGATGAACCTAATCTCTTTATCTCTGTTTGTGTTACGGCGGTCGTCCTGCTTGCAGACAGACTGGATGTTGGTGAGCCTCATGTCCTCTGAGGTACGCCACAGGACCTCCACAAGCTGATCAGACCCTTGCTGTCGAGGACTTCATATTTTATAGTCAGTTTAACGTCTTTTACCTGCAGCGTCCACTATTGCACCAGCTGCAGAAACCTTCAAAAGACACTCGACACGTGTGTGTACTAAGCACATTCACACTTGAGCTGAAAGGATGCTCATGTCTATTCTCGGAACATGGCCTCAGCTTTGTCTCGATCACAGCGCCTTTCACTGCACAGCACAGGAACACAGCAGACCCCTCTCGGCTAAATGGGTGTCCTTGTTTTTGCGGCTGCTGTTTACAGCTCACAGAAACCCTCTTTCTCTCCCCTCCCTGTGTGTCATCACCACTCTCTCTTAGCGTCTGACTCATCGCCTCCCGGGTTGCAGTGTGTGTTGGTGTGTGTGCTGCTGGAAACGTAGCCACAGTGCATGTTGCAGGCTTGAGGCACAGGGCTGAACACATGCTATCCTCATCCTATGATTATAGTCGGGCATGGAAGCTAACCTTTTTTCTATATATCGTTTAAATAGCAACAGTGGCTGGTAAGGCTCATAATTCACATGCCACCTTCACTATTTTACCAGCCATTCTTTTTTTTTTTGACCAAATGAACCCCCAAAAGCTTGCCTGGTTGGCTGACATATTGGTCCCCGTTACTGTTCCTGTTGTAAACTCACCAGGTAGCTGAAGTGAGTCTGGAGCAGGGCGGTCATGAGGTCCACATGACATCATGACATCATATATGAATTTGCATTTCAGCGGCATCAGCTGCACCAAGTTCAGGTTTCATCACACGACTGTTTTTAATGGCAGTTAGAATGAAATGACCAGTTTCATCACAGAAATGAATGTAGGATAATATAGTTAAGTCCTCCCAGAGAGCGGATCTGCACGACTGGGATGATTTTTCCCATCAGGTCAGATGGTACACCAAGAAACTGCAAGCTGTTATAAGACCTCTACAACTAAATTGAAGACCTACCTGATGTATTCAAGGACATTCGAGGTCTTAACACCCATCCTCTGTGGGTGGGTGGTGGCATTGTGCCAGAAGTCAAACTATTCAAACGGATGTTTTTTCCAGTTTGTTCAGTTCCTCTTTTTTTTTTTCACCGTGGTGCTAAAGGAAAAGGCTCTGGCAGCTTGCACAAATTTCCCTCTGCAGGAAAACCCCGGTGTGTCGTGAAAGCTTGACATCCCACCTGTTACCGAGAACATATTTGCTGAATTCCAGTAAAACAGTTTGTGGACATTCTTGACTTTGAGCGGTTCTAATCTGCGTCGGTGTTGGTAATAAATGACTAGACTTGGAAAGCTGAGCTAGAGGACAGCGCTGCTAATGAATTAATCATGGGTTTATCTAAAGCCACTGCTGTTCTGTAACCCAAGGTAGCCCAGCCAGCCGCCCAGACTGCATTGACATTCAGAACAACATGCTCTCCCTTAGCATTTCCAAACCCACTCATGCAAAACATATCCTTTCTACCTTTCTCCTCAGTGGTTACGGTCCTACCGAGCACTTCCCTGTCATACATGGTTGGTCAGGGAGTCGTAGTTTGTTGTCACTCTGGCTTAGTTAGAAGAAAAAAGCAGAGAAAATGTCTTTTTTACCTGGCTCTGCGTCAGCCAACTATAAAAACTATCCTGTACCAGCAATCTATTTGATTACAGAGTGTGAAAATGGATGGCTGTTGTGAAAATTGAGATAAACGACCGTTATTTTCCAAACGTATTACGCTGTCCGTGAAGCCCCAGATGGATGGTTGTGTTTTATAAGATGTCCTACATGCCACTGAAGGGACGGCCCACAGGCTTTATTCTGGCAGTGTCTCTACTGTAGAGGAGACCAGTCCTCTGCTCACCAGCTGGCTGGCAGAGCCAAACTGTCTCCAGGGGGGAAATAAACACCAGCCAACCAAATACTGGTAAATATTGCACACAACAAAAGATCTCAGCTTGTTAAAATATCTCAGGTGCCTCCGATCGGCTTTCACAGAACGCGGGGGAGTGATGCGTCTCACCACTGTGTTCTGCCATAATAACACTGATTGGCCCAATTACAGGTCAATAGAAGCTGATGTTGGTTACTGGTTGTTGCTGCATTTATGGAGGACGATGTATTTCCTGTTGCCTTGATGAAATGTTCTGCAGTCATTGATGCGACAGGTGGATGACTGGTGTGTGTTAGGGTTGCTGAAGGTCCACAGAGAGACCTACTGTATAGGAGACCAGTCCTCTGCTCACCAGCTGACTGATCCAACCTGACAGTCTGGATTTCACCTCAACAGATGGTCTGAATTCAGCCCCCTAAATATGTTTTTGTCAGTTTGGGAAATTACCTCCCATCAACGGCAAAATGCGGTTTGCTGTGGCTGGTAAAGGTGTCTAAAAGCCTCAACAGACTCTCACCCCCCCTCTTGAATCACTTCCTTTCTTTAAGGAACTGAGATCATAATGTTTTCAAGTAAGCATTATCATAGGAAACATGAATTTGTCTAGACAGTTTGTAGAGAAAGGTGTTGGACAGATAGATAGATAGATAGATGGCTCTTTATTTATACTGCACATAAGCAGAACTGCAATCTAAATCACACAATGACACCAAATGGCGCCACAGAGATAACCTATATGATACTGTGTAATTTGTTGCTTACACACAAAGGCTGTATTCACTGCAGAAGCACTCAGAAGGTATTAGATGGGCAGCGCTCGTTTCATCCACGTCTGTATTTCTTTGTCAGATTTAAAGGCAATGTAGGATCCCAGCGTTGTATTTTTTCTCGGGGCCATTGCAGAAGATTGCCGTTTCAAATCCTCAGACTGAATGGGAAATACTGGATGGACAAAGTGCATATGAAACCCTCTTCTCTTCCTCAGCAACTACTGCCAGAGTGCCCTTGAGCGAGGCATTTAACCCCCAGCTACTCCAGTGGAGTGGCTCAGTGGCCACCAGTCCGGTTGGCAACTACATTTAGCCTCGGGACAATATTTTGTTGTTGCGGTTGCTCGGTGGGCCAGACCATAATATATGTATTGAAGACCGAAGTGTAATCCCATTCTGAATGTGCTTTTTATAAATGCAGTAAATTGTTTTCCTCATCAGAAACATGAACGCCATCAGGAGCCTCAGCAGTTTGATTCTCAAACCAAAACGTTTAGGTTTCCGTAGCAACAGGCAGGGTGACATCACCCAAAACATCTGAGGAGGCACAGAGAGAAATACAAGCTGGCACACTGCTGACCTCAACATGTTTGTCTCTTACATCACTGGCCCGATCACTGGATCAATACATAAAAGATGTCAGTACCAATATGAATGGATGGATCGACCTTTTAGATCAGATGTCTGTCTCGGCTTGCCGGACCTCTGGAGCTGTCAGCCTCACTTGTGATGGGTCTTTGGCTGTCACCCTTCGCTTTGAAGAATGGAGATATTTTTCTCTGCATTCTTCTCTGCAAATATGAAATTTAATTCAGTGTAGACTCCTGACTCCTGACCACCAACACCTGACTGGAGACTGGTGGCTTGGTGCTCCGCGGCTGACCTGGTCAAGGTGCGCCCGCCAGGAGGGACGCCGCTGAAGAGCGCCCGTCTCTGTCCGCCTGTCCCGGTTGTAGCGAGTCGCTACACATGCTTTTTAATTTTACAAGAAAATATTGAAAGACTGAATGATCTGAGTGACGCTGTGACGTTTGGCTCTAGCTTGGTGGAAACGCCGGTTCTTAAGGTTATCTGGTTCCAGTGCTCAGCACCGACTCTGGCACCGGCTTGTGAACGACAGGAACGAACCAAATGGGAAGAAGGGGGGTTGATTACCAAAACTCTGTTGAGAGAATACTTTCGAGTGAATATACAGTCTTCTTGCTATATATTTTTGGAGAAATAAAAACATTTATTTATTTATGTAGACAGATTGTGTGGCGCCGCCAGTTGCTGATCCCTGTCTTAATGTCTGGATGTGTGAAGTGGGGCTGAAACAGCATAATGCTCAGTTAGCGTTCTGTGGATGAAGAGGTTTTCTTTTTATTGTACAGTCAATTAAAAAAAGGACAATTTACTCTCTTGTTTAGTAAAATGTGTTTTCTTTCAACAAGAGAGCAGCCAGGATCAAGTGTCTGGACTGGTACCAGTATCCACACATGTTGCATAATACTCTCTCTAGTACTCAAACGTTTTAAAGAAAGTTAGCTGGTGATGATTGCCTTCTGATTTCCCCTTCATCCCTGCTGTCTTTGCCTCTTGCTGATGAAGACATGCTGGCTCATTGTCTGTGAATGAAGCCTCCAGAGTGCTGTGCGCTTTTCTAGTTTTGCATTTTCATTTCAGCCTGTTGCACCCCACTCAGTCTTTGATTATTGGGTTGAGTGCCTCCAGCCTGTACTTACCCAGCTTTCTTTCCCAGGCCTTTGCTCTACATCCTCTCATCTGTCTGCTGATTGTTGCCTCAACACTGCAGTGAGAGCGTCACTAACACCGTTGATATGTCAGCAACCCCTCTTTCTCCTAACAACTTCCCGTCCAGGGCTTTGCAGCACTAGCTGGCTCCCTGAGTTATTAGTGTACAGATCACTGGGGAGCCCGGCCCAAGCAGTACTGGCATCCACTTGCTAATTGGTATGGTTTCTGGCACTGCTGTTGTGTTTCCTCCTTTTTAGTTTGGTTCATTTGTCGAGGTGAGGACAGCACCGTTCGACAGAGATGCCTGAAAAAATCTCAGTCCTCTAACAAGAGAACTGTGGTGGTTCGTTAGGAGAGAGAACAGGATCCACCAGCTACAGGAAACCACCCCAAAACACAAGGCATTATGGGTAGAAGAGAACTGTGGTGGTTCGTTAGGAGAGAGAACAGGATCCACCAGCTACAGGAAACCACCCCAGAACACAAGGCATTATGGGTAGAAGAGAACTGTGGTGGTTCGTTAGGAGAGAGAACAGGATCCACCAGCTACAGGAAACCACCCCAAAACACAAGGCATTATGGGTGGAAGTGAACTGTGGTGGTTCGTTAGGAGAGAGAACAGGATCCAACCAGCTACAGGAAACCACCCCAGAACACAAGGCATTATGGGTAGAAGAGAACTGTGGTGGTTCGTTAGGAGAGAGAACGGGATCCAACCAGCTACAGGAAACCACCCCAGAACAACTGATGCTCGTATCCAGATGTTTCTTCATGTGTTTTTAACTGGTATGAACATCTGAGAAGGGAAATTATGGCCAAGAGCACAGACAAGTCCGTCATGCTTTGATAGTTTTAGGATCAAATCTCTAATTTTGTGTGATGACAGGTTACCTAAACAAACTAGCAGCTTGTGAGTCCATGTGACTTTTGTTTACAAGCCCTGGTTGGCTTGTAATTTTCAGAGTGTGAACCTAAATAAACCAAATATAACAAACTGGTTTGGACCAAAGACAACAAGCTGTAGTTGTGATCGCACCCTAGTGCATCAGTCAGTCAACAGGCTGACAGATGGTGGCAGTGGTAGCCAACGGGTTGTAGGTGTTGTTTCAAATCCCCGGACTGGAAAATACTGAGCAGGGAAAGTGAAACTCTTTTCCCCTCCCTAGCAACTACTGCCAGAGTTCCCTTGAGCAAGGCACTGAACACCCAGCTACTAGTGGAGCTGCCCAGTGGCCAGCATGTGAATGTGTGGTACTGGATGAATGTGAAGCAGGATGGAGTTGACTTTCTGTGGATAAATCAAGGTTAAGGACCAGGGCAGAATAATTAGCTCGTCTCTAGAGAGTTGGCTGTATCCTGTCCTAGTCTGTCTGTCCGTCTATACATCACCATGCATGGCAGCATCTTTCTGTGGCTCTGCAGCTGCTGCCGGGAGCTCCCAACCCTCCTGGGACCATCTCTATCGTCAGTGACCTATGACCTCTCCACTCGAGGACCTCTGCTCATGAGCTCCTCTCGGCTGCCATGAGGGTCACAGCAGAGAAGCCTAGTTAGTTTTTAGTCGTCAAACCGAAAGGCTCCACAAGCAGAATCACTTCATAAATGTACAAGAATTTGTCTTGGTGGCTTTGGTGCTGAGACATATTGGCAACTGACATAGTAACACCATATATTCTGATACAGACTGCAGGACCTCACAATGCAAAGGGATGGTGCAAGAATACAGTAGACTCTTCACTCCCTGCCTTCCTGCCTGCAAGTACAAAAGACATCCCACTCAGGTATCTATGAGTGGCTGGGGTCATCGACTTATTCACATAACAACACAAAGTAAAGCTGTTGTCATTATCACAGTGGAAGAGCACTGCGAGTACTACTCATATCGATCAGATGTGAAGGCGGTGCATTTTGGTATCGGCCATTTCTGTCTGAAATGCTGCAGATGTTCAGATGGGAGCAGCTGAGTGCGTGGGCTGCTTCCTCCAGCTCTGGAGGAGGAACCGCTCTACTGTGGTTTCCTAAACGATGGGCCAGGAACCGGTTTCCTGTTGGTCCACACATGTTGAGTAGTAATGTATATTTGAATGAGCCTGGGTCCCACAATGACTCAAAATCTACTCTGCTTCGGCTGCGGACTGAAAAAATTCAAACTGAGGTTTCATGCCAATTGTTTGGATGTTTTCTCCTCACATGTGACTCAGATCTGATGTTTTCTAAACTGTGTGAACAGCAAAAAGAGACATAGAGCCGCATGTTTTCGGTTCCCATCTGGGCTACCACGGATGTGTGGTACAAAGTCAGACCCAAAGGCATGCAGCGTTCATGAGACGTGTATTTGAACGCTCAAATCTCCATTTGTCAGCGTTGCCATGAAGTAAATGTTACGTCATTTACCTGAGACAGCCGGCATAATTTTGGCGTCCAGCATTGGCACGGAGGACATCGAGACACAATAAGACAGACCGAGACTTGATTGGGGAGACGCCTCAATTCAGTCAAAACTAGAAGATTCAGACCGCAACTGGAATGTGTTGAAACAAAAACAGATTGGACAACTTTTGTTGACTGATAGTCATGTAAAATAAATCAGATATGAGCAGACATGGAGAGCCTGAAGCGCTGCAGTGTGAACGGTGCCGAAGTCACTTCTCCATCCATTAATGATGCTCCAAATGAGTGAATACTGAATGTGTTTATTGGTTGTTGCTCTTGAATAGTTGAGCTTCATCGTAGACTGATTCAACATCGTAGACAACTGAGACTCGTGGCGTTCTGCCCAGAACACTCTTGGCAACTTGGAGATAGAGGAAGCAAATTGATTTAGGCTCGAGTAGCTCGTGTGCAATGTTTTATCCCGTCTGGCTGTTGGTTGTGATTGGAAGATGAGGTTGAGGCAGTCAATATTTCTTATTTCTTTTATATGGAGTAGCCATTCAAACACTAACAGTCCTCTCTTTAGCTCTTATTTTTCTTTATTCAAGGGTCACCGGGTGCTGTGGCTCTCGCTGTTGACCTCCTTACCAGGGTTGGCAGTTTCTGCCGCTTGCCGGTTTCTGCCATGGCAGAAATAGGTTTCTGCCGGCAGGGCAGAAATAGGTTTCAGCCATCATTTTGGCAGAAATGGCAGAAATAGTCCTGTATTTCATGTATTTCAGTCAAAATTGGCAGTTACTCACTTATTTCATTGGCTGTTCTGCAAAGTTGGTTCTCTGTTACAGGATGCTCAGAGGACATACAGACGTGGACTATTGAATTCAACATTGTAGTGCACCTAATCACAATGGATTAGTGATTGACTGACTATACTGGGTTCCTTCATTTCCTTGCCAAAAGTTGACATGCTTAAATGGCAGTTGAGTCTATAAATTAATGCAGCAGTATAAACTCAGTTTTGATGTTATGATGTTATGTTATGCTGTATGAATATCAACTAAATAAACTTGATTGTGTTTTTCAAATCAGTTGTTTCTGCCAATTTCTCTGCTCTTGAAACCCTAATAAATTCTCAACTAGCAATCCTTAAGAAGCATCCCACAATCTTACTATAAATTTAGGTTGCTGGTTCAATTGCTGAGCCAGTGGCTGCACCATTTTCAATATTTCCGGAATTGCTAGTTTTTAGTGTTTTCTGCCACTTTCTGCCTGCCGTGCGGTAGAAATAGGTTTCTGCCGGCAGAAACCCAACCCTGCTCCTTACTATTTGTTATTATTTCTTAAGTGGATCTAAATGTCTCAGTCAATAAAGTAATGCATGAATTATTCCTTCATAGATGCACAAGAATGAACTGTTTTCATTTTGAGATGAGGTCTTTGTAGCTGAGGCTCAGGCGAAGGACTTTCATTTTGGTCCGTTTGTATTGACAGACTTTTTCATTCTGGCTGTGCAGCCAGATACTCTTTTGTTATTTCATTGGTATTTCATTGGTCATTTTAAAAAACCCTGCAGAACCCAGAGCTGTTCCATTATGACTGAAGTGAGGCGTTTCATTTATGACTGTAAAGCCTTTTGTCACTAACTAGTTTGAAAGTGCTTGATAAATACACTTGATTTGAGCTGTGATTGAAATTGTGGTCAACACTTTAAATCACAGCTCTTTAGGAATAAATGGATTTCTGGTTACTTGTTGACTGTGTTGATACGAGTGTGGAAACAGATGCTTTTCCTTCACCATAAAAAAACTAACACGTTCCTCTGTCTTTGTCTCCTCCAGGTGAGGCTAAGATGGTGGACCGGCTGGCGAACAGCGAGGCCAACTCCAAGCGCATCGCGGTGGTGGAGAGCTGCTTCGGTGCAGCTGGCCAGCCGCTGGCCATACCGGGCCGCGTGCTGATCGGCGAGGGCGTCCTCACCAAACTTTGCCGCAAGAAACCCAAGGCGCGTCAGTTCTTCCTCTTCAACGACATCCTGGTGTACGGCAACATCGTCATCCAGAAGAAGAAATACAACAAGCAGCACATCATCCCGCTGGAGAGCGTCACCATCGACACCGTGCCGGACGAGGGCGACCTGCGTAACGGCTGGCTCATCAAGACGCCCACCAAGTCCTTCGCGGTCTACGCCGCCACCGCCACCGAGAAGTCTGAATGGATGAACCACATCGGGAAGTGCGTGGGAGACCTGCTGGAGAAGAGCGGCAAAGCCCCGACTGGCGAGCACGCCGCCGTCTGGGTGCCCGACTCGGAGGCCACGGTGTGCATGCGCTGCCAGAAGGTAAAGTTCACGCCGGTCAGCCGCCGCCACCACTGCAGGAAGTGCGGCTTCGTGGTTTGCGGCCCCTGCTCGGAGAAGAAGTACCTCCTGCCCAGCCAGTCGTCCAAGCCCGTTCGCGTCTGTGAGTACTGCTACGTACAGCTGACGTCAGGCGGAGGCTTCTCACTGCGCTCAGACTCCCTCAGCCGGCCGGGGTCAAAGTTCAACAGCAACAATCTATCGGACGATGAGGACGAAGACGACAGCAGTGACTGAGCAACGCCCACGTCCTCTCTTTCCCGCCAACAGCCCTTCAACATCCCCTCGCCGTGGAAGGAATATTCTGTTGATTTCTTGGTTGTTTTTTTTTTTTTAGCCCTCCGCTCTAGAGGATTCAGGATTAGCTCGTCGTGCTGCAGTGGTTTGGAATGGCATTCTCATGTACTGGTATTCACCCCCTCTGGTTCCAGCAGGGATCAGTGTTGTCCTGAACCATGGTGAGAAACAGTGAAGGGGGGAGTCGTGCTCAGTTGGGGGACCAACGCTAGGAGTCGTCCTGACTAATCAACACTTCCACCCTCTTCCTCGGCTCCTGATTAGCCTGCAGACTTCCACTACAGAAGACAATGGAGCTACTAAGAAATATTCCTCGCCTCTCTGCCCTTCTCTTCTGTTAATTTCATCTTCAAATGTTTTTCCTGTTAGGCATGTTTGTGTTACTGAGTGAAATGAGGTAATTGGTGGTGATTTCTGCAGGGAAAAGCACGTGTAGAGGTTCTAACCTTGATCTGTCTTTCAGGTATTACACCAAACAGTGCATTGTTTTTAGCAGTTTGGCATTTTTCTGCCCTATTTTGTAAAAAAAAAAAAAAAATCTCCCAAGAAAACGTTAACAAAGATCCCCTCACACACCAAACATGGGCGATGGTATGATGGACGCTTATGGACTAACCTGGAGCTTTCCTAGTTGCTTCTGACAAATCAGCTAAAGCTTTGCTGCGATTGTAAACCAACGCTCCTCACGGTGAGGTGTGTTGGTCTCTGGACGCTGCCGCCGCTAACCAACACAACGAACAGCTCAGCACGTCAGTAGATCCCAAATTAACTCGACCTTTGCCTATACTGTCACGTAGTGCCTTCGTAGAAAATGAATCAATAAGGATAGGTTGTTCGTTGATGTAACCAGTCTGCAAAAACATGGAGGCATGATAGGTTGTCACTGAAACGCATTATACAGTCCTTCTGTACTGTAGAGGGGAAAGAGAGGTAAATTTAACAGCCAAATTCTGTTAAATTTACCGTCTGGGAGGTTTGCTCAACCGTCACTCACTTCTCTGCAAAAAATATGTTTGGTTTTGGGATTTATCTGCCACCGGTTTGGGGACAAAAGGTTTGTTTCCTCTCCTGCATGTAAGCTTACACAGGCGCTATCAGCTTTAACAGGCTTATGTGGCGGCTGGGGGGGAGGGGGGCGGGAGGAGGGGGGGGGGTGTGACGCAGAATGATGCATGCAGGGAAAGTAGGCCTGGACAAGTTGTTGAATAGGCCAAGCTTGCATTATTATGTTCAATTTCTATTGACGTCACAAAGCTTTGTCTCCAGAGGTTCAGTGTTTGTGTAGAGGTTGTTGACTACATCGTCGATGCCTCCAGTGAATGGAATGCAATAATCAGGAGATCAGCACATTGTCTCACCTGTCGGACGGCCTGTTTTATGTGTTATGCCCGATTTCGTTTGGAAACCCAAACCTCGTCCATGCCATACTTCATTGAGAGTACGGCCCCGGTCATTACGACGGTCAACGCTAAATGTTGACCGCTGCTAAATGCTGTAAATTCCCGTGGCTGGATGCAATAATCAGGAAGTCAGTGAAGGGGTCTGACTGTCTGACGCTTCCCTGTGCTGCTCTGAGGTCAGAAAACAAACGCACCTCTGAACTGTGCTAACGCTGGCTGAGGAAAAGTGGCTTAACCCCACCCTCAGGCTAACATAACTGTCCTTCCTCCCCTTCCTTCCTTCCTTCCTTCCTTCCTTCCTTCCTTCCTTCCACCCCCGTCCTCTCCAACTTAATTTTCAGCACCAGAGCTTCCCTATGAAAAGCACAGCCCACTGGTCTTGTGACAGGGATGTGACCCCATCATGTGACCGACTGAACCAGGAACTGAAAGCCTGACTACCTGCATAGCCAACAGGGAATTCAGGTCCAGTTCGTCTCACAGATGTTCATGTCGTTACTTCCAGCCTAGCAGAGTTTTTCTTCCCGGGTTTCTGCACTGAATCCTTTGAAGAGTTTCATTCCAACGAGACTTTTTTTTAAATTACTGGAGATGAAATATGAACTCAGGTTTCCAGTCTCATTTCAGTCCCATGTCCATTTTGGAAAAACACAACAAGTATTTTCCTCAAGACTCAAAAATACGATCACCTGATTACAAATACAGGAACAAAAACATCCTTATGAGTTTGAATTTGCAATCGGAGGGTCACAGGTTTAATCCCTGCAACAGCCAGACAGCGTTGAGTTTACAGGCTCACCACTACGTTCGAAGGGACGCAAATCCAGTTTACGTGGATTAATTTAATAACGGTCTACCGCTCGCCACTCCATGTTGTTGCTTCATAAATACCACCTCCGGGTCTGAAGGCTGAAAGGAATCTGACAGGTGTTTACATGCCTCAATAGATGGAAAGATGGAGCGTGAATCTAGCGGGTCATGCTTCCTGATTCTGACCTTATCTGATCATTTTAATCGGGGTAAAGGGGTTTACATGACATTTTCAACCGGAGCCTTAATCGGATCTAACTGTTAGTGTGCATGTCAACATACTAATTGATATTGAACCCGTACCTGATCACTCGTGGCGAGTTGCTCTGGTGAACGGCGTCTAAATGGTGTAAAGTTGGCGTATGATTCAAATTGAGCCCATCAAGGTTCCTCCGACCAGATGGTGGATTTGGGGATGAAACTCTTCAGAGGACTTGTGCTCTGCGGTGCGTTGTGGTGTTAAACAATAAGGAACAAGATGTTTCTAATCTGGGATCAGTTGAATGTTATCTTCCACCTTTCAGCCCGATAGAGCGCTAACAGACTATTCCTGTACTAGCATGTTTAGGACGTCTCCAGCTGGGATGACTCTCCAGTTATTGTCTTCATTTTAAGTATAAACTTTCGTTATCTTTTTGCAGTCGAGCTTAAATGTGTTTTGGACTCGGTAGTTCTGTGACGCCTCGCCAGAGTCACGTCTGTCAGAGCAACAGAACGGGGGAAAAAGGGATTGCTGTCTTTTTATTTGTCTTTGATTTTACAGACTGAGGCTGTAAATGTTTGTCTAGCTGCAATGCAACACGAGAAAAATCAACATGTAATGATCGCTAAGCCGTTGTTCTCCGTTTGGAGGTGCGTCACCAAACCCTGAGGCGGGCTGGTCTCAGATCAGCTGTGGATTGCACTTACATGTTGATATTTGGCACATGGACTTTGATCCAGGATAAATTCTTACCACATACTGTTAGATCCGCAACGACTGTTAGTTTCTCCTTCATTCGATATTTTAAAATGAATCTTCCTATTTTGTTTATTTTAATCCTGTTGATTTTTGTACATTTGTACAGATTTAGTTTTGGGTTGTTTTTTTGTACAGTATGATTAGCTCTGAAATGACGCTGTTTCAGGTCTCCTTGTGCTCATCCCACCTCCAGTCAGTCCACATCCCTTCAGCGTTTCAACATGGCTGACCCGTCTGCGCCACAGCGGGCGGGTCACCGCCAGGGCAGGAAATGATCTTCATCACCAGCCGCAGTGGCAGGTAGACTCCTGAATTCACCAGACACTTTGACACTGCTAGCAGCCAACTAGATCTTTATTTTCTGTGATACTTTAATGGTTTCTCTAAGAGCATTACCCGCCCCCCTCCACAGCGAGGTCAGAGGTCAGGGTCAGCTACAGAAGAGCACCCCTTGAGCAGTGTCTTGCTCACGGACCCTCTGGTGGAAGGTCTCCTTACCTGCTTACCCTTTTTAAAATAGTAAAAACCTCCTAATGTTGGCTGGTAAGCTGCCAAAGTGGCTGGTAGAATACACTTGGTCAGAATCGAGCTGCTTTGAGCTACGTTGTCTAACTGCTTGTTCACACTGCGAGCAACTTGGTTGATGGGTTGATCTACTACGACCTACAGCTGATTGTGGGCGGGGCCAGCGGCGCCGACTGCATCTGTCTCGTGCAGTTACAAAGTTTTGATCAGGTAAAATAAGCTATGTATTTGTACAAGTCATGTATGTTTCGCTGCTTTGGTGTTGCCTTTCATAATGTTATATCGTCTTGGTGAGTTAACACCGCTAGCTAGCAAGCGCTAATTAGGTAGCATTAATGGAAAGTAAAGAGGAAAACTCAATAAAATGACTTCAGGTCTTCCCATCCACCCCAGCTCGTTCTCCAGGCATCGTTTTTGAGACGTTTATTCCTGTAATCTTTTTAAATAAAAGAGAACTGGGAAGCTTTGAATGGCTGGAATCAACTTCTTGTCCATTTTACAATCTGAACTGTCGTGAAACAAAATCACACCGGTAGGGGGACAAGAAATCACAGGAATCTGATTGGCTGTTGACGTCCACCAGAAGTTCAGACATGACCGACGGTCGACAAGCCAGTTGACCATCGACTCACGGGCCTGGGTTTCCCTGGTCTGCTCGGCTCTAGGAGATGAATGGACCTCTGGTGACGTGTTGATCGCAGTGTGAACTCACGGTTAGAGATGATTGAGTCTTACGGTGACATCACTTCATCTCTACAGGTGAATTGAAGGAGGGCTGCAAATCATGACATCTTATACCTGATGTTTTAGCCTGACTGAGGAGATGACCGCTGAAAGGCTGTGTTGATGGCGACTCACTCGCCTCATGGATCTACACGTTCTCTCATTTGCTATTTGGTGGAATCATGTTTGGTGTTTTTTTTTTTTTTTAAATTCTTGTTTAAAACTTCTCAAAAGGGCTTCAGTCTGAATGTAACCCAACATATCATTGGTCAATACTAATTTCCTGAGAAATCTAAATCTATATATATAAATAATGTATTGTCTAAAGCCTGGCGTGTCTTGTGTTGCTTACTTGTCTCACTGAAGGACATTAACAGGGATTCTTCTGTTTCAGTTTGACCAACGCTGCTCGAGAAAATGGAAAATTAAAGTAACAATTCAGGAAAAAGTTTGGTAGTATGGATGTAATGTTCAGATCATGTTTTTATTAAAGTGTCCCAAGACAACTCCAACCAAACATGGAAACCGATGTGGAGTCATAATTCAGATTGGATAATAGAAACAAAATGACAAGAAGATGAAATATATACAACAAAAACTAAACTAAGTAAAGTAAGATTCATCTAGTTTGTTTTATTACAAACACACTGCTGGTGACCCCTGAGGAGTGAATGGGTTCCTCTGGTTCCCACTGGGAACGTTTTGAGCCCCTTAACGCTTAAAGTGATTTAGAAACAAATAGAAACAAGGTTGCATTAGTAGATCAGCAGTAGTTGCATTAGGAGTTGATATGTGGCAAGGGTCCCAGATCAGATTTTGACCAGGATGTTGCAGTTCCACCTGAGCCAGGACGCCGCTTGGTAACTCTGATTTGAACCATTAATGGTTTGTTACCATGGTGGGATTCTCCTACCTGATGATTGAGATGTGATTTAAAGCCAAACTCACTGCAGCATCAGGACCGGCCACTGCAGCGGTCCACCTGCAGCATCAGGACCGGCCACTGCAGCGGTCCACCTGCAGCATCAGGACCGGCCACTGCAGCGGTCCACCTGCAGCATCAGGACTGGCCACGGTACACCTGCAGCATCAGGACCGGCCACTGCAGCGGTCCACCTGCAGCATCAGCGGTCCACCTGCAGCATCAGGACCGGCCACTGCAGCGGTCCACCTGCAGCATCAGGACCGGCCACTGCAGCATCAGGACCGGCCACCGCAGCGGTCCACGTGCAGCATCAGGACCGGCCACGGTACACCTGCAGCATCAGGACCGGCCACCGTGTGCAGCACCACTCAGATTGTGTGTTGGGATGTTTTTCCATTCAATATTGATGCTGTAAGTTAAATGAGTGAATTAGAGACTACCAAGTCAGCTGGCCTAGTTTCTTGAAAGTTTCTTACATAAGAGGAAGGATGTACCCTAAGGATCTTAATATGCATTGAACTTGCCCACTAAATAAATCAAAATACCCTGAAATGGGATGATTACACGGCTCTTAGTTTCAAATCAGTTTCAGGCTCGTTATGAAGCATTAAGTATTAACACGTTTTCCTCATCAAAGCGTGACATGTTAATGTGTCCAGCTGTTCTATTCATTTGAAGGACAAACGGTTCTGTACATGCGGTTAGAGGTGATGATATGATACTGTAACTGGTTCAGGTGTGTCTGAGTAGAGCTGGAGCAAAAACCTCCAGGACAGGGGGTCCTTGAGGACTGATTGAGAATGTGTGTGTGTGTGTGTAACAGTGTATGACTTGATGATCCTAGCAGACTTGAACATCGGTGGCCATGATGGTTCAAAAGATGCACAGCAGCGCAGCCTACTGGTAGAAGTGAAATGGAGCTCAAAATAGACGCGCTACAGCTTCAGGGAACGGTGAGTAAATACTGAGATGGTGAGATGAGACCGGGAAGCATAAAATGCTCTAATACAGAATTTATATTTACTATTATCTGAGACAGTTTAAATGTAAAAACAGACTAAAACTGCGTTATCAGCCTGCAATAGGAAACCGTCCCATCCCCACTAGTTGTGACTAGATTCACCATATGGATCAAATCCTCCTCAACAGCTGGACTCCCCAACGTCAGATCTTCAGAGTGTTGCTGTGTGCAGTTCACTGACATGGTGCACATTGAGATGCTACCATGTGACATTTGGTCATCAGCTCCTCCTGTCTGGCTGCTGGCCTCGTGGAGGAAACGGGAAGATGCAACAGTGTTGAGTTTTCTTTGAGATCTTCCTCTGATCTCGTGGTTTCATATCCAGGAGAGTAGTAGTAGCAGTAACCTCCCTGTTTGAAGCTGGACCGTAACAGACAGTACAGACCGGCTGTAGCTGCTCGGTGCTCCTACCCCCCCGACCACGGTGAAGAAGAATCCTGCAGCTTTACTTTGTTTTCTTCATGTGTTGAGGTTTCTCAACAATATGAGAGCTAATGGTTTCCCAGCACACCACTCGGCGCTGCTGTAGTTTGAACTTGCTGTATCATCTGTGTGAGTGACAGGCCTGAGCTGCTTTGTTAAGGCAGCGTGAGGCCATTAGTGGGCTGGTAATGGAGGATGATAGCAGTAATCATGACCGTGATTGTACAGACCCTGAATCAGCTTCGGTCAGATCACTGGGTAGGTGACACACCAAGGGAGTCCAACATTAAAGAGGAGGGTTCGATTCATACTGAGTGGGTGACAAGATTGTGTGTGTGTGTGTGTGTGTGGCTGTATTTGTGGACACATTGTGTGTGGATGAGACTTCTTCTCTGAGGAATCCCTCAGACAGAGAAACAGAAGGTTGCTGGTTCAAATCCCTTCAAACTTCAGGCCATCCCATAATGACTCCAGCTGTGTGTCAGATGGGAGCGCTTGGTCCTCCTCCACCGTGTGTGTGTGTGTGTGTGTGTGTGTGTGGCTGACCTCTTTATTGCTTTATTGGCACAAATGTCAAAGTATTCAACAATATGGAATCGTAAGCTAGTAATAAAATATATATATTATTATTATCATTATTATTAATAAATATATTAAGACATCTTCAAATAATTATAGAAAAAAATATAAAAAAGAAAAATTTTAAACTATTTAAAATTTAAAGAACCTGATGGAAAGAAAACAAGAAAAAATGTTTTGCTCCTGTAGTGTCCATTTACCAGATCTACCAGGTCTACCAGATCTCTGTTTTGACCCTCCACATGTCTGACAGATGAAAGCGTATCAACTTAAATTCTCATCAGTATCAGGAACTGATCTGTGGTCTGTGAGATTGCCGCCGGCTGGCCTGTCAGACGTCGACTCGTCTCCAGTTAGACGATCAGAGAAACAGGCAGGTCGCGTGGATGAGTGACTGTGTTCATTCAGCCTCAGAAAACGAAACGGAAAGAAAAGAAAGCTTCGTTTAGGTTTTGATGTGGGGAACGTTTTGAGCGTGACACCATCTGACAGGAGTTAACAACTGGAACAGAATCACCAGCAAGAACATACGCAACCTCGACGCAGAGCAACCACATGCACTAAATTGGGCTTTTGAAATGAATTTCCTATGGTGAGGTGGTTAGTTAGTGGTGAGCTATCGTGTCTGTACTGTCAACAGGGGATGGATGGCGGCAGGCAGTGATTGGTTCCTGCTGGAAGATTTGGCGTTTCAGGGGAGATGAGCATCCAAGCCTGATCGTAGTCTTTTATCCAAAATGCCTTTATCTAATGTTGGAGTTAGAGAGGTTGAGCTGCACGGCGCCTCGGGCCTCGCTTTCAGAAGACGTCATTTTATTGGATGCTGTTGAAGTTCTTCCTGTTCAGACTGAAGACCAGAGCGACGGGGAAGAGGCATCAAGTCAGTTGAGCAGAGAAACGTTACAACGAAATATTCAGCAATCAGACGTTGAGATGTGTGATGAACGGATTTATGAAGGGATGGGTTCAATTCCCAACTTGTGACCAGAGCCAGACCTGAACCAGAACCTGAACCAGACGGGTTCAGTTACCTGACCAGAGCCTGAGTTGTTTTAGTGCAGCGATGGATGGAGTGAGGAATGGATGCTAGGATTGATTAAAAGTCATTCAAAATGTGTGTTCCAGGCCTGGAAAAGTTCTGGGAAATGGATCATGTTCATTTAGTTTAGTAAACATGATGTAAACATGTTGCTGATCTTTTTCTCCAACCAGTGAAGTGTTGAATGTCTCATCTTGGCTGCTTGTTGATCCACTTCAGATCAGAAATGTCCTGATAGTTTCGGTCCTAAGAGATAGTTGGAGCGATAGTTGGAGATAGTCTGGAACAGAGACTCTGATGGATACTGGTCCTGGAGATGCTGCTGGAGGTCCTGGAGATGCTGCTGGAGGTCCTGGAGATGTCCTGGAATCTGATCAGCATGAGCAGCATGTCTCAACGTCCTTGTCATCGTCGGCTCCTCTGAGAGGGTTTGACCTCAAGTGAATTGCAGGATCGTTGAGTCACAAACGATTGTAAAGCTCATAAGCGTTCTCTAATAGCGGCGGTCTGGTGCTGCGGGACGTCGATAGGCACCGTTTACCATCATTAGGCCATAATGAGAAATACAATAAAGAAAAACTACATCTGCCTGAAGGAGCTGCTGCAGACTAGACTAGTCTGGTTTCAGTGGAGGGCTTTGTGTCCCGTAAGGCTCTACTCTGTCTGCACCATCCAATCATCCCACAAGCTGCTTCTCTGGCTTTGTGTTTATTGTGTATTTTATTGCATTTAGGCCTTGTACTTTATATTTTTATGTTTTGTTGTTTGTGATACTGTAATGCTGCTGCAACCCCAGACCACAAATATCAACTTTCAAAAACCTGTACTAGTCGACCCCTGGTCATCAACACGTACAAATACACAGTCTTTTTACACATGTTGTGTTTATGTTGAAACGTATCTGAACCTGTTCTGGAGTACATGTGAAGTACATTATTTCTGCTATTCAGTTCCTCCAGACTCGTCCAGTCCTGGCAGTCGGTCTGAGGAACGTCCTTCTCCAGGTAAACCAACACTCACCGTTCTGATATTCAGAGGAGGAGAGGATGAAACTCCCTCAATGTTTCAGTTTTCTTTTTTATTTCATTTGAAAAAGTCGGTTGTTTAGTTTTGACTACAGTCGCAGTCGTACTCTTTTACCCTGCGAGTCACCGAAGCCCCGCCCACCTCCTGTTAATAAACTAGGATACAAATATCACACCATGACGTCCATGTTGTTCCTGACTGGATGACCTTTACTGTGAAGTAAACCACTTTTCATGTATCTCCCATAAATACAGTTAGAACAGTGTGTGTGTGTGTGTGTGTGTGTGTGTGTACATCGTGAAAACCTTGTATCTCCAAAATGTCAACTTTTCAGGAACTAAGAAACTCATCCTTGTTCTTAACTTGACCACCAGTTGATTTGGTTTTGGTTTCATAAAGGTTGGAGAGTTTTCTTCATCTAGAGGAAACATGTAATCCTTTAATTGAAGTTAAAACATGAAAACCAAATTTAGATGATAGTTGTCTACAGAAACACTCTTTTTGAATCTGGTGTTATTTTACTCATTCAGTGAAGAAACTGAACCTAACCTGCGTGACCTTTGACCTGTCCTTGCAGCGCGGTTACAGAAGCTGTACACTAAGGGGCCTCTGCTGGGAAGAGGAGGTTACGGGTCGGTTCACGCCGGGAGACGCAAATCTGACGGCATGCCGGTCAGTAACACAGACTCTGTCTCCAGTGATGATTTAGTTACAATGATCTAACAACATTTACTGACTGGATCCTCTTTAACTTTCATGTTGAATGAAGATCTGCAAGTAATGGATTAGATCTTTACATGTTCAGAGGGAAGCTAGACTGAAAACACACTCATATCTAGTCTAAATACATCTATCTATCTTCTATCTTCTCCTGGTTTGTAATCAAAAACCTTCTTCATGAAACATCAACAGCATCATGATATTGTTGCTTGATGTGGGGAAAATGAACTTGAAGGTCGTTTAGAGGTTGGTAACCCTCGGGGGGCCTGGAGCCTGTTGGACCCTGTTGGACCCTGTTGGACCTCCATCCATCCCCCTGGTCAGGGGAGGTGCTGGAGGCTTTCCCACCCTGGACAGACACGACTCACATTCACACCTAGTCACCAACTCACCTGACTTGCATGTCTTTGGATTGTGGGAGGAAACCCACGCAGACTCCATACAGAGGCCAGGGAATCAAACCTGTGACTGTTGGCCGTTAATGAATTGGCCCGAGTTTTTAATGAATTGTTGAGGAACGTCACTGACTGTGTTTTGTGTCTGATAACGTTGTGAAGCTTCCAGACGCCTGCAGAGCGTTCTCGGCTTCATCCAATTACTGAAGAGGCTTTCCTCCTCTGCACAACACGTTTTATGTCTTTGCTTGATTTGTTTACCGAGATGATTGTTGTGGTAAAGTGTTGCGTAACATCCCCACATGATGAAGGTGTCAGCTAATTATAAGTTTGGCTGAAAGAAAGAAAACCCATGGTCGGTAGTAGAACTTACAGTAGAGAGCTGATGATGTTGCTGTGTCACAGGTAGCCATCAAGTACGTGTCCAAGGCCCAAGCTGAGGAGGAGCTGGACACCTTGCAGCCCGTCCTCTTCATGTGCATGATGCTAGTTGTAACCGTTAGCTTCAGAGAGAGACGTACAGTGGGCAACAGTAGAATGAGCTTCAATTTTTAGATTGTTAAATGACAAGTTAAAAATGGTAAAGAGGTCAAACGTTACAGAGACAGTAGACGTAATAGATATGAGTGACTCTAGGAGGATCATGGATGAAGGAGAAGTTTGGTGATGGGGTTTTCAACAATTCACTATATAGCAGCCGAGGAAACTGTGTGCCACGGAGGGCTGAGAGTCTGGTAGAAAGGCCCAATCCCAATGTCCCCCCTAAGGCCTGGACCCTGGACCCTGAACCCTGAACCCTGAACCCTGAACCCTGGACCCTGAACCCTGGACCCTGGACCCTGAACCCTGAACCCTGAACCCTCACAGACTTAACTGACGTCACCTGGTAAGTGCTTGAGTGCGAGAGGCTTCAAGGGCTTGAAACTGTATAAATAGGAATGAGACAGCACTTTGCAAAATATCGCGTTACCTTGACGACACCATTTTTTTTTATGTACGATTGTGGGTTTGGGACTTTCTTCATGACCAAGGCACTTAAGGGACCGACTGCCCGGGGCTCTCTTCCAGGCTCTTGCCTTCCAGAGTGGACGAGAGTTAATTGTCAATAATCAATTGACTCGTTTTGTCAAAACAGCATCATCAAGCAACAAGTTAAATAAATGGTTGATGAATAAACATTTGTCCTTCCATTTGTTTACTGTTTTTTTTACCGCTTCCGGGCTTCCCCTGGTAACCCCGTATTTATCGAGCCCTCATGCACTTGACGATTTGACGGTGGGACAGCTCTAAACCCTCGCGGACTTAGCGGGAACACGCCTCATTTTCTATAAGTGCTGTGTGTTCCACTACTTCTAAATCAAATCAAATCACACTTATTTGTACAGCCTGTAACAAGAAGAAGAAAGAGACAGACGAGGCTAAAAGAGAAAAAGAACAGCGAGGTGGCAAGAGCAAGGCACTAACACGGATGGATGGATGGATGGATAGATAGAGTAATCTGTCATACTGTATATCTCCCCTGGTTTCCTGTCTATCTGAATGCCGTGACCTGATTCGCTGGTGTCTTAGCACGAAGGCAGCAGACCGGCCAACCCTGGAGCAGATCCAGCTCCATGAATGGTTAACCTTTGAGGCCTCGCCTCAAAAGAAATGGAGGAAATGGCAAAATTAGCATAGAAAATGGAAGAAAAACAATCCAACTCTGAAATGAAGAGTAAAATGTCTCAGTGTCATTTTGATTCCTCACCACACACACCAGGAGGACGGGAACAGGTACTGATGTTATTATCAAAAGGGAACACTCATGAAGGAAAAATATCTTCCCAGCATGCCTTTGTTTCATTGGCTTAAGAAACAGCAAAGGAAACTGCCATGGATGAGTTGTAGTGCTGCTAGGATACTTTGGGAAATTTGGAGAGCTCAGAAAGACGACGGTCTAGGGTGTGATGAAGAACATCACAGCTCTGACAGGAAACAACAGACGCACTTGTTACCTTGTAAAGTGTCAATCAAAACTTGCAAAAATCGGTGGATGAGAATGGGTGTTTGGTGCGAGCCTGGAGACAGACCCATCTTCTTCTAGTTGGCCTCTGGTTTCCTTTGATGGCCATGTGTCCCAGAGGACTACAGGGTTTGTTGTGGTGGGAGAGAGAGGAGAAGGTTACACTGACAGGAAAACACAGAGGGAAGGCAAAAAGAAACAACCAGACAAACTAAAGTCTTAAATGTCTTTATATTGGCTTTGCAGTTGTGTCACAAAGCTCCGATCAACCAGGTTTCCATTGGAGAATTAGCTGTACACAAATAATGACATCTGGGCTGGACAGTTGACCGTCTGAACCAGGTTGTTGTGGTGTGTCTGGAGATCATCCAGTAACGTTCTCAGTAAAAGTGATCAGTGTGATCAGGTAGATTTGTCTCCAAATGTAGGTTACTGTGACTCAGTAAACTGTCTTGTCTTTAGCCCTAGTCTCTACTCCAAAACACTCTGAGTTGGAGCTGGAGAAGAGTCAGCTAGTTAACCTGAACTAACTGGTAGCTAGCTAACGAGCCAGCAGGCTAGTTTAGTTACTGTTAACATGGGACTACTAGCCACTGCTAACGCTAGCTTCTAGTTAGTTAACTTGCACACCAAACGGTGGTTCTTTGGCTCCGCCCATTAAGGTTTAACTCAACCAATATTATTTCTGCCACCGAGAAAACTAGAATCTGCAGTTTGTAAAGTCAAGACAAATGAAATGTAGATATCGAAATTTCCATGAAAGCAAGATTGTTTTTAACATCTAAGCCATTTCTTTGACACAGTTGTCCAGAGGGACTTGAGCACCAATATATTATATACTTCACTAGTTCACCGACATATTCATGATCAGGTTCAGAAGTGGAAGGTACAGAAATCCAGGACTACAGAAAATGTAGAAATGTCTTTTTCTAGCAACACAGAGGATCAGGAAGCAGGAGAGGAGAAAGCGACTGTTGAGGTTACAGTAGTGTTGTAACTGGTACATGTTTGTATGGTGGTTGTGAGCTCCTCTGGTCCAACCATGATGTAGACGAACAAATGATATATGATTTACATTACATAGGGATTGGGCTGATGCTCTAAAGGTGCAACAGAAAAATAAATAGATTAATAAATCCTAAATGGAAGACATATTTACAGGAGAGATGAGGAGGGGAGGGAGAGGTTCAGGTTTCTGTTGGTTTAACAGCCGAGTGTCTGAATGTCGTGTAGTTGTGAGAAACGGCACATGGAGAAGGTCTGAACATCTGCTGTGACGAGCATTTACACTTGAACCTGACGGAGCAAAACTATCTTCACCAACATCACCAGCAGCAATAGTAAGGAGGTCAAAGGTCAAAGCCACAGCCCATTCCCGTCTCCCTAGAAAGAACATGTATCATAGAGATGTTAGGTTTTACTTTCTACATGTCACTCCAGTTTGGTACATAAGCAGAACATTATGTCGCCAAACACTCAGAACAAGACGATAGAAACTTATTTCTTAACTGCTATAACTCCTTCATGCTTTAAAATAGGTTGAGGGAAAGTGGGAACAATAAAAAGGTAAATTACAAAACCCAAAGTCACTAAATGACCTAAATGCCTTGAACATCATGAGGGCAGAACTTTCCTTTCAAAGGTTCATATGAAACTACATCAGTAAATATGTTGTGAACCTCGTCATCCTCTTCTAGTCTGGCTGGAAGCTGAAAACATCCCAAGGTCAGCATGTTGTTGTTTGGTCCTTGGTTGGTTTCCATTGGTCCAGTCGTGTCTTACGTCACCTCTCTAGCTCAACCTCAACCACCCCTGAATATAACAGCTGCCTGGCTAGATGTGTTGGACTGTTTAGGTGTGAAAAATAGTGTTGCATTCTACCCATAATGCCTTGTGTTCTGGGTGGTTTCCTGTAGCTAACTGAGACGTTTTCAGGCGTCTCGTCGGTTATTTGGTGAATGTTGTTGTTGTTCTCACCTGGAGACCAACCAGGTGACAACGCTGCAGAGCTTAATAAACCCACCAGAACATGCTGGCTGTGAACGCAGCCTCAAACATAAATGAAGAGCAAAGGCAAAGACAGCGTCACGTTTTTGGAATGTTTTATTATTTAACAAACCAAAACCTCTTCAACCCGAAAGCCTGAAGCCACGTGGGAAGACAGAACCGCTACAGCTCCTCAGGTGCGGTGGCGCATCCTTGACCTAGCATGAACGCTGTGTTGGATCCATTCCTACCAGCTCTGAGATGTTTTGGTGAAGTCCATGTTGTAATGCACCGATCAGCAACTACGCCTCTGTGAAGCCCTATCAGGACCCGGGGAGATCAGTGAAGACTTCTATCGTAGAAGTACAAATTCCTGCCCAGATGACCTCCTCTACCTCCCCCGAGTCACCAGATACTAAAGACAGTGCAGTAGTGGAATCCAGACAGGAAAGTTTTCAACAAACATGAAGTTTTTCTTTACTGAATCAGGTGAGTTCTTGTACCAGCTGAACCCCGTGTGAATACTTCAGTACATGAGGTCCTCGCACCACACCGACCCCGTACCGACGAGGCCTCGGCGTGACCCCGGGGGGTCAGCAGGTAGGGGGGGGGTCAGCAGGTAGGGGGGTCTGAGCGGTCCACCCAGTCCCACAGGTGGACCGAGCCGTCCGTGGCGGCGGACAGGAGCGTCCGGGGTCGGTCGGGGTGCCAGGCGTGGGCGGTGACCAGGAGCGGGAGGCTCTCCGGGCATCCCGGGGATACGGCGTGGCCGCGATGCTCAAACAGCGGCCGGGCGTCCTGCGTCGCCGCTCGCCACGCAGACGTGTCGTAGACCTGCACCACGCCGCTGAAACCTGGCAGAGGAAGGTAAGAGTTTTAACCTCGTCAGATAATTCCTCGCATCGTAACGTTCAACCTGTTTAACAATGAATTCTTCTCTTGCATTTTTATATCAAAATCCCAGTACTTTTACTTCCTGGACAACAGTGTATTTTTTAGTAGTACTTCATGGCATGAAAATTCCATCCATCACATGGGTTTGATGACCTATGACCTTTGTTGCTGACCTGACACGGCGATGCAGCCGCCCAGCGCCGGCGCCCAGGAGACTCTGACGCGGTCCCGACCGCATCGGTCCGTCCGGGCGTCCAGCCGGGCCCGGCACACCACGCCTCCCAGATCCCGCAGGTCGGAAACCAGCGCTTCGCCGGACGAGGAGAGTCGTACCACGCTGCAGCCGGCCGGGTCTGCCGAGGACCGGCCCGGAGACGCGTCCGTCCACCAGAACGCACCGTCCGTCCTCCCTGCTGCTGGAGGAGAAGGTGGAGGGACGCGGGGCGAGCGGGCGTCCACCACGTAGACGTTCCCGTCGCAGCAACAAGCGAGGAAGACGCTGCCGCTCACAAACTGAAGGGAGCTCAGAGGATCTGGAGAGTCGGTTTCTATTGAGACGAAACACAAAACGGACACAGAACTCAGAGTGGTGAGTCGTTGAAAAGAAACAGAAAAACACCAGATCTTCCCACCGACCAGCGATGGATCAACCGTCGTCCTTCAAATAAAGGTTGTAGAGAACTGGGACGCTTTGAACGGCTGGAATCAACTTTCTCCTCCTTTTTGTACTTGGCAGGCAGAAATATTGATCGTGGAACTAAATCACATCGGTCCGGAAACGAGGGTGTAAATCTGAAAGTTCAACGATGACCAACGAGCTTGCTGAGCGTCAACATCGCCGAGTTCCCCTGGTCACTTTAGAGAAACCGTCTTCTGACTAGAACGTCGCTAGTTCGATACCCAAGGACCAGCTGGGAAAACCTGAATCGGGGAACGTGAATGAGTGACGCTGTGCTCTCGAGCAAGGCACTGCCCCAGTAGAGCTCCCAGTGTGGAGCTGAAGACCACCTCACCTAGCCGGTACAGGGTCTTCCCCGACGTCAGGTCCGTCAGCTGAACGTCGCTGGTCTGAGCCCCGTGGAGAACATGTGGATCTGAGAGTCCGGCGGCGACCCGGCTGCCTCCCGCCGCAGCGCTCCGCCCCGCTACACTTCCTGTTCTCCTTATCACATCTGTCATTGGACGACAAGACACAGCACAGGACCAATCAGAGTGAGGGTAGGAACGGACGCTGGTGAAAAGGTTGAAGAACGTCTTAGAGAAACAGTTTAACGGTGGTCGGTTTGATTCCCTGCAGGCTGCTAAAGGTACAGCAGGACTTTAGGAGCACAGTGTTCTGGAGAGAATATCTGGAAGAAGAGTTAAATAAATATAACTATGTATAAATATATACCTGTACCACCAGAACACACTTGTATATGTAAGAATTGACTACGTGGTCGTATGATCTCATGTACTATTACAACATAATATTCTCAAATGTGTCGGACAGTTGACTGGAGATGGACTCACCGCTGTCGTCTCCTCCCAGGTCCCACACCTCTAGCGTTGAGCCGAGGCCGTCGTTGGTGACGGCACGCCTTACAGACGAGACGAGGAAACAAAACCAGAAGGGTTAAATGTGGAAATCCAATCCAGTCATGCTTAGATGCTTGTCAAAGAGTTTTCTCTCGTTGTGTTTTGTCTCTATTGTCATATTTTATCGCTACACAACCAAACTAAACTAAACTACCAAACCAAACTCTAAAGGAGCTGTAAACCAGCGTCTATCTACTTCACGGCGTACCTTGTTCCTGGGATGTGTCTGAGGCAGGGAACGGGGCCGTCTGCGAACCCGCCGTGAGCAACTTTGAAATCCCGTTCTGCACAGAGACCCTGAACACATCGACACATACAACGGCGGCTCTGAGTGACATTCAGACGCACTGCTGAGAACGGTAAAACAAAATACTCATGCTGCTCAGTTACTCATTACCTTGTTTTCATCAGCGAAGAGTTTCAGCGGTAAACGCAGCTCTAGGATTTCATTTTTAGTTGAGCGGTAGCCGGCGACACACACCGCTGTGGAGACGACCGAGAAAAGGAACAGAAACTGAATGATGCTGGTTGAGTAGAAAAATAAATAATTGTCTGGTTTTAATTTCACACCCTGATTGTTTTATTGTGATTTAAAGTCACCCACTTCTTCCTGATGTCCACTCCAGGACCCTGGTGGGATGCTCTAGCTGATACACGTGGAGATCCTTGTATCTGGAGTAAAGGGAGTGTTAACGTCTGGACAGCATCCAGCTGATACTGGATCAATCAGGTTACCAGGGTTATTGGAGGATTGGTCTAGTCTGACTTTAATATCAGCCACAGATATTTCAGAGGTATTAGAAGGTAACATTATATGTATATATTGGGAGGGGCTACTGAGAGAGGGATCCCCCTACCAGGATTTATGGATTTAAAGTGTGATACTACTACTTTATGGTATTTCTAATCTCCTGTCATCACTATAATATTACTATAATACTTCTATAGGGACTCAGTGTCTGTAGTACTCAGTAGTGAATTGTAGTTACCTTATGGTGTTTTATCTCCTGTGGTACTACAGTAATATTAGTTTTATTTTATTACTGTATTACATTCCTATGGTGGTTGTATTACTGCAGGTTTCCCAACAGCCTAGTACTCAACAGAGAAGCTTGATATCTCAACTCAGTTTAGCCACATGGAGACAAAACTCCATTCAGTAATCTGCCACTTCAATGTCGCCTCTCTTATTGGCAAAGATACAACTGACTTCAGATCAGTACTGCATCCTGGGAGCTTCTGTTCAAATTCGGCATACATATAACCCATCCAGCAGAATCTGATTTCAATACAATCTAATTCAACCCAGACTACTGCTGCTGTTTTAGTTGCTGCACTATCTAACAAATCACTTAGGAAAGTAGAGATCGTATTGAACTCCGTCCTGCTCGGTGGGACGGAAGCCGAAGTGACAAGCGGCTCCGAAACATTCAGAAAGTCTGATTTTCGTATTTTATGAGTTTTGTTCGTTTTTTCCGATGAGCAAAGAGACTTTAAACCACCAGGTGTTAACGGAGTCTGGCTGGTGGGTCTCCACTCAGAATACAGGGTTTCTCTAAAAACTCATATTGAACCACAGAAGAAGAAATCAGGTTTCAACAATCAACAGACGTCAGATTTCTCACGTTTTCAGCGACTCGATAAACCAGTCCTCTAACACGTCGTCAAACTGGGTTTCATCCATCACATCATCCATCACCTCCTGAAGCACCGACACGAGTTTGTTGTTACTCCAACTCTTCTTCTACTCCCACTTCCTCTACTTCTTCTGCGTTTTCTGGTGCATTACAAACCAACACGTAACGGCTGTACCGCCACCTGTCGACTAGGAGTGTACACGCGTTTCTACTTTCTCTCTTTTGTGTGATGAATAGGTTGTATTGCTTCTCAAACCTCTGAAATCCCGATCTCTGAAAACCTCCCAAACGTCACAGATCATTTTAACACCTTTTGACTCACTGGGCTCATTTTCCACTGCATCTTGATGGAATCAGCACAAATAGACACACGACACTCAACACATGACACTCAACAATGTCTTTTGTGCAGAATAAAACAGCTATAATGCCATAAATCATGAAGAAAGAAAAAATGGAAACTGAAAAGAAAAACAACAGAATCTCCATTAAAAAAAAAATCTTATAAAAATATTGGGAAAAAGTGACAGAATAGCAGAGGAGCTTCACGTCTAACTAAGATGTTACTAAATGTAAGATAAACAAGTTTGATTGTGTTTTTAGATTACGAGCTGATTCATTTATGAGAGACTGTAGACAGCGGACAGGAAGCGGTCGGCGTTGACCTCGTCAGACGTCCTGTGTGCATCCACAGCTGCAGCCTCCACCGCTGGTCTGAAGCAAGCGAAGGGCAGACGAACAAATAACTGCTCTCTCCTCTTCCTGAACTCAACGGCTCCAGACGAGATCAGCTGGACGTTCTCCAACTCGACCGCAATCTCCATCAATTCTACCTCGTCCAGGCCGTCCTCTCCTCCTCGATTATCAACCACTCAGACTCCACAAGATGACAGATTGCAGAGCGAGGAGGGAAGACGCACCGAGAGGGGAGGAGTTCACTGACCTTTATTATACTGAGGGGGATTAACAGGAGTTGGAAGCATGTCGTGATGACGGACCGCAGCAGTCATGGCACACGGCGACAGCATGCACTTTGTTCTTTGGGTAATTATGTGTAAAATCAGTGGAAATGAAAAGAACTAACTTTTTGAGACAGAGACCTCCACAGTGAGGTCAGAGGTCAAAGGTCAAGGCTGATACTGCGTCATGGCTGATTGGAAGTGAAGGAACAGGAAGACATCTTGTTGCTGCAACTTGGTCGCTCAAATGAATTCTACTAAACTAAAATCAACGTGAACAAACTGCAGCAGATATTGATCAGGTTTCGTCAGGAGAGTCGATCGTATTTGTGTGAATGAAACTGATCTATATATTTTATTATGTTGGACTGACGCATCGATGGATTTGCTGCCATGTTTGCGTTTTGCTTGTGCCGACACACTTCGGAAATTTGTGACGCCAAGCGGAAGAAATCGGAGCCGATAGAAGATTTCCTGCACGTCGTACTTGTAGTCGCCACTAGGGGGCGTGCACAGCTGTAACGGTGAAGCCGAACCCCTGGAGGAGACCCCCAGGCTTCGTTCACACTACGGGGTTCACGCTCGTCGTCTCAGGAGGAACAGGAACAGGGCGAGGAGGTTCCTCACTAGAACTGGTGATTTCCTCTCAGCAGCTGCAGCCATTAAACTTCCATTTTCAAGGGAAATTGTAAATTTTGACGTGTGACGGGAACATTTCTAGTCTTGAGGAAATTATGTAAATATTATGTAAATTTCCAGCCAAAATGTTCCGGGCATCTTAGTGTCTTTCCCTTAAAGGGGCAATAGTAAGGTTTTTCTGTCCTGTAGCACAAACAGACCATAATATATCTGTTCTCTGTTCTCAACCACAGCAGGTTTATTACTCCAGTATTTGTCACAGTGATATCTGACCTCACCAGACGTTTCTGTTGGATCTGTTATTGTTTGTGTTACTTGCAGGCCACCGTAGTTCAAGAGCGTGGGAGCGGTCAGTTGTATTGATGTTGTAGCGGTTCCTTCTGGTTCCTTCTGGTTCCTACTGGATCCTACTGGTTCCTACTGGTCATAGATTACTGAATGCACCTTTAGCTTGTTTTTGTCCCTTGTTTTTGTCCCTTGAGGCAGCTGGAGATGAGATGACACCTTCTTCCTTCCCACGCTGGGTGATGCTGGCTCTGCTGTTGCCCCCCCCTCCTCCTCCTCTTCCTCCTCCTGTTCTTCCTGGTGTTTGACAGGAGGGCCAATGAGTCACACTTCTGTCAATCTTTCTTCCTTCCTCAATCCATCACTCTTTCATGATGGTTAACTCGGTGTCCAACTCTCAACAGAGCTGGAAGCTACACACACACACACACACTTTATCAGTCAATTTATCAATTACATGAGATTCAAATATGTTGAACATTGTTTAAAGTGGTAATCCAAGATCCATATTGTTTTTTTTATCCAGTCTCCATCTTCGTCTCTCAGCCTCACTGTGGTGTTCTTCACTGTGGTGTTCCTCACTGTGGTGTTACCCAGTTCTTCTTCTGTTGAAACGTAAAATGCATCACTTCCTGTCTCCAGAGGGTTTCTCCCGGTAAAGACCTACCTGACACCGGGTGTTGAGAGCAGCAGATGGAGAAGCTTCATGATGGTTGAGGTTGAGGATGTTGAGGTCCAGAGATCAGAGAGTCTCTAAACCTTCCTCACCTCTCATTGAGCCGAAACAACAGAAGCTGCCGGGTTGTGGAAACGCCGACATCCTACTGTTGTTGTTGTTTTGCTCTGATATGAGAACAAAAAATAAAAGGATCTCTGGCAGACCGGCCAGGACCCGCTGGCTGCTGCTACTGGATCCCAGCAGGGGATCACTTCTGCCAAGAGACGTGAGAAAACAGCAACATGGAGAGAGGAGAGTGTGTGAGGGAGAGAGAGAGTGTGTGTGAGGGAGAGAGAGGGTGTGTGTGTGAGGGAGAGAAGAGTGTGTGTGAGGGAGAGAGAGGGTGTGTGTGTGAGGGAGAGAGCGAGAGAGAGTGCGTGAGGGAGAGAGGGTTCCTTGCTCCAGGGCACTTCAACAATTTCCCAGGTGTTCTGGAGAATCGAACTCGCAACATTTTGGTCACGAGTTTGATTCTGCGATCTTTGCAACGTGTGAATTTATCTGAGATGGCTGGTGACTCAGACGGTGGGTTTCTGAGCTGGGGTTCAAACCTGTGAATCTCCGGTTACAAACCCACTTTGTGATTCTGACACGAGACCAGATCTGAAACTTTATTGACTTAAAACGTGAACAAGTGATCTGAAGTTACTGAACAGACGACGAACGCAGGGAACAGAAACACCTTCATGTCTATTTACCTTCACCATCACATCTCTTGTACCTCATGCTGTAGAACAGTTACAACCAATCACATCAGACTCAACCACCCCCAACGCCCAGCATGCATCTCAGCCAGAAACACATCAGCGGATCAGGAAACAAGACCGGTTCCTTGTGACGTTAATTCAAGATGTATTATTGTAGATCTGGTTCAGGTCTCACCGTAGTTTAAACCAGGATCAGGGACAGGAGTGTGTGATGGACATCATGAACCTCTTGACCTCCGTTAGCCACAGACTCGAGTCGTGGTGTTGAGGCGGTCTGAGTGTTGAGGCGGTCGGGCACTGAGCCGTCCACTCACCTTAGGGACATTTTATTAGCCGATGTGATGGTTACAGTGGAAAAGAGTAGAGACGCAACAGCACAGACTGAACCAGGATCTGATCTCAGACCAGAGAACAGGATACACTCCTTCCAGTGGGGCCATATGGGCTGATTCAACATGATGATCATGAGACTTTATTGAGATGATATCTGCCACGTTACAATCAAATGGATTTTCATCACATTGAACTGGAAGATGAAGTACGATACAAATCTCATCTCACAGTCTCTACTTGTTTTTCATCATTTAGAGAACACAAAAGTGTATCATGATCATACCATATCATCATTTCATCAAGATAAACAATAGTAGTGAATTACTGCCCAGCCCTCCTGCAGCAGGACTGATGCTACGCTCCCTTCAAGGTGTAAGGCTGAACTTCCCAGCGTGTGCAGCGTTGACGGTACAGCGTTGACGGTACAGCGTTGACGGTGCAGCGTTGACGGTGCAGCGTTGACGGTACAGCGTTGACGGTACAGCGTTGACGGTGCAGCCGCCGTGCTGACGTCAGATAACTGCATCTTGGAAACCTCAACGTTCAGAAATGTTGCCTGAGTTTCCTACTTGGAACTTCGTTGCATTTTTTGAGCAGGATGTCGACATCTTGAACGCAGCATGAGAGGGTGGATGTCTAGAAGAACAGGTGAGTAGATACAAAGAAGATATGGCCACGGCTCTTCTGTCCATCACCAGGTCAGTCCTGGTGTTTTCCACACACCCATCTGAGCTGCGGTTGCTCCCGGAGGTCGGCCGGCTCTCTGGCTGAGTACCAGCTACACTGGCAGGCGTACGCCCGCAAACCTCTCCTCCTCTTCAGCTTGGCCCTCAGCTTCTGCCTGTCTGGCATGTTGTTCCTGCAGGCAGACAGACAGACAGGTAGGCAGACAGACAGATTACTGAGAGGGGTCTGGATCTATTAAAGGTTTATCTTAGTGCTTCTAGTGGTCTGATCTCCTGACGGGTCGACAGGTTTCTTTGGACAGTCTGATGTCGATACTCAACTATCAGGTGATAAATAGTAGAAGTGTCTGCATCTCTACAGACTATGTCATCCCAACCTGACCCAGTTTCTAACCCTAACACATCTGCTGACTAGTTGTCACAGTAGTGAGAGTATCACCTGAAACTCACTAGACTTTTTAGTGACACATTATAGTGACTTGTCCCGCCCACCTCCTCCAGAGGTACCAGGGCATGTACACTACGTTAGCCCGATGAGAACCTCACTGGATATGGAGGAGATTTTTTTCATGACCTGATAGCGGAGATCTCTACTGTGTGATTGGACCGGGTCCTTCAGGACACGCCACCAGCACTTAAGAGGAAACAAGGTTTTTTCAGCCTGCTGACGGTCAGAGTAACCACGCAAACACAGAAACCTCTTGAGGTCCATTGACTTTCTAGAAAATGTACCCCAGTATTGACCGTGGGTTCAAGGTTCAACTTGGTTTGTCCCAAATGGACAACTGGTCTTGCATCATGGCAACAACAAGACAAGAGGAAAACACAAAAAGAGCAAACTAGTGAAATATTAAAACACTTAAATACTCTTAAATACGACCCGGTGGATGCATCACTGTGTGAAGCAGGAAGTGCTGTCTGTCAGCTGGAGGGAGATAATGGTATAAGTGCCAGAGGTCAGTGAAGGTCCCACGCAGCCTTCACACGCCTCCGTCATGACAGCGTTTCTTTGTTTTGGCTCAGGCCTGTCGGCTGGTGTTACTGTAAGTAACGATACCGTGTCACCGGGAATTAATCTCCCTCTCTCCCAGCGCCTGCATGTGAATACCACCAGACCAGGATCAGGACCGCTCTGGTTTTACTTTCCAATGAACGCTAAGAAGACACCGTGTCTGAATGGACCCGTCGCCACCGTCTGCAGGGTCCATACACACTTTTACCAAGACTATATCATACAGGACAGTTTCTGTGACCACTATTTAGTCTAAATGTTTCTCTGTTGAACATGTGGTGTGAATGTCCAGGTCTTATTTCTGCTCTATCTCTACTATCTCGTAGGACCGATACTATCAGGACATTTCTGATCTGGTGCAGATTTAATGATTCAGTTGTATTTTAATTTGCCATTAAACTTTAAATTGTTCAACAAAAGCATCAATTATAAAGCCATCAATCCATTTAGAGACAACCGGTGGTAAAGTAACTCTCTGTCTGTCTGGAAGCTTCTACCTGCAGTCTGGTCACATTAGAGAGACTCTCCACACTGATCCACTTGGGTGACGAGTCAGTTCCAGGTCTAAAATCACAACCTAACCATCTGTCTCTATTTCAGTCTGCAATACTGCTGTCGGGTAAAAGCCCAAAAAAATAAAGAAGTGCCGTCTATGTTTGTCTGGACTTACTCAGTGGGGTTTTAACAGAGAATTCAAAACGTTTTCAACCAACAGCAGTGATGTTGCTGGCTGAGCGGGTGAGTAACACGTGATGTTGTGTTAGATGTTTTAGTGAGGATGAGGAGCGTGGCAGGTTCAGCTTCACGGCTCAATACCGCCACCTTCTGACCACAGCAACAAACATGTCCAAAAGGTAAATCCTATGTAGTGTTTGATATCCCCAAATCACATACCCTTTTAAAAAGCATATAGAAACACAATATAGCAGGAAGGGGATCTTCTCTGCTGGACACAACTTTAACACAACAGTGTTTTCTTGTTTAAATTGATCCTTCTCCTCCTTCACCCTTTAGTCCTCTGCAAATCCCAAACATCCAATAAAACACTCATTCCAAAACATGGGAAGTCGTGTAGAAAGATCGATTTTTGACACCACAAGCTGTTCATTAGTCTCTTATCATGCTGCTGGTTAAAAAAACAACATAACAACTTTGCTGTTTTACTTGAATTGAACGTTTGCATGGTCATTTAGACGTTGAGTGAGTTTTCTGACTTTGAAACACTTTAAAACCCCCATTGCATAAAATCCAAAATGTTTTTATTTTATTTGAAAGTGGACAGTTGTTGCTTTCTAGCCAAAACGGGAAGCAAGAACTCATCAGGATCTTAACCTAAGAGTTTGTTCAGACTACCATAACCTTATCGAAACCTCACTGAAGACCTTCTGCCTTCTGCTAACCCAAACCTTAAAGAGAGGCCAAATAAAAGCACTGATGATCAAATGACAATGTTATGGCAATTTCTGACTTTGTGCCTTGGTCTAAAAATGGAAACGCTATTGGAGCTCTGGTGTCAGTCAGGCTCACCTCAGGAACAGGTAATCACAGGAAGAGTCCCACTCGTAGTCATCAAACATCAGCACCCGGAAGTCACAGGACGTACACCTCAACTGGTCACATGACCTGTTGGCACGATCACTGGGTCAATTAACGTGTACGTGAGAGAGAGAGACATATAGCACTGCTCCAAAGATACATCATCTCAATATTTCAATCTCAATATTTATAATACATACAATACAATACAACAATATTTATTCATATTTTACATTTTAAAAGGTGCTGCATGAAGCATTTTAAACATCAATACATCATAAATGAGTTGCTGAGATCAGTTCAGTCCAATGTCTCTGGCCACATTATGGACTAAGACAGGTGGTGAGACATGAGAAGGACTTATCTGAAGAGAGTCTGCACACCTTTTTGACATGGCTGTTCCGATACCACTGGTGATGGAGCTTCCCCCGAGAAACACCGGACAGCACCTGTATTCAGAACAAACAGGTTGTCTTGTTAAATAACCTCCATCACTCGGTACGGTTCAAACCTAATCCAATGTAAGGCCAGAACCACTTCATAAAGGATCTGGTATACTTGTTATTGGAGATATTAAACTTGTATAACTTCAAATATATATACACGTAAAAGATATGCCATTTTCTTATTGGTTTAGCACACTCCATAGTGCAACCACGTAGCATCTGGTCTTTCCGGTGCCACCATGAAACAGCGGCAGTCAAAATCCAGTCAATCTCTGAAATTCTGAATAATGCCAATAACATTCCTCATCCCTTATCTCTAAATCAATATGTTGTGTCTTTTCTTCAGCTACAAGAAAAAGACCTGGGAGTGGCGGAGTGCTTTCTCTGCCCGCTTACAACCTGCAGCCGCTGTGTTTTGACTCGGTATGACCTGGTGGACTTACTTCCTCCCTCCTGGCTGAACCGAAGGCTTCTTCTCGGCCTTCAGTCCTTTTGACAGCTGCGCAGTCTGAAAAATAATGTCAAGGAACAGATACCAGACTGTCACAGCGTGGCAGAAGTGATCCAGGTCAGATGCCATTTCACTAAAGGCCCTAAAACAGGACCATTTTAAGGCAATGTAGCTGACGAGGTTTGCCAACAACCAACAGTATTTTCACAACATCTCTGTCCCTAGCCCAGTGTGTTATCCATGTTGTCCCCAACAGACAACCTCCTTCTGCTCACCTTTGGCTGATGGGAATCATTGAAGTCCTCGTCTAATTCCTCCAGAAGGGCGTCGATATCTTCGGTGTCGCTGATGTGCTGTTCAGGTTTGGTGGCACTAAGTCAGACGAGAACAACGTGAATTCACGTCTTAACGTGGACATAGCAGGTTATCGTCTAGACATAACTTCCTACGCCATCAAAAGTTATCTTCGTTGACCTGCTGCACGTCATTTTCCTCTAGGTGAGCTCGTCATATTAGCTTTTAACTCGTTAGCCAGGTTGCCATAACTAGGCTAGCCAGCTCAGGTCGTGTTAAAACAGAAAGACACTATGCAGCCAACCTGGCTATTAATGCTAATCTTACGCTGGCTAGTAAGTCATCTGCTAACTAGCCAAACAGCATTATCGACCTGTATGTTCTCTCGCCTTCATTTTCTTTCCCGCATTTTGCAGCCTTGCTCGAGCCCGTGTGAGCTGAAGATGTGACGGAAACGTTGCGACAAAACTTATTTTCCACTTCATCAAGCAGCTCGTCCAGGTCGTCATCCATATTAAGCCTGACTGCTAGGCAGCTAGCTAACCCTGTTGCCAGCCACCAGCAGCACGCTCAGCGCGTTCGTTGCTAAGAAACAGAATTGATTGACAGTCACGTACACGATAAAACAGTGTAAACAACAAATGTGTCAAACTACCTGAGTAAACCAGAATAAACCGGAAGTTTATGATTTACCTTTAAAATAAAAGCATTAAACATGTATATTTTATTTTAAATAAACAATATGTATTGGGATCCTCCGAACAACAAACTTTACCTATAAAATAGTTACTAAAATATGATATTGTACTGCGTGCGTAGTATTTCCTGATGAAGGAGTGCCTTATCGACAGGCTGACTTACTACCTTGACATTGTGAGTACAATTGTTCCATGAAAACTATTGCACGAGGAGCTCCAGGTACTTTCGTTTAATACAGTTTCAATAGTGTTTTATTCTGAAACGTCTGAGCGGATGTGGTATTTTTTTTTATTGTAGACGTTTTGCCAGTAGTGCAACTTACATTGTTAAAATTAAAATTTAACCGGAAACAAGACATACATACTGAATAAACCAATAAGATAAGTTGGTTTGTGAGAATGTATTCCGTAGAATGTTCAAAAGGAAAAAGGATTTTCGTTGTCGGCAGGATTCGAACCTGCGCGGGGAGACCCCAATGGATTTCTAGTCCATCGCCTTAACCACTCGGCCACGACAACTTGATAGATATATGCTTGTTTCTGTGATATTCATACTTAAAAGACCGACGACGGTGACACATTGCGTAAGCTTACTTTACCATAATTACGTCACGGTTTTCGCTATCGGAAAAATTCCAGCGGTTTCTGAAAGCTGAGACGTTGCGCTTTACAGCCAATATGGTGTCATTACGGTAATTTCACTCGCGCCTCTCGCGGAAGTCCGCGAACTGTTATTACACTCTTATATAACTTGCAGTAAATTGTAAATAACTGCCAGATATTGAAATTTCCAAGTTTTCTGGAAAAACGGGAAAAAGCACTTACTCACAGGACATTTTCTGACCCTTTTATAGTCAAGATAAGCAAAAAAGTACAGACGGACATTTTGAGTCTTAGGTGTTAAAGGGTTAAGATACATTCGTTCGTTTACTGTTGTGTAGTTTGTAAAATATAAAATGTGGATTGTCGAGCAAAGAAAGGAAAGCACAGTCCACAAAGACAGAAAACAGATAATCTCGCGTTACAAAGAGGAAGAGAAACGAATGTAAACAAAAATCCATCCTATCCGAGGTGGACCACAAGATATCTCATATTTGATAAAAGTAAACAGGAAGTAAACAGGCTCATGGCACTTCCTGGAATTTTATACTTTTAAACTTTATCTCACAGCATCAGAGACAACTTAAACCCCAAAAGCAACTTGACCAAAATTCTAGCAGAATGTATCATTAATTATAGAATTTATTTCATTTATTCTATTTTAGTGCATTGTTTGTACAAAAATATTTATTTAATACATAATATTTACAACATTTACAGAGAGTTTACGTTTTGTTTGAAGCGTGTGTTACATGAGTAACATGTCTCCAGTGCAGCTTACAGTTTCATTTCCTTGTTTCCGCTTAGGTTGTTATTCTACAGAAAAGCTGACAAAGGGTTTTTTTCTGTTTCCTGAGTTTCGTGTTGAGGCATCTCAATATCAAGGAAAATGCACTCAACTGATATAACTGAGTTGAAAGGTCACGGCTGGTCTTACAGGTGTATCATACCATCTTCATGTTCAGGCTTTGGGACCTGACTGTACAAATGATTTTTCAACCCTTTTGATGAGCGTTGCGTTTCCCTCCAGCTAGACGTGTTTAAGAAAGCTGTTTCTGTAGAATCACAACGAGGATAAAATAATCCCCTTTAAAGTCTCACTTCAACAGACCTACACCAGAACTGATGCTGCCTACTCTACTCTTCTTCTCTTTCTCCTTCTTCTCCTCTCTACTCTTATTTTCTTCTCCTCTTCAACTCTCCTCTACTCTTCTTCTACTCTCTACTCTTCTTCTCTTTTCTCCTTCTTCTCCTCTCTACTCTTATTTTCTTCTCTTCTTCTACTCTCCTCTACTCTTCTTCTCCTCTCTACTCTTCTCCTCTTCTTGTCTTCTTATCATTTCTCCTCTCCTCTGCCTCATAAATCAGGTTATGTATTATAATACATTATGTTATAGAAATGTATTTGCTCTATAACTTGAAATATAACATAAGTAAAATGTGAAAGATATCCTATTTATAACAAATTCAAATCAAATCGAAAATCAAGAAATGAAAGTGGTCAACTGACGTTTCATCATCATCACAATATTTTCAAAGTGCCTAGTGCTTGTTTTGGTGTCATCTCATCCCAGTAGCTGCAGGTCTGCCCAGTAGAGAGGATGGTGTGGGCTATCTGCAGTACATGTTCATATACAGTACTGTGCAAAAGTCCTAGGCACCCTAGATTTGTTAATATGAATTTGGCCCTAGATTTTTATTTATTCTTTTTTCTTTACATTACTGCTCTTTATAGTCACATTTTGATATTTAGGAACTTTTAATTTCATTATTTCTGAAATCAAATCAAATCAAATCACTTCACAGTGCCCAACATGTGAAAATAATAAATGATTAGTACACGACATCCCCCAGCCTTAGACCCTCACAGAGGACAAGGAAAAACTCCCACAAAACCTTATTGGAAAATTGGGAGAAACCTTGGGAGGGGCTACTCAGAGAGGGAGGGGCTACTCAGAGAGGGAGGGGCTACTCAGAGAGGGATCCCCCTACCAGGACGGTTGGGCTGCAATAGATGCCGAGTTTGGGCAAGCAGAGTATACACAATATATGAAAGTTCATTTTGGTGGAAAATCCAGATCTGATGGGGCATCACAGCATCTTCGCTGTACGGATTTGTTTTAAACGTGCCTAAGACTTTTGCACAGTACTGTATATTGTATTGTAACTATTTTGCTGAAGCACTGAAGCAGATCCGTCTGACTTTGTGAGTAGCAGCAGAATAAACTAGTACTTTCAGGGGGTCAAGGGTCAAAGCTACATCATGCTGACAACACAGACAACAACAGTGATCATGCATGGCGGTGGGGTTTTGCAACAGGAACAACAGAACTGCAACAGGAAGTTTGGACTTTCCCCATTCGCGTTATTCTAGGACACGGAGGTTCACACTGCAGCTCATTTCCTCCCCCCATTACATACATACATACACTCGGTTGGTATTTGGGGAAACGCCTCCATCCAGACCAAACTAGATGACACAGATGGAAACCCAAAGGTGTTGAAACCAGCAGGGGAAGTTTAGATACGAAGACGGGTGTTACGTCTTCTGCTGCTTTTGACATGAACAGAAACCTGGAGTTGAACATGAAGGCCTGCAGGGTGTCTGAATATGTCCTGAAGCCTCAAAGTTACTTTCATCACTTCATTCCTCTGCTACAAAGGGTAACAGAGGAATGAAATGATCACCAGTAAAAGCAAGCTTGTTTAAACAGCTCCTCGGTGTTGGGGAGGACAGGTCTCGTGAAAACCTCTCACCTGTTGGTAATTCAACCCTCTCACCAGCGTCCAGCCACGCCGGGCCGCTTCACTGCCTTCATCTCGCCTGTCCACGCAGCGGCGGACCGCCTTCTGGTACCCAGTGAGGAGGTTCAGGTGATGTTGCTCCTATCTTAAGGACCTTTCCTCCTTTTGATGTGAAGAGTTTCATTTCAAAACGAGATATTGAGCATTTTGACACTCTATCGACAACAGGAAATGAAAACAAATGACGGAAAGCAGCTCCCGGGAGAGAAGGCGTGTGCAGTAAGAAGCTGCATGCGGTGGCTTTCTCAGTTCAAACACAAGCATGTTTCATGGTGGATGTCGACCAATTAGGACCCAATGTATAGATCAACATCAAGTCCTTCTTTTCAAGCGGTTTCATCTTTGCGTCCAAAAAAGTTTCTTTTTTTGTTGCCTTGTTTTTGTCCTTCAGCAGGTTCTTCAGACTGCCCTGCAGTGGAGATACATGCACATACATTCAGACTACTGTTAACACTTCATTAGCAGCATTGGACTCTACTGGCTGACTATGTGAAGTATTGATGGTAGTTTAATTGTAAAGAAACTGCAGTGAGTAGGAGGCTTTGATCGACTTACGTAGCTTATTCTGAAGATCAGAAGAGACACCATCAGCACGATGGTGGCCAAAATCACCAAGTAAGCATCTTTGATCTGGTTCACCGGCTGTGGCTGGCTGTCAGGACAACCTGTGTGGAGGTAGAAGGTGTGAGAACTGCTGCGTACTGACCGTTCACATCATGGCACCGATGTACTGATATGACAGGACTTCAAATTCTCCTCTATTTAGATCCACATGTGATCAAAGGTTATTTCATGGAGACGTCACAAAATGTGATTTTGTTGAATGGTTCCATTTAAAGTTATTGCATTTGAAAGAGGCAGGAAGTTCCAGAACAACTCCAGCAACACATCACAACTGGACCTGGTCCTGATTGGCTCTCTCACTAAAGACTTCCTGAAATCTGGAAATCCTGATATCCAAAGTGACTAATATTGGACCTTCACATTCTGCCTCTTTGAGTCTCAGACTACAAAAGTGGGCTTGAGACTAAAAGGTTTCTGGTTCAAATCCCCAAGCAGCTGGGACAATCTACTGGGGATCGATCCGATTGGTGATCAATACCACTGACTCAGTGACTACAAAACTCCACCGGAGCTTCAACGAACCTGTCACGGTGAGGTGCACCTGTCCCTCCTGGTTCTGTTCACCCACGGGTGCGGCCAGCAGACAGCTGTACACGCCGCCGTCCGCCGCCGTGACGTTGGGCAGGACGATGTCCCGGGAGTCTCCCAGCAGCTCCACCTGCCGCGTCACGCCCACGTAGCGCTGCGTCACGCCGGCGGGGAGGTTCCTCAACAGCAGACCACTGAGTCGAGGAGCAGGGGGGCTCACCCACCTGACACACACACACACACACACACACACAAGGTAAAGATCCACTCTTCACTCTTCATCAGCTGCCTGGTTAGTAATATTACTACAACTAGTAGTACTACTACTACCACTACTACTACTACTACTACCACTACTATTACTACTACTAATACTACTACTACTACTACTACCACTACTATTACTACTACTAATAACAATACTACTACCACTACTACTGCTACTACTACAGCTACTACTACTACTACTACTACTACTGCTACTACTACAGCTACTACTACTACTACTACTACTACTATTGGATAATGTTCCCACCAGGGTGTGACAGAGAGCGCTACAGGAAGTCTTTCCTGTTGGCGCCATCAGACTTTTTAACCTCTCCCCTCTTCAGCTCAAAGACTGTGGACCTCACCACTCAACACTTAGCACCCTGCACTTCATTCACCCATTACATCTATCTATCTATCTATCTATCTATCTATCTATCTATCTATCTATCTATCTATCTATCTATCTATCTATCTATCTATCTATCTACCATTACTGCTAAAGTACTACTAAATAATACTAATAACAATAACATCACCATCAACAACAACCATGATAATAGAATACATACAGTGTACTGTAAGTAAGACAGAGTAAGGGGAGGTTACAGTTACATTTGTGTACTTTTCAAATAAAGCAGCAGCCAATCAGATGTTGCCAAGCAAGTTACTTTCTCTATCGTTTGATGTCAACGTGGCTCTGTGTACTGAAAGGCTTGACTGAAACCTGAAACCTGACCCAGTAACACGTCTTTCTTTATTCACATATTTATACAGTTTTTATTTCCTCGTGTTTTAAAAGGCAGCTTGACAAGGTTTCCTGTCAGTGACATCTTGAGCCCTGACTGAGGAGGCTTGACCTGAAGGACTCCTTACCTTGTACCACCTCACTGATCTGTACTGGACCCCTGCCTTGTAGTGAGCAGAGCATCTCAGGACCCCCTCCCCGCCGCACGCGCATTCTGTCTCCTCCAGTCTGTCCTGATTGACAGCCATGCCGACAGCATGAAACGTGCCTGTTGAGTTCAAGAACAAAGACCCCAGTCGGTCAGGAGGACTTTGGTTAGAGTAGAAACTTTAAACTGTGCCCCGCAGTCAGACAATTTGTTGTGTAAGGTACATAAAAACACACAATTACAACCAGCAGTCATCCCACAATATCACATAGAACCAAATATACCTGGCTACTACTCAGTAAAAGCCACAGTAAAGTACTTTGATACTTACACAGCGCGAGCAGCACAGCAGGTTGGAGCCAAGCTGAAAACATCATTTACAATTGGAGCTGAAGACACTTTATTTACTTTACTTCACTAGGAGACAGAAACGGATCTGATGTGGACTGAACGGGTCTAGACGTTATATACAGTCAAACGAAACCTAACGGGGCGGGGCTTCCAATGAGACACCTCGAGTCCGCTTCTTATCAAATCAAACATGGCACCCTCCAGTTGCTCGCTCTTTCTTCTGTTGACATATTACAGTGAGTATGCAATTGTTTTGATATGATCATTGTGTTGATATGATCAGTGTATTTGTACAGTGTATTTGTATTGTTTGTGCTGATGATTTAGCATTATGTTTCACACATTTCCAGTACGTTCCATCTCCCGCATCGAGATGACGCACATTAAAAATAAGGTATTTTAATCTAGTCTTGTATATGGGCAAGCGCGTGAGTTAAGGTCTGTTATTGATCTTAAGTGTCCGCTGGTACATTCGGCTGTAAAATTGGGATTTTATGAGAATAAGTGGCGTTTGGTCTTTGGATGTCTGAATGGAAGAGAGGATCCTAAATAGGTAAATGTCATACTTATTAAGAGTTAGTACCAGCCTGTTGTTCTACTGTCAGTGATATAATAATATATAATATACAGGATTCAGTGTTGTGGGTGTCTTAAAATTAATGCTGCTGATTTAACAAGTTTATAGATCAATATAATTAGAGGCGTGATTGCCGCTTAAAGGGAAAGTGGAAGTGTGATGGGATTCCCCTTCAGTTCCTCCGTAGTGGGTATTTCCCAACATGTGCCTGGGAATAAACAAGTAATGATAATAGATACTTGATTAGGAAATCCCCCCGTTAGTTTACCCTCATGGGGGGTAGGGGGACTGGCTACCCAGAGCCCCTCATGTGTTGGGACTAAAATGCTTTTTGTGGTCCTCAGGTGCATATTAATAAATATTGTATACTTATGTTTCACATTGCTCTGGTTTTGAAACAGGGTTTGGTGAAAGTTTGGTTATGACAGCTGATTACAGGGAAACACCCAAACCTGTCTGTTAGGGTTGTGTCCGATAATTGATCAGTGGATGAATGTGTGGAGGTGTGTGAGTTGTGGATGGGTAGACATAGATGAAATAACAGTGGTATGTGGACGAGAGGAAAGGGGGGTCGCCTCCTATGTATATGACCCATAATTCCTAGTGACGTCCCTGCCCCCTAATACCGCCAGCGGTCACCTATCATCACTGTACTGCACTGAAAGTGTTTGGCAACTTTAAGTAACTCAGTAAAGGTGTTTCTACTCCAACAAATTAAAGGCTCGTTGCGTCTCGGGAATGTGGTCCGAGCCACCGTTGACCCAAAGGGGGTTTGAGGTGCCAGGAACAGATGCCCTGATGCGCTCGTCTTTCTTTCCCTCAGCCGTTGTAACAGAGGCCTCGGTGGTGGAGGAGCACAGGAAGTACTCCTGCTGCGGTGGACTGCAGCTGCAGGTGGACGTCGCCCCATGGTGTGATCAGATATGGAACGTGGGCGCTACGGGCGACGAGGTAAGAAAAATGAAGCTAACGCAGCATGTTCCTGACAAATGAAAGAGTCGGGGGGAAATCAAAACCGGAGTCCGTTAGGCAAGGTGATTCTCCATAGAGGGGACACGTCTTACATCAACTAAACAAAGCAATAGATTGTTTTGTAGTTGACAATCACCTGGCAGCACATTTACACACATATACACATTTACTTCATTTTTGTTGAATAAATTGTGTACTAACGTAGTGAATGAAAACATAACCAGCTCTGTTCACCTGGAGGAATGAGAGTAAGAGGAAGGAATGAAGAGAGGTGCAGTAGGCTAAGCAAGTAGGAAATAAAAGCGTGAATGACTTTCTCCAGATTGCTCAACAACACAAATTGTTCAATGTTCATTGTTGTTGTTGTTCTTGTTGCAGCCGTTCGCCAGCTACAAGAACCACGTTTCTGAAGCCTGTCAGAGTCCTTGCCAGGCTCTCTCCTCAGGAAACATCACGCTGGATAGATGTGCTAACGCAAGCATCGCCATCGTGTGCACCAAGGTATTCACCCTGTTCTTTCTGTTCAACTTCACCTTGACTGTAGTTGTGGCTGTATACTATGTAGGACAGACGGGGGGGCGGGTCTTATTTAGCAACAAGGAATAGTTTTTTTAACGAAGGCTTTTTACCTTTTTACCATCTTTAATCTGAAATATATCAATGGAACGTGTTATGGCCTGAAAGCAAGCCTTGAGAAAAGTGGGAAATGTGATTGTTACGCACAATTCTGCGTGCAAAAAATTTAACAATTTTCAATCACAGTCTATTGCTTTGTTCAATTGATATAAGACGTGTCCTCTCTTGTTATGGTACATCACGTTAGCCACCTAGCTGCTAGTAAACCAGTTAGCTTGTTGTTAGCAACATTTTTTGACTTGAAAATGGTTAGAGAATTCAATGAACCCAGTGCCACTAGAGAGATCAATGTACACAGGTAAACATGTCCATGTTTAAAAAGCCTGCATTACACACAGACTGACAGGGACTGTTCATTTCTCTTGAGATGTGGAAGTCCATATAGGGGCCAGGCTGACACCCACCAAGGCAAACCCCACCCATCTGGCACCTTTTGGAGACTAAAACAATCAAATGTATTTGCAGATACTCTTTGGCCTAGTTCTGATTTTCATTCATCTACAGGAGCAAGATGGAGTGGAGGTGCAGGAGAGGAGGATCTTCTTCAATGCTGAAGTTTGCACTGATCAACCAGAGAAGACGAACCCTCAGCGTGGGCATTATGGTACGGACTACCAGCTCCATTTCTGGAGATGCATGCTAGTGTGACTTTTTTAACCTGCAATCATCCATCCACTTCTACCTCAGTTAGTGATTTATGTTTCCCAGATTCCCTTTTGACAACCAAGAGAAGAGGCGTGAACTTCACATTTAGGTGAATACAGTGATAGCGATAGTATAGTAAGAGCTTTTGTAGTTGAGAAAAAGGGAGAGTTGCATCCCGTACTCAAAATGTCTTGTGGTTGGGTTGCATTCTGGTGTATCCTGGCTGCTGCATTGCATTCTGGTCTATCTACTGTTGGTGGAGAAATTGGTCTCTCTCCTCCGATGGATTTCTCCTGTATGATTGTTGATCGTCGGTCTAGAAAGAAGCTCTTGCTGTTTGATTCTGATTGGCTGACACCAAAACCTGACGGTCACCATTGATGGTTTAGATCATGAAACATTTTCTGATATCAGACTGTCTTCGATTGGAGGAAGAACAATAACCAAGTTAACAATAGCTGAGTTTTGACATGCTCTTCAATGTTCTCCCCTGCAGTGACCCTGGTTGTTGTTCTGCTGCTAGTTCTTGTGATGATGGCTGGGATCATCCACCGCCGGAGAACAGCCGGTCTCCCAGCTTAGACGCCATCTTGGAGCGTCTTGGAGCGCTTACCTTCAGTGTTAAACCGCTGATTATCCTTGCTGCACTGCTTTGCTTTTCAAGAGGTAGAAAATAATGAAGTACATCTTTTGTCTGCTCTGCTGTCCTGGCATAGGGCACAATGCACTTCCATTCCATTTCACTGAACGTAGCTGCAAACGTTTAGAAAAGGGAAAACATGACTATTGCTGCTATATTCACTGTTGTACTGCAGTATTGTTAATGAAATGTAGTTTTATGTAGCAAATCATATCTTTATTCCGTTGACTAAAACGGTGCACCGCCATAGACACTTCAAATGAGTGCAGCGCTATTGAACAGTTATTGTAATGCACAAGGATGAAACGATTTTATCGCCAAACGCCAAACATGGCGTTGAGCTCATTTCTCCGTTTCGCTCTTTCAGTGTGCGGATGAATAATACGGGCATCTACGACCTGGGGCATTACGGGATGTGGTTTCCCTCTTGAATCGTTTTTTGTTAGTGTATTATCGTAGCGTCTCACTGATGTCTCTCTCCAGGCCATATTTACTAAGCTACTTACTGTTACTGCTGTTACAGAAACCTAACCAGGCTAAACCCACCTAACCTAACCTGTTTTTTTATTTCAACAAGCAGTACTAATATAACACGACCTGACGTTCCTGGTGACACTAGAAAGTATTTCTCAAATGAAGCTCTCACTGATTTATTTCTTATTTTCTTTTTTGAACAAATAACCAGCAGCCGTGGTTTCCTCAGGGTGAGAGGTGAAGATGTTTCCTCTGGCTGTTGGTTTAGTGAACCATCTGGTCCATTTCAGTATTCTCCTCCTCCAGGGCTGCACCCTGCTACCTCTGCCCAAAACACAGAAATTGGGTGAAATGTGCTAAAAGCAGGTGCACCCAGGTCGGCACAGACACGGCAGTAGCACCACCTTAGTAAATACGGCCTCAGTGTTGAAAATGCAGAGCTTCCTGCTGAGTGAAGTGTCTGTGGTGCTACATTCTGTTTACATTTATGTTTTATTAGAGGCAGTGCCATGCACAAGGATTGTTGTCGTACCTCCAATATGGCTGCCTTCTAATGGACTGATGAACTGTCCTCTAATGAGGACAATCAGGGCCCCGTTTCCCAGATTCAGTCACGTCTCTCTTTAGGACAAACTTGAAAGAAGGAGTTTGTCGAATTCTCTGACAAGCACACAGAACAAAATAAGCTAATGCTAATGCATCGCCCATACAGGAGCAACAAGAGTGTCGGTGCAGGCAAGAGCATCCAAGAGCATCCAAGAGAATCCACATTTCAGATCATTTGTGATCACTTCGGATCATTTCAGATCATTTCAGATCATTTAAGATGATCTCTGATTGTTGCAGTAGTGGCAGACCAGTTGGACAGTAGCTGGAAGCCCTACACGCCCGCTGACCTCTTCGCTCCACTTCCTCAAGGCGACTGGTTACCTCGTCACTTTTTATATATTTATATTTACCAACTGCCCCTTTAAGTGAAGGATTTGGAAGGTACGTGCTGCTAGACAGAACTGGATCATGGGAAACGAGGCCCGTGGCGCTCAGGGTCCAACACAATGTACTGTCTTCCATGAATATTGACTACAGCCTCTGGTATTTGTATTAGGCCTGTAGTCCATTGAGGCTGTTTGTTGTAAAGGACTGCTGAAATAAACTTGACTGGAATAATGTATTTTTAACTGTCAGGAACAGTGAATCATTTAGTCCTTTAGTGTAAACATTTTTTATTATCATTTTTAATCGTATTATCGTTTTTAAGTGTTTCTTTTAAAAATGATTTTACAAGTTGTTTTATACTATTTATTATATGAAAACAATGGTTTTTTTATTCCCTTTAATTTCTCTTATAACTCTGTTCTTATATGCTGACGAAATAAAGGTTTTTTTCTGAAGGCGTCTCTGGTCTCATAATTCATCAGAGTGATGATTCCTACGGTGAGAAGGCAAGCAGTGAAACCACCGCACCAGAAATCATTTTTATCCATCCAAGATAAAAGTTTCCATCAAAGAGAAGTTTCTGTGATTTCAAATATCAATATAAAACAATAAGACAGATGTTTTCATCCAAACTTAACACTACAGCAGCTGATCAGTGAAAACAGGATGTGAATTGAACCTTTCTTCCATATGTTGTTATTTGTTTGTATTATTTGTAAGTTCTGAAGTTTAGTGTGTGTAGAATATTATGAACTCCTTCCTTCTGTTGAGTTGCACCATCCATGGTCCAGTGAACCTTCTCTAACGTCTCCTCTCCTTCACCTCCACCTGCCTCCATCTCCATGACGGACAGGGATTAAAGTGGTGAATCAATGGAATCAATCAAAGGAATTAATAAGGAATCAATAAGGAATCACAGCCCTCACCTGATTTACCTGGTCAGCCTTGTTTGTTTCGTGCTCTTGTAATGTTTTCTGTGGTGATTAGTTGTGTATCTATCTGTCTGTTGGATGGCGTGTAACTCAGTAAACCCATCAGACTGACTGTTGGTACGTGTAGCAGCTGAATCAGTGAAAGATGAGGTGGGTTAGGTTTGGTTTTTCCCAGCCTTCATTTATCCAGGGAAACTTGTTGAGGATCTTTTTCTGGCAGTTTGTTTCTCGAGCGTCAGTATTTCCCATAATGCACCACAGTGAGATGAAACGAAAAGCACAACTTGTCTCAAAGACATTCAACCGGTGATGACTGACAAACTGAGGACTCAAATTAAAAAATGTCAGAGACCATTTATCTGGAACATTTCAGAACACAGTACATGTATTTGAGATACTTTACAAAAATATTTACATTGCATTTTTTATTTTATTTTATTTCTTTGTAGTGATTTTGAAACCAGAAACAAAACAAAAACCTGACTGAATGGGGGATCATTTAGCTTCTTCTTTCTCAAATTTGAAACATTACACTCAAATGTGTCTGGAACATATTGAAATAGAGTTTTGGTCTTGTAGAAATATAAAAATCTAACATGTTAAAAGTTCACTTGAAGCCTTGACTGGCTCAGATGGAATATCCTCTTTGCTGGCTTCATCTCTGTACAGAGTCCAAAAAACCTGTCCAACATCAGAGCGCCACATGGATCTATACTGGGCCCACCTCCATTTCAATACCAGTCAATGTGAGAATTCAATCAGACCACTGTCATAAACATGATAAGCATGTTCCCATTCAAACCCACTGTCAAGGCAAATTCCCAAGTCAACTGGAATATCAAGGAAATGAACCGCGATGTTCTCCAACCCCCCGAAGCTCAGACCAGCCCTGTGGCCCATCATAAGCTCCGTGGCTGGGCTCAGATCTTGGTGCCTGCGGGTCTCTTCACCAGGCCCTGCTCTTTGCGCAGCACCGGCGCGTGAATGCTGCAGTCTCGAGCCTCGCAAAATCCCGGCACTCCTGCGATCCCGGCCATGCCAATCGGACCCACGGGACCGGGGAATCCACGGGGGCCGTGAGGGCCCTCCATGCCGTCCTTGGTTTCTCCTGGGTGACCTGGCAAACCTTCAGAGAGAAAATCATAACATGGTAACATGAAGGGTGAAACTCAGAAAAAAACCCAGAAAAATTCCAGTCTCGCTTTAATTAAGTAGAAGTCAATTTAGTGGTGTAAAAAATCTACTGAAGTAAATATTTATAGACCAGCGTCTCCTAATGTCTTGGTGTTATCGAGCCTTCGGTGCAGAACATCACTGCACCAAGACAACAGTGTCATACCTCTGAGGCCTTGGTGTCCATCATGTCCTGGGAGGCCTTTACCAGGATTTCCCCTGGTCCCTTTGGATCCCTTTGGACCTGTTGAGAAAAACACAAAGAACTTGTAGGAGGCATGTTTCCTGTTGAACAGACATTGTTTAATCCAATACAATTTACTGTGGTTGAAAGATGATGATTCTAAGCTCATAACAAGATTGACTGATGCTTCAGTGGCTTATTTCCTGGGACTGTATCAACTTTGATCGCAACCTTCCGAACAAAAACAGTTGCAAAGGAGAGACTTGTTGCTGGCCCCATGATGGCCGACTCAGCAGAACAGAAATAGACTTGCAGCATCTTTCCTGAAAGGTTTGGACGTACCTCTTTCACCCTGCGCTCCCTTCTGACCTTCCAGCCCTCTGTCTCCTTGAACACCTCTGGCTCCTTTGGCTCCGGCCTTCCCGGCTTTACCCTGAGAGACGAGGCAGGTGGAGAAACGGAACTGAGAAAACGACCCCAACATTTGTGTTCAAACTATCGAACCTTCGGGTCACCAGCCCGTCTCTCCAACTTTTAGGCCGTCGCTGCAACAAAGATCTTAGAAAGTGGGCGGGCTGGGCGACTCACAGGCTTGCCTGACGATCCGGTTGGCCCTTTGGCTCCTGGGGGCCCAATGAGCGTTCGGTTGTTGATGGGGCAGCCCTGGGAACACTTGGCCCTGATGGAGGAAGCGTACTGGGAGATCTGGGCTGTCACCACGCCCCTGCAGAGCTGCAGGACCTGCTCATCAGTCAGACCGGGGCCCTGAATGGGACGAACCAGTCAGCCAATCGATCAGCTTCGCTTCCTTCCTACACTGTGACAAATTCTAATGTCTGATCTGGTGTCAAGTCTTAAATTGCTTAAGACACGTGTCACTTCAATATCTTGTATTGAGGCCGATGAGCCCTTAATCAATCTGCGTAAAACTCTTTGACTTGCCTTTTAAAAGCGGTCATAAAAAGCTGGTAAAACAAAATAGTAAATAAAGAAGATTGTTGTAACTTGCCTCAGGAAGGTCACAACACCAAAATGTTTCATCTAGATAAAATATTTGTATTGAAAGTGAGAAACAGTGGATGGGAGTTTCTTTGCAGTAATTGCTGTAATCGATACCTTTTCATACCTGGATTCACACTCAACTCGGTCGGTTGGGTTTGTTTACCAGCTTTTTGTTCTTCTTTTGTCTTTCTTGTATCCTGTTACTCTTTGCCGCTCCAACGGCCAGACCGCGGCCTACGTAGGATTCCCTTACACAACCGGCATGCAAACTGACAACCTGATTGGAGACAGTTACTCACAGGGGCGCCTTGCCCTCCCTTGGGTCCAGCTCGACCTTTCACACCCAGGTCACCGATCGGACCCTGCTTTCCTCTGAGCCCCGGGATGCCGGGAGGCCCCAGGGGGCCGGGCACGCCGATACGACCGAGGGACCCCTTCGCTCCACGCTGCCGGGACGAAGGGAGATGGAATAAGAGAAGGGAGGGAGATGAGGAAGAAGCAAGGGAGGGAGAGAGGGAATATGAGAAGGGAGGGAGATGAGGAAGAAGCAAGGGAGGGAGAGAGGGAGGGATAGAACCTGATCACCTAAAACCCCGTGGAGTGTCATGCTAACCTGTACCTCAGGTTTCTTACTGGAACAAAACGACTTCCCAATACCTCCCAGTGCTTCCCGATCATACCAGTGTTTGGCCCTAATCAATGGGCTTTATTTAATTACTATAGTAACATCAGCTACATCTTCATCCAGAACGGACTCAGATTCATTCGTTCTAAAATGTGATAAATCTATTTTGTTTCATCATTAATATCATTCAGTAAAGAGGATCCAGTCTGTAAAAGTGTTATTTCCTCAACACACTCAACACAGCGGCTATTCTTTTAAAAATCACCCTCCTTTGTTTTCACTTTGTAAGAGCAGGCAACACTTTTTTTAAACTATTTCTGTATCTGCTGTTGGAAACTCCTCAGCCGTGACGTCAGACGGGCGTGTGAAACTTCTGTGACGTCGGGGAGAAAATTAAAAATAGAATAACCACCTGTCCTTTGTCTCCGCCGTCGCCTCGGCCTCCCTGCAAGAAAAGAATCAGGAAGTACAAACTGATGAGCGGAAAACTGCAGGTGTGGAAAGAGGAAGTGGACTAACAAAGGCGTCCAGTGTACCGAATCAATCAATCAAGACGCGATTACCGTTTCTCCTTTTACACCCTTGACGCCCATTTTCCCGGCTGCGCCCTGAGGGAAGGAAAATGGCATGTGATGAGTTGATGAGTGTCAGGGGAAGATAGAGTGACTAAACGCACGAGGGAGACGCCAAAACAAAAACAACAGCTGACTGCGCCTCAGCCAGAGGCACATGACCTAGGTCAATAAAGGTCATCCTTCTTACTATCTGGGTTTTCTCTCCTCACTGCATTTGGGTACCATTTTATTTGGTATTTATCAACCTCTACAGACTAACTAACTAACTAACTAACTAACTAAATAACAACTAACTAACTAACTAACTAACTAACTAACAAACAACCTGCTGAACTACTAACTAACTAACTAACTAACTACTTACTAACTAAATACTAACTAACTAACCCATCCTGACCCCTTTCTAACTCTGACCTGACTTCAGTACTAATCCTAATCCCGACCCTGGGATGACCCGTAACCAGACCCTGATAATCTGGAGGCGACCGGTCATCCAGGAGACGTCTTGGTGAAACAGTCTAGTCACTTGAAGGAACTTGGTGAAACAGTCTAGTCACTTGAAGGAACTTGGTGAAACAGTCTAGTCACTTGAAGGAACTTGGTCTCACTACGTACCTTCTCAGCATCAGGTCCTGTCTCACCTTTGGCCCCCTAGAGAGAAGAGTACAACTCCATCACTCACCAGCAGCTGAACACACCTACCTGATGTCCAAGTACCTTTGAGGGAACAGAAGCCAGACTAACACATTTCCAGATTACATGAGGTTAATCCCAAGTGATCATTTTAACTAGTTACTAGTTTTCAAACGAGCTATCCGACTAAAACAGACGTAATATTACTGATAGTAATGTTGCCTTGGGATACTTCAGGAAAAGCAAAATGTCTCACTGCTCAATGCTTTCTGGGTTCACTCAGGAAGAAATGAGAGGCAATATGTCTATAATATGTATTGATTATGGTTTGTAGTGAGGTGATAATGTTGCTGATCGAGGTTGGAGTAGGGTTCGACTGAGACGGATGTTTGAAGACAGATATTTTTATATTGAAGTCACCGATAGCCGATATTTTGCACCGATATTCAATATCATTAAATTTGACCATTTTCAGGCCAAAAAATTAAAGAAATTCAGTGTTTCCCCCATAATTTTATTCTTGTCAGGGTGGAAAGGTGACATTTAATTGAAGACCAATATGGCCTGGTCTATCGGTCTGACCCTGGTCTACAGTGTCTTGATGACGTATTTTATGGTTTCATAATGTGGTGTTGTTGACTGAATGCTTCATATACACACAGGCTGGCCCCGCAGGCCCTTAGGTCCTAGTTTCCCTGGTACTCCGGCATCTCCTTGCTCTCCTTGAGCTCCCTGTTATAGAGACAGATAAATAGAGGGACAGATCAATACCTAATCAATACATGTTGAAACAAACTCAGGTGTTGTTAGCAGCATAATAACATACAACATCGTTAAATAGAAAACAAGTTACCACATAAATATGATAACACTGATAACCAGGCAGGAACCAGTAGGAGCAGCGTGTAAACGTGGTAGTAAAGTAGTACAAGTGGTTTAGTATGAATCCACCTAGTAATCCACCAGGCAGGTGTGATGAAACTGACATGAAACCTGTCTGACTGGAAGCAGGACATGAAAACAGAGAATGAGTGGGATGGTGGCGGGTTTCAGAAAGCACCTGGTCTGGGATCAGGAGGTGAACAGCATGACTCCAGCATGACTGATGGTTTCTCCATCACAACAATTACATGAAATGGTAAAATAGTCAGTTTGTTTTATCTGTGCTGTGAAAATAATCCTCAAGTATCATCGTTACGACGCTGCTGCTAAAACAGAATTTGATCCGGTCAGCAGGAAAAACACCCAGAAGGGAAATGAAACTTTCCACAGTCATTTATATGTTGAGAGAGTTTCATGACCTCTCGGTTAAAACCCTGTTGGGTCATTTCAAAAAACACACATGGTTCAATGGGAAAATAATCATTCTCTTCTTCTTTTCTGAACAGTGATAAACTACATTTCCCAGAGTGCACCACGTCATCTCAGAGTGCACCACGTCATCTGACTCATAAACACGTTTTGTTGTTATCTAGTCGGGACTTTCCCCTGCCTCCTTGTTCCTCATTTCAGCATCACATGTTTCCACGCACATGAAACTCATTGTGTGAAACGCCTCCAGGGTTTTCACCTCTACAGCATGTTGACATTTAAACCAGACTGAGGTTCTTCTTTTGGCTGTAACAGACCTTTAAGGCAAAATTAATTCACAACAAAAAAAAAACAATGAAATGAAAGTTGAAGGTTTTCGCATTTGCAGTTTTGCATTTGCTGCCGTGATCACAGTGGTTCTGTTGGTTCATGGGAAACTGTTGATGGACATGCTGGCTTCTGTGGGGATCAAACCTGTGACCTTTCAATTACGGGATAATCTCTCTAACCTGAAGTCGGCTTAAATTTTACGTTTCAGTCACTTAGCTGTTGCTCATAACCAGAACGATTTACAGCGAGTGAGCAGGTGGAGGTTCAGTGCCTTGCTCAGGGATCAAACCGGCTTGGTTCCAGTTTCAGGATGGTCTCCAGCTGTCACGGGGGGGGGGGGGGGGGGGGGCGGTCAAACCTGAGACCTTGCAGTTACGGGACGGTCCTGCCCACTAACTTACCCCAGCACCGACTCGTCCTTGCGGTCCTCTCATGCCGCGATCCCCGCTGCTGCCCTGGGAGAGAAGACGGGACGTTATCCAGCGTGTACTGCGCGGTGTGTTTCAACAGAAATCCAAAATGTTCAATAACATTTTGTAAAAACTAAACTATTGTGTGAATGTCTGTAAAGGTCAGTGAAGGTCATCGGCGTTACCTTGACACCGAACGGTCCAGGCTCTCCCATCGCCCCTTGTACTCCCATAGCACCCTGGGAGGACACACAGCGGCGATAAACAGAGAGAGATTTCAACATTAGTGGGAAGTATAGCACGACCCATCAATGAGCAGATATTGCTAATTCAGAATCAATAAACTACACTTGAGTTTTCATCATCTATCCACCCACATCTTCTCCAGGATCCCCGTCGCTGCCCGGGAGGCCGCCGTGACCTTTGGTGCCCTGAGACAGAAAGAGAGAAATGAGAACATGAGCTGTGGGAAACGAACAAAACTACTCTACATTATCAAACACTTGATCAGGCCCACACGGTTAGGGCTGCGTTCACAGCCAGCATGTTCTGGTGGGTTTATCAAACTCTTTAGCTGGTTGGTCTCCAGGTGAGAACAACAACATTCACCAGATAACCGATGAGACGCCTGAAAACGTCTCAGTCCTCTAACAAGAGAACACAAGGCATTATGGGTAGAAGAGAACTGTGGTGGTTCGTTAGGAGAGAGAACGGGATCCAACCAGCTACAAGAAACCACCCCAGAACACAAGGCATTATGGGTAGAAGGAGACTTGGTCAGTCATGTTCAGATGTTTCTTCATGTGTTCTTAACTGGTATGAACACCAGAGAAGAGCAGACAAGTCCATCATGGTAGATCAAGTTCCAGACTGGAACCAGGTTGGTTTGGACTCTCTAACCTGGTGGGATGACAGGTGACCAAAACTCAACCAACCAACCAGCTGCTGGGGAGTCATGGGACTTTTAATCAAACCAAATACAAAAATACCACAGTACCACAAGTCAAAACCAACTGGATATGTCATCGCTGTCTCAGACAGCTAGACAGACATGTGGTCCTATATTGGTGGGTTTGACTCACTCTGACTAAGAACACTGTGAATGAAATCATCCCAATCATCCCAGTCATCCCAGTCTGACCCAGACTCCAGATATGACGGATCTGCTCAGTGGATCTCTCTGATCTACTGTGAGACATAAAAGGACCTTTCACTCTTTTACTTTTGCTTTACTTGATGTTTGGTTTTACTTTTGGTTCTTTGAGTTCAGCTTTGACCTCAGTATTCATTTCAGTGTGGTTTCATTTTCGATTTTAGAAAATGATTTCTGAGTGGTGGTCAGTTCCTTGTGAATACAGAGGAAACTGCAGCTAGACGGTTAGCTGTCCACCATCTTTAGCTTTCACAGGGAATTCTGCAAAAACTATTTTCTTGCTATCCTGCAAAAATAAAAACTTTTCTTCCTGTGAACTTTCCTGGGATGTTTTCTGGTATTTATTGATGGGGTCATCCAGATCATGAGGGTTGAGTATTTCTGTCAGAGGGACACTCCCCCTGTATGAACACATAGTTTTGGTTTGACTCACTTCCAGTTTTTAGCCCAGAACATTCTTCAGCCCCCCTACAACATCTAAGTGATTTACATTACATTACATTACATTACAGTCATTTAGCAGACGCTTTTATCCAAAGCGACTTACAATAAGTGCATTCAACAAAGGTAGGTAAGAAAACTACTAGTCAACAGAAATCATAAGTGCATTTCCTTCCTAAACAAGCAACTAAGAGCAGAACTAGTGTTAATGTAAGAGTGCAATAAGTTAGCAGCACAAATGAGACAAATAGAGAATCGAATAAAACAAGAGCTAAGACAAATAAGTGTATCCAAGTGTATCCAAGAGCCAATAAACAAGAGCTCAGGCACATAAATGACGACAAGTAGTCAAGGCTAGGAGGAAGGGTCAGGGTAGTGTCTCCTGAAGAGGTTTAAAAAATATATATATTATTTTTGTAATTTTGTTTTTTACATTAACCAGGCTAAGGCTACCCAACTCATAGGATGACATACTGATCTGAACTAACACATAACCATAGTGAGAGAGAGAGTGCTTCACACACAACATCACCCCTCTCTCTATTCTAGTTCTATTCTAGCTCTATTCTAGTTCTATCTATAGTTTATCCATTGGGTTTTGAAAGGGTTTCATAGGACCAAGGCTGGTAGAATTTCCTCAACCCACATAGAAGTATGTAACGCTCAACTGCAGATTGGAGTTACGAGGTTTTGATCCTGTTTCATCTTTAGCTAAAATGTTTCAGTACTTTCTTATTCCCTGTTTGCTCAGAACAGCGTACCCTCCAGACTAAACCGCCGAGCGTGTACAGAAATACTCAGCTGAATACTCGGTATGTTCGCACCTTTGGCCCAGTAACTCCTCTGCCTCCCGTCTCTCCAGGGTAACCCTGTGGAGAAACAAGAGGAAGACGAGGGTCAGATTATTACCAGGACATGGATGAAGAGGGGAGGAGGGCAGATGGAAGGATGGAGAACATCTGTGTCACTGTGAACATCTACTCAGAGTTCTCTCTCCACCTCGGGGTGGAAATGAAGGATTAGAGAGGAAAGGAAAGTGAATCTGATGGGTGTCATCTGTAAATGGAGAGATGATGAAATGATGATGTCATGGTGAAGATCCGCTGAATCCACCACAACCTAATCCCTGAGGGGACGTCAGGTCGTTGTAGCAGCAAAAGAGAAAAGAGAAACTAGAATATAAAACACAGGACATGCAAATATCATAACAGTTTAACAGACAGGTGCATCAACTACATCTTTCTTTCTTTCTTTCTTTTTTATCTGTTATATTTGCATGGCCTAACTACAATATACAAATAAGCAATGAAAATAGTAAAACTTTAAATTATGAAACAATAAAAGCAACAAAGTAGTTAATAGTCAGTAAAATAGTATTAATGTGTAAGATTAAGACCTTCATCATAACATTATACCAATTATTATTATTATTTATATTTGAAAAAGTCCATTGGATCCTGACCACAACCTGGTCCGGCGCCTCAGTTACCATGGCAACGTACCAGCTATAGAGTGAGCCACCTGCCATGAGACCAAACCGCCAGGGTTCAAAACCCAGCCTCAACTCACTAACGCACTAATCAGGCTCCAGACAGACCCGGGGTCAGTTTACTATATCTCAACCTCTGTAGGAGCAAATGAGAAGAGAAGAGGAAGGAGAAGAGGAAGGAGAAGAGGAAGAGTCTCACGGTGTATCCTCTGTCCCCGACGTCTCCGCTGAAACCAGGCGCTCCGGTCTGACCCTGCGGAGGAGAGGAGGAGGTTCAAGGGGCGTGAAGTAATCTATGACCTCTATCAACCTCTATTGACCTCTATTGACCTCTATTGACCTCTATTGACCTCTATTGACCTCTATTGACCTCTATTGACCTCTATAAAAAACCCACCACCCTTGAGCTACGGTGGCCTGTAATTGACACAAACAATAAAGTCACATTTTAGAGAGGAGAGGGCTGGCTATCCAACATGCTGAATACTGGAACAAACTGCTTTGGCTTTTGTGTTTTTGTCTTGAGAACGAGACGAAGTAATCAAAGTAATGTTACCCTGAGTCGTGGTATTGATCATCAGATATAGATTATTATTATATGTGGTCACTTTGAGGAAAGGAAAACGATGCTCAGTGTTACATCAGGGGAAATGGATGAAGCCTGTTGGCTGGTTCAGACAGACTACCCAGCATCCACCTGGCTCTGGTTCATAGTCCCTCTAGGGGCGGTGCTAGTGATGCTATCGATCGCTCCCTGCCTCACTTGGCTGGCGAAACACAATCTGTACGTACATTTCTTCTCAGTCAAATGTTGTTTGACTGAAACGTGATCGTCTCCTTACCTTCTGTCCGTCCCGTCCCTGAGGGCCCTGCTTGCCTGAGACACCACGGAACCCCTGGACAGGAAACAGGCATGTGGACAAACATGAGAAAGGGCTCCACAATGAAATTACAAAATCAGCTTCTTGAATATGAACTTCATAAAATATGTGAAGGTGAAGAATGTGAAGAAGACAGACGTCTGACGAAGGTCTTACTACCATTCATCATCTCTACTCGTGTTTCAACTTTCAAGCTGACAACTGATATTTCAAAATGGATGTGTGTGTGTGTGTGTGTGTGTGTGTGTGTGTGTGTGTGTGTATGTGTGTGTGTGCTTTATCATTACCTTGATACCTTTACCTCCCTTTGATCCCGGGGACCCAGGCTCGCCATGAGAGCCCTGAAATAAGACGGATAAATAATAATACACTTAATAAAGTGCTCATCATCTGTTCGCCCCCCCGGTGTGTTTATCTGTTTCCAAGCCCAACCGTCCTCGTGGCCGCCCACTCAGGTTACAGCGAAAACAACTTGGTGATTTCCAAAGTTCATGATGTTAAAGGACAAAAGATACAGGACACCATCGAGTCCATGAGACCTCAGCAGGCTGAGACTGATAACAGACTGACAGCAACATTACAGCTCCGTTCACACTGCAGCTGAAAGTTTCCCAATTCAGATACTTTCTCCTCCCATGTGACTCAGATCTGATGTTTTCTAATCAGTGTGAACGGCAAAAAGCTGCATGGAGTCGCAGTTTTTCACACTCAAATCTGAACTTGTCAGCATTGCCATGACAACAAGTAAATTTTCCATCATTCATCTGAGACAGTCTCACAATGTTGTCTGAGCAGCAATGGACAGAAAGACAGACGGAGACTTGGTTGGTGATTTGATGTGGGGAGACGCCTCAGTCCAGTCAGAACTGGAAGACACCGGCGTCCTGCTGGTACCACGTAACCACGACGTGGGTTCGAATAGGAGGATGTTACTGAGTTTACTCACAGCCTCACCAGGACCTCCAACTCCTCCTCGGGGTCCCGTCATACCGCGGTCACCCTGTTGACAACATGACACCCAGTATTTACCAGTAAACAGAATCTGGTGAAACTAACGGTGTGCTACTAAACTAGATGAAATAGTTATGGGAGAATAAAGAGGAAAAAGAGTTTTATTCATCATGATGATAATAATTGTATATATTTGTAAGTAGAATCAGTGAAATTAGTGAACTTTCTTTCTTGTCAGCAATCATTTTTTCAGTTGGTCTCATTTTGCAAGGACATTCTCCATGTAAAACCATGAGTGGATAATCTACTGATCAGTCAATCTACTGATCAATCAATCTACTGGTCAATCTACTGGTGATCCAATTCACATGCTGCGAAAAATGTCCTTAACTTGCAAAGGTCGGTATGGTAAATACTGATACTGTACCAGCCAGTGTAAGAGCAACTGAAGTGCAGTGCTCTCTGCAAACATTACTGCAGGGCTGCGTGTTGAAAAATAAATCTATCAGTATTGAACCATTTTTAGCATTTTTAGCCTCAGAAAGTATCACTAAGATTCAACACGTTGGGTAATTAGAGTTTTAGTGCTGTTGGTGTTGGTATTTACCTTCAGACCTGGCTCTCCACCCACGCCTGGGTCTCCTGGAAGCCCCAGTTCTCCCTGTAAACAGGAAGAGAAAGGCTGAATTAAGGAAATCACCCAACAACACCCAACAACGTCCCGCTGGTTGATTGATTGGTTTAATTGGTTTGATGTCATAGTTACTGATAAGGAAATCTCCACTATTATAGGCGCTACGATTGGCTTCGGGTGTAAAACTAATCCAAGACTGGCACCGGTTTCCTGACTTCAGCACCTTACCGGGCCAGAGCCTGACTCACCAAGGCTCCAGAGAAGCCAGAAGCACCGTCCTCCCCATCGGGCCCCGAGTCGCCCTGGAGAAGGAGAGGGCGAAGGTCACAAACAAAAAAACACCCAACATGTCTGAAGTATTTCGACTGTTCTTATAACATATCATAAGTGCATCAGGACCTGTTAGCAGGACAGTTAGCATTAAGATATCAGTGATGTTAAAACACGATTTTCTCACCACTAGTCCTGGGTCTCCTCCTCTTCCTGGAACTCCTTTGAATCCTTTGTAACCCTGGAAACAAGAATAAAAGCTAGCATGCTCAACACTGTGGTCCCTTTTATTCAATGCGAAACTTATTCTTGCCGAAAACGATTCATCGTGAGACACAGAATCAGATCAAATGACAGGAGGTCTTGCACAGCCGCTACCGCGAAAGAGGAGCTGTTGCATTACCGTACAGGAAGTGATGATGTGTTTGACTCTCACCTCTCTGCCTTGAGGTCCTGGCAGCCCGGCCTTGCCCTGCAGCCCTCTGCTTCCCTGCAGCGACAGCGGAGATTACTCAGAAAACACAACGATCAAACAGAGAAACCCTGAGCAAAGACGTTTCCACCTGGAAGAACCACGCCGGCCTTTTTGAGAAACCAGAGAACCACCTAATTCACCTCTTGTGTCTCCGGTGGGTTTGCTAACACGGGACGTTAAGATCCCGTAGACAGCTAGCATCATCTGACGTGAGAAGACAGACCTTGTAGTAATCAGAGTTGGTGTTGGTGTGTTTCTGCCGATCCTCTCGTCACATAGACAGTTGACCAACGGGTGTCGTCCTTTAACCTCAACCAAAGTAGTACCTCCTAACATACAACAGTTTTGGATCTAGATACCACGATGTTAGGTGTGTTTGTTTGTGTTTGTGTTTGTTTGATCATATGGGTGGTGGGGTCTGGGTCTGGGTCTGGGTCTGGGTCTGGGTCTGGGTCAGTGTCTGGGTCAGTGTCTGGGTCAGTGTCTGGGTCAGTGTCTGGGTCGGGGTCGGGGTGTACCTTGGGTCCTGCGAAACCGGCGAATCCGGGCTCTCCGGGCTCACAGTCGCACTCTGTTGGCCCCTCCCTCCCCAGCACCACGTCGCCCCCCGAGGAGTCGGCGTCGGGCCCTGCAGGAGGATACTCATATGGCACCTGAAACCAAACCATGTGACATTATACAACATGGTAATATAAGAGTACACGCGTTTTCTAAGACACAAGCACGTGAATAGATGCGCAATACACCTTGTTATCACCTCGACCTACTTCCTGTACCTGGGTGGTCATGGTGGTGTCCTCCTTGGCGTAGTAGGACTCGGTGGTGGTGGCGTAGGGGTAGGCGTCCTCGGTGATCATGGTGACCTCGGTGGGGGCGTAGGGCCGGCCGTAGGGGTCGTAGTCCTCCGACTCGTCGTAACTGTGGGTCGGCTCTGGCGGGTATTCTGCCGGAGAGCCGGGACTTTATACCGACCTGTACAGCGTTTCTACTCCTATGAGGTCTAGACACGTTTCAAGTAATAATCCTCAACATCTCCCTCTAGATCTCTGGACCTCAACATCATCAACCTCAACCATCATGAAGCTTCTCCATCTGCTGCTCTCAACACCCGGTGTCAGGTAGGTCTTTACCGAGAGAAACCCTCTGGAGACAGGAAGTGATGCGTTTTACGTTTCAACAGAAGAAGAACTGGGTAGTTAGCATGAGCAGAAAAGAGCGCCACCTACAGGAACTCAAACTCCACCAACAGGAAATCCAAGAAGAAAGACGTCACAGTACTGGACACACCGTTTGATTGAAAGGTGATCTCCTCTCTCTTTTCTTTTACTTCTTATTTATATGATTTTGAAGACATTTTGATTTGAAGTTTTACTTTGCTCCTTTTTATGTTTTATGTGATTCTGATTCTGACTTTGTTCTTTGTTGTTGTTCTGCAGCTTTTATATGTTTGTCTCTTTGGTCTTGGTGCTTTCCTTGAAAAAGAGACTGTTAACCTCAGAGGGACTAAACAGGATGTTTTTAATAAAGTGATTTAACTTGAAGAATTTGTCTCACTTTCTGTTTTTAAATCTTTGATGAAGGATGTAGAAGGAAACTTGTTTTGATGAGCCCATTTCCTGTTTTGATTTATGATCATGATGTTATGGTTTTATTTGATGACTTGTAAATTGTTTTATGTCGTCTGTCAGAAACGTTTATGTATTGACTGGCACCGCTGCCTATCTTGGCCAGGTCACTCTCACAACAGAGATTTCCTCTTTCCTGGTTACGTAACGGTTTATTCTTTATAACCTGGTTGAAGTTTAAAGGTTGACTACTGTGGTCGGTGTCGTCTCTCACCTGGGCGTGGGTAGGCTGAGTTGTCGTAGCGGTCGACCAAGGAGCCCTCGTAGGTGTGGTCCTCACCTGGACAGACAGGACAGACAGACAGGCTCGTTGGTCTAGGGGTATGATTCTCGCTTCGGGTGCGAGAGGTCCCGGGTTCAAATCCCGGACGAGCCCTCACTTTAGGGAAAGAAGGCCTGCTGGTCCAACAGGCTGTTCTCTGTCCATTCATCCTTTGGAAACGTGCATCAATGTAAAATAATATCTAAGAAAAAGTTTGAGCGACGACGTGCAGCTAAGACAACGAGATCAATGAAACAAATTGAGATGTTGAGAACGTACTAGGAAACAGAATTACATTGAACGTGGAACAATGGATGTTATTAAATGGTATAATTCTGATTTGGTTCATTTTTTTTGTTGGAATGTAATTCTCTATTTCCTACAAATGAAGGAATTTGGTTTAATTTCATGAGAAAACTCTAATTGTCATTGTTTTGCTTTGCTTGTTTCCTGTTGTTTCCTGTACAGTCTGACTGTGTTTGGTGAAAAGCCACGACGTCCTGTGGCCTCTACACTGACCTGAGTGGTAGCCGGAGTATTCGTCTTGGCCGTGAGCGCAGAAGAAGCACAGCATGAACACGAGCGCCGGTGAGAGACGAGACGCCTGCAGAGGAAATAACAGCAAAACCATTTTATTAACAAGACTGACAATAGGAACAATTCAGGCCGGGGAGGAACCACCGGCCCTACGTTAGTCTGCACACAGCTGGCTGGGCACTGTTGGAAAACACCAGCCACCTGGTTATCTGGGATAATCTATCATTGCCCATTGGATTTGAAGGGAGGGATGGATGGAGGATGGATGGATGGATGGAGGATGGATGGAGGATGGGTGGATGGATGGATGGGCACCTGGCTTCCTTCTCCTGAGGTTGTTGGTGTCGGTCCAGAGATGAGAGCAGCTAAACCAAGAGGCTGCTGGGAGCAACTGACACGACAGTTGAACCCAAATGATGTTGACCTTATTTATGTAAAGTCACTTTATAAACCACATATATCAACTTTTGATTGCATTTTTGTTCATGAACATGCACTTTTAAAAGCTTTATTGGCTTGGAAGAGAACCAACACAGTACATCACATAGTTAGTCATCACATTAGATGAGCAAAAACAAACAAGCACAAAAATAAAAGCCAGTAAATTCATGTGAATGAAGTCGTGCAAACTACAATCTCAAGTAACAACTTACATGATGTTGTTATCATCTATAGAGAATCTATCTAGACTCCAGCTCCCACAGTGCAAAACACATCCACCTTGACAACGCCTTGTATTGATCCTTGTATTGATCCTTGTATTGATTTGTTCTAGGAATGTGAAAAATGTTAAAAATGTGTTAAACAAGAGAAATAAATCCTCCAGTGTGGTGAGATCATTTCACTTGACTGAAATACAATCGGAGCCGTTTCATTTGGTTGGAGGATTCAACTGTTTAACATGTTCTTGAAATAAGTGAGATGATTTCTAGATACTTCATCATCTCTCTCCAGCTAGAGGACGCAGGATGTCCTAGCGGGTAAGGAAACGCTCCCACGCTCCAACCAGAGAACCCGGGTTCGACCCCCCCACCCTGCTGTAGTGTCCTTGAGCAAGTCAGTGAATCCCTCCCTGGAGCTGAGCCTGACCTCTGACTTCCTTGGAGTGGTAAGAGAAGGAAGGGGAATCCACCGAGAAGGGGAAGTTACTCATCATGACGTTACTTCTTACTTGGTATTTCGCTCCCGCCAGGACTCAGCAGTGCATCGTAAAGGGAAATACCACTAAATGTCAGTTGCGGTTTAACCAAATGCCACCTACTCTGTTTTGATTCAAATGAAGTCTGGATCAAAGTCTACTTCTCATTTAGCCGAGTTTTCACTTTCTCTCTGTCTCCCTGTTATCAAGAGCCTTGGGTACTTTGAAAGGCTCTTAAAATGAAGTTATTATTATTATTATTATTATTATTACAACACCAATAATAATAATAATGATGATATTCTGATGTTCATAATGGTTTGCTATTTTATTGTGAATATTTATATTTATAGATTTTTTTTAAGTTCTCCAGATCAAAGCAAAAGAATCCTATGAAATCACTGAATCACCTTTATTAACATTTCATTTACAGTATCAGAGATTATCCATAAAACCTCATAATTCATCTTTGATTCTTTCAGATGATTTCTATTTGCGTTGAGCTTTCTGATCCTTGTCCTCTGCTGGACGTAGGACGTCATGGTAAACGCATCCGATAGGTCAGTTTGTCAGGTGGGCGTCGTTTTGACCCGCAGGTCCCCCGGGGCAGTGAGGTGAAGCGTTTTCTTCCCCTCGTACTCATTTCATATCATCGTATCGTTTCAAATCACATCTTTGTTTTGCGTCAGTAAAGATCGGTTTCCTCTTTAACCAGTGAAGACGATCCAGTCAGCCAGCAAACAGCAATCACATTACAACTGGTTATTTATTGTTCACTGTGTTTCTATGCAATCTGATCGTATCCTGTAACAACATTGATCATAACTGATTGATTTTCAGATGACTTAGTTCGGCCTGTAAAGTCCTTTGATTGATAAAGATTGTTGAAAATGTCAAATACATTTACAAAGAGCCAATCAGGAACTTTTTCTACAAACCAAGCCATGCAACCTATTTACCACCATTAAACCTGGAAGATGGGAATGCAATGACCTCAAACCTCTCATCATCGTCTCCATCCAAGACCACAAACTACAACTCAACCGGACCTGTGCCTCCGTTCATCAGGGGGCCAGACCAACGGCAGCCTCCCCCCAAACCTGTGCAGGGCCCTGGGTGGAAGCCGACTCACGCTGCCCACCTTTCCTCCTGGTTCATCTGTTGCCGACTCCCACAGTAAAATACCAAACAGCCAAAGATCTTTTATCACACTGATTCAACGGCAAACCATTTTGTCCTCATCTCTACAGAGCGAGCGAGTGAACCGCAACAAAACCTGCATATGAAGCCACTCTGCAGTTTCTTGTCCAATTTCCTCTTTGATTTCTGTGTTGAATCGTCAGAAGAATCTCTGTGTGTGTTGCAAGAGCAAGAGTGTGGGAATTTCTTCATCCATCCAATTGATCCTGGAAGGTGATGAACCCAGCCAGACAACAGCCATTTCTACCTGCCAGTCATCCGTCGTCTCCATCCAACCCCATGTACTACATCTCTACAACCCCCTGCTGGGCCGGTCTCTCGGTTCACCCCAAAACCTCTGCAGGGCCCCCGGGGTGGAGGTCTTACCTGGACGCTGGAGGCTCCCATGGTGCTGCTGATGCCCGTCTCGGTGGCGTAAAATCCACTGGGACCAGATCCCGCCTGCCTAGAGGACAGTAGGAGGGTAGAGGACACTCACAGGAACACAGAAGAAGTAAAGGAGCTGGGTTTTCGTTCCCTGAGCCGAGTCCTTACTGCATCTCTCTCTTCTGTCTGTCTCCCTCCCGCTCTCTCCCCCCCCCGGGATCCCTCAGGTTCCCAGGCACTAACAGGATCCTCTCCTCCTCCTCTTCCTCCTCCTCCTCGACAGGGTGAGAAATACCTGAGCCCTAACCCAGCAGGTTCAGAGAGGTAGAGACTCAGCAGAGAGAGAGAGAGAGAGGAGGATACTGAGCTGTTTACTGGTTTATTGATGTGTTAGTGTTGTATGTTGTACAGGAAAACAACTGGATTGAACTGAACTGGGAGGAATGGGATTGATAATGGAGAAAATAAGAGATATTAGTATATGTACTAAATATCCACAAACATTACTACAAAGAGCAGCAATGTAAAACACTAATGTAGAAAACTGAAAATAAACATCTAAGACCAAATTTATGATATGGAGCCGAAGACCTTTACACTGCTGGATATCTCTGAGCTTGTAGTTTTAGATTGTACTGACTTCTACTATATGGACATAATTCATATACACGTTTAAACCGTCAGCAGAGTTCATCACGACTTCTCCATCACATGACCAGTATCAGTCATGTATAAACGTGACAGGTCAGTTTCAGTGGTTAGCTGTGTGTTGTTGTTCCAGCCAGCAGACGAGCTGCAACCAAGAGACTAAACACATCCAAAAGGTATTTGTTGCAAAAGGTTTTAGTGAATAAAATCATCTGTGGTTCTGAATTATTCCAGGTATTGATTGTTCTTGAAAAAGGATAGATAGATAGATAGATAGATGTACTTTATTAATCCCAAACTGGGATTAATAAAGTACATCTATCTATCTATCTATCCTACTGATCATTTTGTAATGAAATCCTTTAGATCACGGTTCTGTCATTTATCCAGACCTGGAAAACTTATCATGGTTTTGCACGAGCGTGTTTACAGGTCTGCAGACTCACAGCAGCATTAAGCCTGACCTCCAGTGACCTTTGACCCCGTGGTGAAAGCGTGCCAGCTATGACACTCCTGTCCGACATTCCAGAGGGTCGCGAGTTGAAAACCGCCCAGCCAGTCAAGCAGACGTGGGCGGGGCCAGGCTTGGCAGTAACTACAGTAGGACACCTGACAGAACCAATCCTTCATGTGTCGTTTGACTTTCAGGCATCAAAGCATCCAAACTGTTGACCTGATGAGAACTCAGGCTCGTTCCAGCACAGGGGACGTTTCAACCGAAAGCGTCTCCTGCTCATTTCTACATGAACTCTTTCTCCGATTTGAATTCCCTGAAAAGCAACGAGAGACTTTTGTGTTTTTGTCACTTCCTTTCCCTCCAGGATTTAATCTGGGCCAATAGGGTGGATCTACGGTCTCAGTTAGTGGGGGACTTTTACCTATAAAGCCATCCATCTCTTAAAAAACAAACTAAAATAATCTGAAGCTAACACCAATCATCACCACTAATATGAAACTGATAATAAACAGACGGTCCACTATGGGAAGAGCTGGCTAAGTGAAGGGTTAGCTAGCTGTTGCCTTCCAGTCGACACTCGGGGAAGAAAAGTCCATTGAATCTGAATTAAGAAAACTGAATTTGAATTGGAAAAACCGAAGTTGAAATTCAGTAAAACTCAATAATAATCACAGTTCGATTTCATTGTGCCTTAGAAATTTTAATTCATTTTTTTTTTTTTACAAATTCAAAAGCGTCCAATAGAAATCCAGCCTGCTGGCACTGCTCTCTTCCCATAGTGTGTTTACTTAAAGAAGTAGTATTTGGAGGGAGACACTCCCTGTGGAACTGAGACTCACATTGGTTCTCAAAACTTTATTAACCTTTATCAGCCTTTCCTCACAGTCCCCGAGTGTGAAACTTCATGTCATGAAGTTCCACAACGTGACGGCTGACATCTTGGAGCCTCTTTCCAGGTCACGACAATCCTTGACTTCCTCTTGTCCATCATCACTTCTCCTTCTCCTTCTCCTTCTCCTCTTTCTTCTTCTTCTTCTTCTTCTTCTTGTCGTGGTGCCGGTCATCCGGGGAACGGGAAGCCCTGCGGAGCCCCACAAACCAATCAAATCAATCAAAATTACTACAGTACATTTTCAAAATAAGAGCCCCTGTTATGCAATTAGTGTCACACTGCCACCTACTGTTATCTACACCTGTTCTATAGGCAAGACAGATAGAGAAGATACATACAGACCTGTACCACCGACATTACAAGCAGCCAATAATAAGTGAAAGTGAAAGGCGACTGTGGAGGAAAAGCGTAAAAGCTTCCTGTCACCTGGATGACTGACTCATCACAGCGACCCCATCATCATCCTGTCAGATATCTCACCTCTTCCTCTTCTTCTTCCTGCCCTCCCGGTCTTGGCTTCGTTCCCGGCTGCGATGGCGTCTGCTGTGGGAGTGACGGGACTCTGTGGACGCCGAGCGCCTTTCATCCGACCGCCGTCTGAACGGAAAACATCATGTTAGTCCTTCAGTCGATCTCATCAGGACTGTGGTCACCAACACTACAAGCACCACCAGTAAGGAGGTCAAGGGTCAAACGTTTCTTACAATATAATCATCGAGTAAACATCAGAAAATTACATTCAATTTAATGTCATTAACTGTGAAGGTGCAGAAAGTACTCAACCTCCTACTGTTGCATGTTGACTTTATTAGATCACATCTAATCTAACGCACTTATGACGCCTTATAATGCCTTATGAGTCATGGGACTTTTCTGTGTTTTGCAGGAAGAGAATTGTCAGCGTGTGATGGAGGAAAGGGAAAAGGGCTGGGACAACATGGCAGGTGGCGTTAGGAGGAGTCAGGAGGCGTTAGGAGGAGTCAGGAGCAGTCAGGAGGCGTTAGGAGGAGTCAGGAGGAGTCAGGAGGCGTTAGGAGGAGTCAGGAGGAGTCAGGAGGCGTTAGGAGGAGTCAGGAGGCGTTAGGAGGAGTCAGGAGGAGTCAGGAGGCGTTAGGAGGCGTTAGGAGGAGTCAGGAGGCGTTAGGAGGCGTTAGGAGGCGTTAGGAGGAGTCAGGAGGCGTTAGGAGGAGTCAGGAGCAGTCAGGAGGCGTTAGGAGGAGTCAGGAGGAGTCAGGAGGCGTTAGGAGGCGTTAGGAGGAGTCAGGAGGCGTTAGGAGGCGTTAGGAGGCGTTAGGAGGAGTCAGGAGGCGTTAGGAGGCGTGTGCTGTACCTGTGGGCGGGGCGTCCATCTCGGCTGGCGTCCTCCTCCCCTCCCTCGTCTCGCCACTGTCTGGCCAGCTCTCCAGAGTGGACGTTGATCACCTCCCGAATCACCTGCAGGATGTAGGAGGCGTTACCAATTAAAGATGCAATCTGGAACTTTTTGATTTATTATACATCATCTCTCTCTGTGTGTGACGCTAAATCCAGTTCTTCATGATGTTCGTGACATTTCACGTATATTTCAGGTCTTAACTGGTATGAACACCAGAGAAGAGCAGACAAGTCCATCATGGTAGATCAAGTTACAGACTGGAACCAGGTTGGTTTGGACTCTCTAACCTGGTGGGATGACAGGTGACCAAAACTCAACCAACCAGCTGCTGGGGGGTCATGGGGGGGGGGGGGGGGGGTTACCTCAGTGTAGGACTTCTTGGTGATGTGGACGTTCTTGGCTCGGTAGGACTGACGCCGCCTCTTATAGTCCCTCATCTCTGCCATCAGCTCCAGGTGAGACTTGGGCCCATTCTGTTCTTCATCTGCACAAGAACACACATGATACTCGATACTCTACTCGATACTCTACTCGACACGCTACTCGATACTCTACTCGACACGCTACTCGATACTCTACTCGATACTCTACTCGACACGCTACCCAATACTCTACTCGATACTCTACTCAACACTCTACTCGATATATTCTTGTGTCCAGAGTATATTAATGTCTGGTGTGTGAGGAAAAGAAATCGGAAACGACATCATCATCCTCGTAGCGAGTCGACGGATCGTGCCCACGCCACCGAGCCTCACCCTTTTTGAGCTTGGCCACCAGATCCACGTAGAGATCGTCGTTACTGGCCGAGGCGGCGTGGTCCGTCTGCCGGCGGAGAGCCCCGGTCACGTGATCGTACAGCGCCAGCCGGTCGGCCACGGTCAGATCACACACGGCTCGCTGGTGGTTCTGAGGAACCTCAACAGGCTGGCTGGAGTACTGACCTGGAGGACGGGGAGAGAGGCAGGTTAACACACACACACACACACACACACACACACACACACACACACACACACACACACACACACACACACACACACACACACACACACACACACACACACACACACACACACACACACACACACACACACACACACACACACACACACACACACACACACACACACACACACACACACACACACACAAATATCATGCATGCTCTCCAGGTTGAGGCTTTTCCCCACCACGTAAAGGGAAAAGAGTGTGTGTGTGTGTGTGTGTGTGTGTGTGTCTTTAAAGGATATGGTATTAAAGGATACTGCACGTAATCAGGCAAGCCTGAGCAGAACCTGAGCAGCAGAACTTTCTAGAGCCCAGCTCCTCTCTAATACTCACCCTGTCGCTGGAAACAGAACACAACACATACATGGTTTCCACACGTCAGAAAACAGCTTGTAAAAGGTGACAAGCCCAATGAGAATCACTAATAAACTGATTGGATTTGTTAAAAGAAGAATGTGGGGGTGGTGATGGTGACGGGGTAAACCAATCAGATAAGTGTTGGGCTTAGAACGAGACCTCTAGTGACACCTAGTGGACTGCCGTTGGAACTGCATGCAAAAATAAAGCAGAGGCAGAGGTCTTCAACAGTCGCAGGTTTTCACTCTAGTTCCTCCATCTCTGGTTGAAATCAGTGTTTGGTTGGAATGAAAACCTGCGACTGCTGGCTCGCGGTGGCACATCGTTGAAGACCAGTCTGATGCCAGGGGCTACCTTGCCAGAAGACTCCTTCCATCCTCATGAGCGGTGCAGCAGATCGTGCTTGGAGAATCGCTTGGTGCTGGGTGGCTTTGTCTGCATGCAGAAAATGACACAGCGAGAACAGGATGGTGACTCGATATTTCTGGCACAGGAGGGAATCACAAAAATGTCAAAAACAGAAGGAAACAATACGTTCTGGCTCAGCGACGTCTGGGTCAGGACAGACGCTCTGTTCAGAGAGGACAACGGCAGCTTTCAGGATCAGTAACAACTCACCCATTGTGAGGCTGCGGACGCTGGTGTTCTCATAGCACACGGAGGGGTCGAGCATCGCCGCCTGCAAGGGAGACGCAGCAGGTTTTGGTGGAAACGTACGACACAGCACGGCAGTGTTGAGGTGAAGCTTTCAGAGTCAACCAGTACTCTTTATTTGTTTTACTGCTCCAGCGTTTCACATGAGTAGATGTACTGTGTTGGCCCACCTCAGCACAAACACACTCTGAAACTAATACTCATAAATATACCAAGTGCTTATTGTATTGCTTCTTGACTCGACATCCCTTTCCTTTCCTTTCCACCACCAGAAAAAACACTAAACTAAACGTACTGATGGATTGTCAGCGTTTCCTCTGACCAGTGATGTTCAGTCTGCAGGTTTTCATCCCCACCTTATTAGCTCCCTCCACTCTGGTCAAGGTGTGATTATCAGTGAAATGAGCTGCTGCTGGTAGGGATGAAAACCTGCAGACTGGACATCGCTGGCGTAGGCTGGAAACACACTAGAGGATTGTCAGGCCAATGTCGCCCAAATCCGCCCATTTCCAGATAACTGGAGGTTTGGTCGGAGCCGATGGTCAGAAAACATTATGTAGTAGTTTGAGGGATTTACAGATTGATCTGAGCCAATAATATCAAACATGTTTCATATTTACAACCTGACATCTGCAGGACAAGTGAGCCAATGAGAGCCGAGTTTACAGTGACGTGAGGCCGAAGTCTTATTATGACGCAAACCTACTAAATGTTTTTTTCTACCATTATTTTCTAAGTTTCTGCCACCATGCCGATCGATTGTGATCAGAATTCATACCGTGAAATACGTCATCATGTGCGTGAGGCGTTCAAACTCAGTTAGGATTTTAAGTGTCCTCAGCTTTAGAGGGAACATTGGCCCTGATACAGTAATCAGTTTAACAAGCTAGTGTGTGTGTTACCTGTTCCTCAGGTGAGTAGCCCATTTTCCTGAGCTGGCAGGAGGCTTTGTGTCTCTCCATGCTCCTGACCGGGACTCTGTGGCCGGGGTCGTAGGGACACTGCTCCATCGCCTCCTGAAATACAGAATGGACAGCATGGAAATAACATGGAGCGAGCTGTAAACACACACACCTAACACACACCTAACACACACCTAACACACACCTAACACACACCTACACATTTACTCTACATGTACGTATCGACTGTATGTATCTGCACATATGTAACATGTTTGAGTGAACACCGTAGAGAGCTAACAACAGATTTTGAACATCCTGTATTTATGCTGTAAATTCACATACGTTTGTCACCATACATTATATGTATATATATGTGTTTCTTTTATATGATTTGATGTAGTTTTCATGTTGTCCATGTATTTCTTTAGTCTCACCATGTTGTAGTGCTGTCATTTTACACACCCTGTAGTAATCCCATGTATCAGTATAGCGTTAGCAAGCTAGCTACCTGAGTGGAGCCCTCGTAGTCTGGCGACCATCCCAGCGTCTGGAAGATATCGTTCAGCTGTTTCTTGCAGTTCTCCGTGAATTCCGTCAGTTCCCGCAGACGGTCCCGTCGGTCCTGGACGGTTTGTGTTTCTACAGACTCCGACATGTTGGCTTTTCATCCACATTAAAGGGGCGTTTGTTTTCCAGTGTTCTCATCGGGCCGTTGTTGCTGTTCGGTGTGTGTGGTGCGGGATGATGACGTACGCGATGCGGTTGTGCGCGTCAGACCAGCAGCAACGCATGCTGGTAGTTGAAGGCCACTCTCTGACAACCACATGTAAGCCAGTAGGATAAAAACAAGCTAATTAAGGAAGAACTTGGTCGAAATGACCAGTATTATCGTTATCGCTGTCTGTAGCGCGAGTTGATGACGTAGTAGCGATGCATGCTGGTAGTTGAAGTACATTATCTGCTGTACAATTTATTAAAACAACAAGAAGTGTCAGTGAAAGCAGTTAACTGAGACTTTCATCGTTTTATTCGGAGAGCTCGTGGAAGACAGTCGATTACATTTCAATCACATTTATCCTCTTTTATTAGAAAGGAATCACAACATGCCAACAACACGCTAGTGACAGTTTAAGACTGAATGAGCAGTTTTACACACAGACAACAGGGCATGGGGCCCCACATGTACCCCACATGGGGCTCATGTGGGGTACAGCTGGCCACCATGCAGCAGCGCAGGATCCACTAACTCATGTGTGAATATTCCTTCAGGTCTGAAAAGACACAAACATATGAAATCTGTATTTTTTCAGTGATGCATTTATAACTGTTTACTGCATACATACATTATGATTATCATCATCATCATCATCATCATCATCATCATCATCATCATCATCATCATCCCCCAGGTAGTCTTTACTTACAGTACTTCTAGAGTCTCAGTGTCTTCGATGGCGACCTCCTCCACTATGTCCACCTCCACACCAACCACCGTGGTCTTCCTCACTGGACCAATGAAGCACAGTAAGTAGATGTTAGAATGGTTCCACTCATATGGAGTTGTGGCTTTGACCCTTACACTCCTTACTACTGGTTGGTCGTAATATTGGCAAGGTACAATTGCCTACTGCCCCCGGTTCCACTCATAAGTCATCACATCATCAGTTAAAGCTGCAGTAGGCAGAATTCAGTCAGTCTACATCACGCAGTGTGTCTGCAGCTGAGCATCTCAGTCACTAACTGAGACCGTAGATTCACCCTATTGGTCCAAATTAAATCCCGGTGTCTGATGTCACTGGTGGGAAATCTTCTCCACACTAACCAGTAGAGAAAGCTGAACTATCTGGAATCTCTCTCGTCTCTTTGGTTTCCTTTGGTATAAAACATCACAGACTGACGTCACCACACAGGCTTTCTGGGTAATGGAGTCCTTAAACATATTGCATTGAGCTCCAGATGTGGAATATGTGAGATTTTTTTTATTATGGTGTGAAAAAATGTGAAAACCAACAGTGTCATATTCACAAATGTATTTTCACATGACTTTGTTGTAAGGGACAGAAGTCTATCACTGTGTTTGCTGTTGTTATTTGCACCTACTAAGCAATCAATAAAGTTTCACTCTTTGCGTTGAAGTGGTTTCCAACGTGTTAATTTTGCTCCGGCACCCTGAGAAACCCTTGTTTGTTCTCCAGTAGATAGTTAGATGAGATCCAAAGCTCCCATAAAGCCTTTATATGATGTTTTACAGCCACAAAAGCAGGCAGGGGAACACTCACCTCCGTAGTAGACGTATGGAGACCCAGCCCAGTGGTGGCCCCGCCCCCCTGGTCCACTCTGCCCATACACACATGCACAACCCTGGGTCTCGGTCCCCGGATCCACCCAGCGATGGCCGCCGGGGAAAAGCTGGGCTGCGTCTCCACCGTCTGCTACGGGTTCCTGTGGTGAGGGACCAGCGGCCAGCCAAGGACCATGAGGCTCCTGGTTGCTGGAGGTTCCTGTGTGGACCGGCGCCAGAGCTCCGGAGCCGGACCTCTGACTGTCAGCAGCTTGAGGGATGGTGTTGTGGCAACCTGAGGATAAAGATATGAGGTGGGGGTGGTGGGGGGAGGCATAAGATGGCCAGGTAATGTTTGGGGGTCAGAGTTGAGGTTGAGTCACTTGGGTTTCTATCAACAAAGGATTTTCTGCAAAATTAAAAAAAAAAAAGTAAAATCTTCTGCCATCAAATGTTTTATGTTTTATTCACTATATGAAGACATTAATGTGACGGATGTACTGTTGAATTGAATTCCAGTGTTGATTTGTATTTTTAAAGGTTCAATAAAAGGATTTTACTGCAGACAGCACAAAATATATCTGATCAATACCGATGACTAATATCTTTAGATGACTTAGTGGGAATCATCATCATCAACAACCTCAACATGCATGGAGTGTGTGTGTGTGTGTGTGTGTGTGTGTGTGTGTGTGTGTGTGTGTGTGTGTGTGTGTGTGTGTGTGTGTGTGTGTGTGTGTGTGTGCTGATCCGTCTGTTTCCTGGACCTGCCAATGAAGCCTGCTGGGTTTGGTCACGCTTCTAGTCACACGTCACCCACATACATTGGCACACACACACACACACACACACACACACACACACACACACACACACACACACACACACACACACACCGAGACCAAAATAGACAATACACCTACAAGGTGTATTGTCTATTTTGGTCTATTTTGCATTTCTTTCCAAATACCAACATAATGATGAAGGAGTTTCTTAAGGATGACCAGAGATGTACAGCGGGCCCTTCGATGCCTCACTGATCAATATAGGAACTGACTGGAACCGGAAGTACAAATAATAATAATAATCAAACTAGACAACAGACCAGACGAGTCCGACAGAGACCTGACTCATTAGATCAATAGAAACAGTAGGTAGTACTACTACTAATACTAGTAGAAATACTATCAATGTAGGTACAGTATGGATCAATATGTAGGTGTAGTGTGGATCAATATGTAGGTGTAGTATGGATCAATATGTAGGTGTAGTGTGGATCAATATGTAGGTGTAGTATGGATCAATATGTAAGTATATCCTATTCTATTCTATTCTATTCTATTCAACATACCTGTAGTGTAGCAGCAAACAGTCGGATGCGCTGTAGCCCAGATGGTGTGATCTCCTGCATCTTCCTCCTCCTCCTCCTCCTCCTCCCATCGCCTCAACTGCCCTGAACCAAGGCTCCCCGGGCACCGATGGAGGCTCAGGGGTGGCCTGGTCGACCAACACCGGGTAGGGTTACGTCTAAACATCCCAGTCCGGTCGACTTTCCTCCGCCGAGCTCTGTTTCGAACTGAAGAGTCGCTCCTCCAAAACCACAGATGGTGAGACGGGCTGCACTCGCTTCAGAGAGAGACCTGATTGGACGGCTCGTTCCAACCTCCCATTCATGTAATAAACCATTAACATCATATGAGTTAGTCGTTAATAGTGTCATAATCCCATTAACACCATTTATTTTTCATTCATGTAATAAAAATGATCTACCTTGATGTTTCCTGTCATGTAATCATTATAATTAATTAATAATTAATTATAATTAACGTGAATTAATAATTTAGGTTGATATTTTTACAATAACCATCAAAGACCTTCCATACATGTTATCAGCTCCAGGATGGATGGGGACATTTCTCATTGACTCTTGAATTTTCAGTTACAAACTTCATCCTTGTCAGAATCACAGTCAGTCAGTCAACCAGTCAGTCAACCAGTCAGTCAGTCAGTCAGTCAACCAGTCAGTCAGTCAGTCAGTCAGTCAGTCGGTCAGTCAACCAGTCAGTCAGTCGGTCAGTCAGTCAACCAGTCAGTCAGTCAGTCAGTCAGTGAATCAGTTTATTGGGCTGCTAACGTCACGTGGCCAAAACGACCAATCGGAATCTACCGCGGTGGCTCTCGGTGAGTAGGTGATGCATCTAACAACTCTCTGGGGGGTGGGCTCGAGACTAGCTTTGCTTCCTGTGTTTGTGTGTTACGTGACAGTCGACATTCCAAACCGCCCGAGCGCGCTGGTTTGGTTTAGTAACGCGTTATAACCGGAGTTTGGACTGTCTGTCTTCCTCGTCTGCACCACAGCGGACACGCCCTCCGGGTTACATAAAAGGAGCCGATCGTCACGCAAAGAAAAACCCGCACTTCACTTCAGTTGTTAACTCACACAGACAAATGGACTTCCGAGGATACGGCGGTCCTCCCCCGGGAGCAGGAGGGGTAAGGAAATATGAGAAAAATGGATAGAAATGATAGAAGTGTGCGGATGTTGGTTGACTTGATTAAATTGAAATACGACAGTTCCATTTGTCACAACTCCGCTGCTTGAAATCCATCAGGAAATATCTGGAACAGATTCTCCAAACGCCTCCTGACCTCAGCAGAAACCTCCGTCCGCCCCAGCAGTCTTACTGTCTTTAGTGGGTTTAAAGTGTCGGAGATTTCAGATTGGTTCTAGTTTCTCCTCCTGCAGTTGTTGGAGGCCTGTACCAGACTGCAACACACACACACACACACACACACACACACACACACACACACACACACACACACACACACACACACACACACACACACACACACACACAATGGTGTCCCTGTAACAGGCTTGGTCAGTCTGGTGAACTTGTGGGCAGATTCAAGAAGCTTGAATGGGAATAGAAAGATGTTTCTAATGTCGATGTGACGTTCAGGTGTCCTGAGCTGACCTGAGATAAGATGATTGAGGCAAACCTTGCACATTGGAACGCGCTCTCCTAGGACACACACACACACACACACACACACACACACACACACACACACACACACACACACACACACACAACAACAACAATAAGAAACTGTTACCAAATGGATGAACAAGACATTCAGATATATTTCAGTTTCTCACAGCTCTGAAACTTTGATCAGTTGTAGATAATCAGATGTATCAGCGGAGTAAAAACAACATGATGAAAACAAACAGTTCTTGTGTGTTGGAGGCTGCTGTACATATAAAGAAGCTTTAAAACATGTAACTCTGGAAAACATTCAACAGTGTTTACAAGTCTACAGATCATACTGCTAATCCTGTCTGTCTGTCTGTCTGCCTGTCTGTCTGTCTGTCTGTCTGTCCAGATGCAGGACCCTCTCTATGGAGTATTTTCATCCGTAGCTGGACAGGTAAAGGTTAATTAATCTTCTGAGTGTGTTTAATTCTCAAGTGACACTAGAATTTGGTGCTCGGCTTCATGTTTTGCTCAGTTTGAATAACAGTGTGGGATATTCAGTGATGTGCAGCTCAGATACTGTTGAGTGTCTTATCTAGGAAGCCGTGGAAAAAGAGTTCATTGAGTTCATTGGGGAATTCTCTAACATCAGTGTATTTCCTGTCCCTTTGTCTTCCTGACTCTGACAGGATGGACAGATCTCAGCCGAGGAGCTGCAGACCTGCCTCACTCAGTTCGGCATCACTGGCACCTACAAACGTAAGAGCACCGCCAGCGCCGTTCTGTCCAATGTACATTTAAGCAGAAAGGCAGTGGAAGTGTGAGACGTGTTTTCAGACGTCCTGTTCCAAGACATATAGCAGCATCTCCAGGACCAGGATCCATCAGAGTCTCTGTTGAACATGTGGTATGAATGTCCAGGTCTTACTTCTGCTCCAACTATCTCTTAGGACCGAAACTATCAGGACATTTCTGATCTGAAGTGGATCAACAAGCAGCCAAGCTGGAACATTCCCAAAACTATATGCACGTGTTCCATTTCCAAAACGTTCCCAGGCCTGGAAAATATTTTTTGAATGCCGTGACTTTTCCAGGTTTTCCATGACTGTAGGAACCCTGTGAAATGAATTCAGCAAGAGGACAAACAAGGCAATGCAAAGTGTCAGAAGGTCGAGACATTCACAGGAAATATTGTGAAAGTGAATTTTGTATACCTTTTTATTTCCTGATGCGGTAAACCCCGGCCACCTGGTACTCCCTGCAGGTTAAAACTAATGGTCAATTATTAAGGAAGAGATGAAGTTTAGCCCTGCCTTCACTGGCGATGAAGGTAATTATTCTCTCAGTGCGTCTGTGTGTTAACTGTCTGTTTTCCTCAACAGCCTTCAGCCTGGAGACCTGCAAACTGATGATCAGCATGCTGGATGTATCCTTCACCCCTCAGCCAATCGGAGAGGCTCGGTAGATTGATTGTAGCTGTAGATGGTATTTTACGCTCCACCCTTCTTGCCTCAACACTTCCCCTCCTGTGTCCACTGTGTAGGTTTGTTCCTAATTTGGCTCTCCTCTGTTATCTCTGTTGTCTAACACCCTGCCCTACTCTGATTGGCCCCGCTTCAGTCCTTCCCCTTTTCCTGTTGATGTGTACGTTCTGGGGTCGTTTTGCTGTTTCCTCTCTCCTTAGTAGTGTCAGACTCTGCCTCATTTCTTCTCATTTCCAGGCATTGTTCGTAGACCCCCCTCCATCTCTTGCCCTCCAATCCTATAGCCATACTGGGTGTAGGACCTCGTCTTTACTGTGGGGGGATTCATCCTGCCTGGTTCGTTGACACCCCTCCAAATAACCTCCCGCTTCCATCTTGGCATCTTTCAAATGCCCGATTTGAAAATGTTCTTTTTGCTATTTTAGTGTCTCATCTAACAGTTTTAAGAGATTTTATAATCTATACTAAAAGCTATCTGGGGGAACTGAAAAGACTTGTCTGGTCTTGGTCTTTGTGTTGGCTGGGGTGGTTTTGAGTACAGCATTAGTGTTGGCATTAGCCCCATGATCCAGTGTAGGCATTTAGCTGACACTCATCCGGAGTGGCTTAAACAGTAGAATAGGATTCAAATCCTGGATCACCAACATTATGAACAACCAGCAGTAAGGAGGTCAAAGGTCAGAGCCACACCCAGACTATATTCCTGTGAGCATAAAGACTCACAGACAGTATGAGGTGAGGAGAGGGGATGTGATTGGTCCTTAACTGAACGCGTCTCAGACGGATTATTCCGGTAGCATGGGCTTCACCGAGTTCACCCAGCTGATGTCGGCCCTGAACGCCTGGAAGCAGAACTTCATGTCCATCGACCAGGACCGCAGCGGGGCGGTGAACTCCCAGGAGATGCAACAGGCTCTGGCATCGCAGGGTATGGAGAACACCGCCGTCTTTTAGAGTCGCAGCCCATTTACTTCTGTCCTAGGTTACATTTCCCCCATCATTACATAGAGTGTCAAACCTAGCTTGAAAGCACCTGCTGTCCAGACTAGTTTGCACAGAAGACTCACTAGAAGACTCACTAGACCCATTAGAAAACCCACTAGAAGACTCACTAGAAGACCCACTAGAAGACCCACTCAGACTCACTCGAGGACCCACTAGAAGACTTGCTAGAAGACCCGCTAGAGGACCCACTAGAAGACCCGCTAGAAGACCCGCTAGAAGACCCACTAGAAGACCCACTCAGACCCACTAGAAGACCCACTCAGACTCACTCGAGGACCCACTAGAAGACTTGCTAGAAGACCTGCTAGAGGACCCACTAGAAGACCCGCTAGAAGACCCACTCAGACCCACTAGAAGACTCACTAGAAGACCCACTAGAAGACCCACTCAGACCCACTAGAGGACCCACTAGAAGACCCACTAGAAGACCCACTAGAAGACCCACTCAGACCCACTAGAGGACCCACTAGAAGACCCAGTAGAAGACTCACTAGAAGACCCCACTAGAAGACCCACTAGAAGACCCATTCAGACTCACTCGAGGACCCCACTAGAAGACCCACTAGAAGACCCACTCAGACTCACTCGAGGACCCACTAGAAGACTTGCTAGAAGACCCGCTAGAGGACCCAATAGAAGACCCGCTAGAAGACCCACTCAGACCCACTAGAAGACTCACTAGAAGACTCACTAGAAGACCCATTAGAAGACCCACTAGAGGACCCACTAGAAGACCCACTAGAAGACCCACTCAGACCCACTAGAGGACCCACTAGAAGACCCAGTAGAAGACTCACTAGAAGACCCCACTAGAAGACCCACTAGAAGACCCACTCAGACCCACTAGAGGACCCACTAGAAGACCCAGTAGAAGACTCACTAGAAGACCCCACTAGAAGACCCACTAGAAGACCCACTAGAGGACCCACTAGAAGACTCGCTAGAAGACCCACTAGAAGACTCACTAGAAGACTCACTAGAAGACCCACTAGAAGACCCACTCAGACCCACTAGAGGACCCACTAGAAGACCCTCTAGAAGACCCACTAGAAGACCCACTAGAAGACTCACTAGAAGACCCCATTAGAAGACCCACTAGAAGACCCACTCAGACCCACTAGAGGACCCACTAGAAGACTCGCTAGAAGACCCACTAGAAGACTCACTAGAAGACTCACTAGAAGACCCACTAGAAGACTCACTAGAAGACTCACTAGAAGACCCACTAGAAGACCCCCTCAGACCCACTAGAGGACCCACTAGAAGACCCACTAGAAGACCCACTCAGACCCACTAGAGGACCCACTAGAAGACTCAGTAGAAGACTCACTAGAAGACCCCACTAGAAGACCCACTAGAAGACCCACTTAGATCCACTAGAGGACCCACTAGAAGACCCACTCAGACCCACTAGAGGACCCACTAGAAGACCCACTAGAAGACCCACTCAGACCCACTAGAGGACCCACTAGAAGACCCAGTAGAAGACTCACTAGAAGACCCCACTAGAAGACCCACTAGAAGACCCACTCAGATCCACTAGAGGACCCACTAGAAGACTCGCTAGAAGGCTCACTAGAAGACTCACTAGAAGACCCACTAGAAGACTCACTAGAAGACTCACTAGAAGACTCACTAGAAGACTCACTAGAAGACCCACTCAGATCCACTAGAAGACTCACTAGAAGACTCACTAGAAGACCCACTAGAAGACTCACTAGAAGACTCACTAGAAGACCCACTAGAAGACTCACTAGAAGACCCACTAGAAGACCCACTAGAAGACTCACTAGAAGACCCACTAGAAGACTCACTAGAAGACCCACTAGAAGACTCACTGTGAGAGTACAGATAAATGTAGTCAACTTTACAAGATGCTGTTCCGTTCATTAGGTTGTTTATGTCTCCAAAACATTTGTATTTGTTGACAGTAGAACGGTTCTGTATGATATAGAAGTGTTACGTAAAGACATATTCATTCACCATCTATTTATTTGTTATTATTGTTTATTGGTTAATATAAAGTTGGCATTTTATTAACCTTTCTTACCTCAATCAGTTTGCTGCTGCTGCTGTGAACTGGAGCGTCAGGTAAATGTAAAGGATCTGTGTTTGTTATGTGGTGCTGCAGGTTACCGGCTGAGCCCCCAAGTCCTCAACATCATCGTGAAGCGCTACAGCGTGCAGGGCCAGATCGCCTTCGACGAATACGTGGCCTGCTGCATCAAACTCCGCAGCCTGACCCGTGAGTGGGCAGGAGGCTGCCACTAGTGTGTGTGTGTGCGTGCGTGTGTGTGTGTGTGTGTGTGTGTGTGTGAATGCTGATGTCTCAGTAATAAGCTTTTTTTTGTGTATCACTTTTCAATACAGCGTAACAAAGTGCAGTATAGACAATAAAACACAATTAATGCATGTGTGTGTGTGTGTGTGTGTGTGTGTTTTCCAGAGTTATTCCAAATGAGGGACACGTCTAGACAAGGCACCGCCACATTTCAGTATGATGATGTAAGTGTTTCCCCACCTGAGATGACACTTTCTCCCTTATCGTGTCGTCTTTCTAGTAGTCAGTTAACCTGAACAACCTGTTTTTGAACTTGTTTTCTGGCTTTGTTGACTAGCTAGCTAGCCAGCAAGCTAATTTAGCAAAGCAGCTGATGTTAAACTACTAATGCAACTACTTGATCTTAGCCACATAGCGTTAGCAATGTGTAAATTAGATGTTTCAGTAAGACAGCGGCGGTTAGCTGACCAGGTACTATGCTAGCTAACAAGCTGACATGATCTAAACACATGTACTCGGCCCCGAACGTATTACTAAATCCAGGAAACAAATGAAGTAATGTGAGGGGACAAATGACCAAATTCCTGTCCCTTGACACCGAGAGGGCTGAGCCATCAGTTTAGAAAAGCAATCAGCTGTTCTTGCTAAGAGCCCAGGACCTCCAATATGGCCGCCAGGGGTCGCAGTACAGCCCCCTATTGGTCTGTCTCTGTCTCTCACTCTGTCTTTCTTAAATAGTGTGGTAGTGACTTCAAAGTTTCGAGTAATGTGTATTTCTCTTTCCTTTTCTCTCTCTCTGAACGATGGTGTAGTAGATGATTCAGTCAAATAAAGACTTTGATGATAGAGTGTCATACAGTAACACTGACCTTCTCTCTCTCTCTCTCTCTCTCTCTAGTTCATCCAGTGCACCATGAGCACATGAAGAAGAAAAGAAGGGACCCAGGCCTGATATAAACAATATTAACAGCATGTCATCATTTATTACACCTTGTAGTTACTGTATGTATTTTTATACATACTTTATGCTTGATGGCTTTTACATAAAAACAGGATTAAACTTTATCATCACATTCCATTTTGACTCTATAGTTAATACATATTGTAATATATTAATAGGAATATAGCTCGCAGCATTGGGTCGTACCAAATGATAACCACTAGTGTGCCTATATATTAGAGGGCATTATCACTCTTAGACTTTTAAAAGTTGTTAGTAACACAAAGAGCGTCGTGCCATGTTATATTCCTGAACTGACTATATGACTGTGAACATAAACAATGGAACTTCTCACAAACTGGTAGTCGTCTTTTATCATGCACTCACAAAGGGCAGCATCTCGTCTCGGTTACACTGTAAAATATGATAGCCCCATTTAGTTATGTGAACTTATTTCTTCTCTTTAATTAAGTTTATACGTTTTCAAATGTTAAACTTAAAGTTATCCATTGACTTGACTAATTGTGAGTTTTGTCTGGGTGGTCAATGTTCATTTAACTCATGTCTGTAAGTTATAAGTTGAAAAAAGGGAAACGGGAATGGGGGGGGGGGGGGGGGGGGGCAACATGGGTGTGGTGCATAGTGGGGGATGGCAATTGCTGCATGCTGCTATTCAAGCTAGCTGCGCAGTTGTCAGGCTACCTCACTCACTGATGACACACTAGAATCAGCTCTAGGGTTAACTAGTGTGTCATCTGTGAGTGAAGTAACCTCAGCTCACCTCATTATAATTGTGTATAAAAATAAAGGTCTTTAGTTTAAGTATTGCATTCACTCACTCTTGACAAGATAAAGCAAGTTTTTTTGAATGGATAATGTACAGTAACATAGTTAGTTGTTTTAACTCAGAGTATCAAGTTTAAACAACAAATGACAATTAGTTAAACAACTTGTATAACTTAACTTTGTGAGTTGAAACAAAGCTTATCTTCAAGTTGAGTTTACTCACGTTTTTAAGGCAGCAGGTGAACTTTCGTTTCTAAGTTTAACCTACTTGAAATTTATTACAGTGTAATAACACCATTGTTTTAAGTTTTTATGTCGTTTTTTTCTCATTTGCACTCTAAAATACGCTGATAACAAATAGAAAAACACATTACTATATTGTGGGGTATAGAAACATCTCACCACAAATCAAAGGACAAACAATTCAACTGACAGCTGGGTTGGATAACAACATCTGAATGGCAACAGAAACAACATGGTGCACAACAAAAGGCAGGATAATAAGTACAGAAGATTAAAACAAGTAAAAGAAACAAGTAAAAGAATGTATTTGAATGGCAGGACATTAACTTCCAGTGTGTCCAAACATCTCCACTGAGTTTCCTTCTGCGGTTATGTCTTCTGCCTTGAAGGGAAGGTTCAGGTCCATTTATGAAATCTTCATCATATAGAGAGCCATCAGGTGACTTAAGCTAACCGTGTGTTCAGGTTAACTGAGCCGACTCTTCTCCAGTCCTGATCCAGGACCCTTTGGGAGTCTTTCATCATATGGCTGTTTACTGTTTACAGCGCTGACTCTTCTCCAGCTCCAACTCAGAGTGTTTTGGAGTAGAGACTAGGGCTAAAGACAAGACAGTTTACTGAGTCACAGTAACCTGATCGTCACAGAACTAATCACTTTTACTGAGAACGTTACCACAACAACCTGGTTCAGAGAGTCAACTGGTTCTAGCTGGTTCTGATTGGTGGATTGATGGATCAGACCATTGTGACGTGAAGCCTCTATATAAACTACATTTACCCACTTATACTCTTCAGTGTTCCTGCCTTCCTCCTCCCACCACCTCCCCATTCTCCGCAAATCAAATCCAGCCCAGTGGTGATTTTTCAGCACAACCATGTCTGACTTCACTTCATCAGAGCCAAAGATGTTGCGCAATCATTTAATTTCACCATATCTTACCACATGTTCTCCAGTCTTTTATGAGAATCTCAAGATGGTGAATGGAGGTAAATCTCATCTCATGTCAAGCATTCCTTTGTTCCTTCCCGCTGTGGCGTTCAGGGGCTGGAAACCGCCCCGGGATGTTTGATCGTTTTAGTGCAACCGCCGTCTGCTCCTAATTGACGACATGGCAACACATTGACGAGGACCGAGCGGTCTTGTTTTCCAGCTATTGTGCAAGCCAGCCCAAATCTAAAGTGCATTTTACACAGAAGTGTCGGAATATACTCAACTCATGACAGACACCGAGAACAATAAAGAGGTCAAGCAGAGAGGTTAAAGTAATAGTTAGAAAAAACAAACCCATGATGAACACAAAACAACAGCTAGACACAAGTAATCTAGAGAGGTGTGGGTGTGAACATGCATGTGTTTCTGGGTGTGATTTCTTACCAGCAGTTCTAGTATATTCCAGTTCCTTTTTATCGCCAGGTTGGTAACGTTTGTTTCATGCAGATAACCAGTGAACATGTACAACAGACTTCAATGCAACAGCTAACAAACCCACATCAGAGCAAGGCATCAGGACGAAGGCATGCTGAAGAGAAACATCTTCATCGCCTGAAGCACCATGCTACCTTTTACAGTTTTTCTCAGTCACTTTAGTACATTTCTCGAATCATCCTTAACATTTATAAAACAATTTTCAATTTTCGAAACAATTGGTACAAACAGCACCACATAATGGATTACCTGCAAAAGCCGTAACTTGTTCAAAATCCTTAGTTCATCTCTCAAAAGTAAATCTTGAACATGTCAGTCCATCAGAATGACAAGTCCTTGTGTCATTGACTACAAACAAGATAGTCAGAATGCTTAGCCATGTTGTCAATACAACAGTTACTCTGATGGAAACTATGGTGAAGGGTTTGATGACAATGATTGAAAATGCACAAGGCTGTGCTATGTCTGTATGGCAGATATCAATTCATAATTCATAATTCATAATTCATAATTCATAATTCATAAAGTCATTAAGTCATTAAGTCATAATTGTCATTTTCCTAAATGTGCTAAAACATTTGCAGATGGTAACAAAGAGAAATGCTCTTTCTGTTGTGCTCAAGAAACAAAATGTTGAATTTCACAGATTGATTTGACGACTTCAACTGTCATTGGATAATTGAGCCAAAGCAACTGAGAAAAACTGGAAGTCAAGATTCATCAATTCAGAACACATTTACAAAAAAAGTCTAATAGAAATGTATAGAAAATATGACAGATTATGACAACTGGTTCAACCATTTTGCATGTAATGACTTAATGAACTAATGCCTAGATGTTCTGGGAGGTGAGACTATTCAACAGAGAACCAATATAATACATTTTGATCTACATGACATGAACTATTCTTCTTCCTCTTGTCTGGCCGTTGACGGTCGGTGGTTGCAGAATTGGTTACTTCAGTCAGTCACTGTGGTACAGTTTCTGTCGTCAGCATTGCCTGGGATGCACCACGTGAATGCTTCTGCTTGCATCACACATAAACTATTGATAATGTAGGAAACAGCAAACAGTTTTACATACCATTTGCATGGATGTGCTAAAGCATTTGTAATTTGTTTAAAAGAAAAGAAAAGAAAAGAAAAGCTGCTTTTATGATGTGAAAAAGTGACTAGATGATGTGGAGGTTGAACAAGGAGTTTTGAGAATTTCAATTCTGATCTGAGAAATGAACCAAAGCGACTTTAAGCTTTATCGTTTTTTATTGTTTCCTTAACAATACAGTGAAAATGTGACAATGGCAAAAACATTTTAGTCGATGACAAAAATGACACATAAAAGAAAAGGAGCAGTTCAGCCAACAACACCCCCCCCCTCCCCCTCCTCCTCCTCCTCCTCCTCCTCTCGACTCCCTCCCGAGTTAATTTTCTTTAGTAGTGTGTTGAAACACTTTCCATCCTGATGGAAAAGCCGAGCCAGTCCATTCTGCCATAACAAGAACACAATCCCATAATAACAACCTGATGTTGAGTTCCTTACAAACACAACCCACGTGGGTCGAGTACCTTAGACTAGGGGCGCACATTGGCTCCCACCATGTGTTAAAGATTATTTTATCCAAAAAAAAGTCTAAATCGATGCTTGTATTGTCCCACGCCCCACCTCCACAGCACAACCCTCCACACTGCTTTTCAAAGAGGACGCGTTTTGAGCTCATTGAAAGCCATGGAGTTTTGGGTCTCGGCGGTTTTGGGGTTGCTGCTGCTGTCTCCTCAGCTGGAGGCGCAATCGTGCAAGCCAGTGACGGTCAGCTTCTGCAGAGATGCGGGGTACAACACGAGCCTGAACCCGACCGGGGCTCGAGGCTACAATCTGCAACAGATCGGTCGGATTGTGGAGACGCGCTGCTCGCCAGATGTCGCGATGCTCATGTGCCGTGTTGTGGTACCTGAATGCGCCCCGCAGGGCGCAGGCCGTGCCAGACCGTGCCGTGCCGTCTGCGAGAGAGTGAAGCGAGACTGCGAGCCTGTCCTCAGGGAGAGGCGGTTAAGCTGGCCGGACACCATCCAGTGTGAGGCTCTACCAGAGTCTAGCTGTGTTAAAGTAAGTATGGAGTGATCTGGAAACCATGGAGCCAAAGCTGAAGGAGAAGTAACACACAACATAATTCCTCTTTATTAAATTCGTTTTTATTAATTCAGATTATTACCTGATGCTCTTATTCAGACAATGAGCAGGTGGAATTTCAAGTTCACTTTATTATTATTTTGATTATTTTGATTCTGATAATTTACAATGGAATAATTGGAAGATGGAATAATTCAAGTTTTACTGATTTTCTTTTCTTTTCTTCTCGTGCAGGGTCAAGAGACGTCCGTTAGTCCAACCCCCCATGGAACGTGCCAGCCAATCAGTGTCCCCCTCTGTTCCAACATGCCTTACACGGACACTGTGATGCCCAACATGCTGGGCCACAGCACACAGGTGGAGATAGCAAGCATCATACACCAGTTTTATCCGCTTGTAAAAGTGCAATGCTCCCCTTTCCTGCAGACGTTCTTGTGCTCCGTCTACGTTCCCAAGTGCGTGTCGGGGGTCGCTCGGCCCCCCTGCAGAGCGCTCTGTGAGCAGGCCCGCTCGGGCTGCGAGGAGCTCATGAACAAATTTGGCTTCAGTTGGCCAGAAGAACTCAAGTGCGATGCATTTACAACGGAGTCCTGTGAACAAGTAAGTCAGTAAAACTTCAACTGTTATGATTGGTTTGCCTGCCACTCCTCCAATTGTCTTCCACCAAATTATAAAGTTGATTTGCACTGCTCGCTACCGCCCCCCAATGGTGTATTTTGGTGGAAGAAGATTGTAGGAATAACGGCAAGGTTTCTGCGGGTCCTTAAAAAGTCTTAAATTCAATTATCTAAATTCAAGCATTAAAAGGTCTTAAATTGTCTTTTTTTGTTGTTGTAAATTCTCAAATATAATTTTCAGAGGTCTTAAAAATGTGCCCGTTGATGTCGACTAAGTTACTTTAGTATGTTGCCTAGTGTGTAGTGATTTATGTCACTTCCAACACAGTATTGGCTTTAACTCAGCCAGAGCAAATTCAGGACAACAGCAAGTTTTCTGCTTGGTTGATGCCAATGGAGTCGAATAAGCATGAAGCCCGCTGCTTCATTTGCAGTAAAACCTTCAAATTAGGCACAATGGGAATCTTTGGAATCGCATACACAGAGTGAAAAACACAAGACGGCTGTCAAATTAGTACTACTATTAGTACAAATTAGTACTACAAGTACTACTGTTTTACACTCATCTTTGTTGCAAAATTGGTGTTAAATTGCATTAATTCTTAGAAACCTGCAGAAACGCTGAACGAGCAAATCAGTAATAAAGGTTGAAAAATGATTTAAAGGAGTGTTGGTGCACATGTGTGTGCCTTACCTCTGTTGTGCAAGGTTTGTTTTCCAATAAGCAAATGTAACATTACCAAAGTTCACAATGGACTTGGAGTAACTTTCTGTCCCATACATAGAGAACACACATGGATACACATGCTCAATGCTTAAAGCCAACCATGATGTGCATTAATGTCTGACTGACTCCGCCCAGTTTGGAGTGAGCAGCGCCGGGCGGGTGTGCGAGCCAATCAGCATGCCGATGTGTGAGGGACTCTCCTACAGCGAGACAATCATGCCAAACCTGCTGGGACATGAAAGTCAAAGAGACGCTGCAATCAAAATGACCTTTTTCAACTCGGTGGTGACAAGCGTATGCTCAGTGGATATACGCTTCTTCTTATGCTCGGTGTACGCCCCCCAGTGCGCGGGAGGGGAAATGCAGCGCCCCTGCAGGTCCCTGTGTCAGAAAGCCAAGCAGGGGTGTGAAAGCTTGATGAACAATTTTGGCATCTCATGGCCAGAAGAGCTGGGGTGTGAGTCTTTCCCAGAGGAGGCGTGTGTGACCGTAAGTACCCGGGGCTCAGTTGATGGGAGGGAATCAAGCTGGACCACCAAACGCTGCATAGTGTTAAAGCTGCACTGTAACATCTTTATGTAAAAGTCCAAGCGCCTTATCAGTCTAGTTCATGAAGTGGGACTGCGACAGCGGCGACTGGCCCCTCCCCCTTCATTGAGCAGCGGTAGATTTGTTAGGTTCAGTGACGGGAAAGTTTTCTCTGAGCACAGGAAGTGACAAATCCACCCTAACAAGCCGTGAAGAAGAAATGTAGGTGCAAATAGTTTACGCGCGCTGCCACTAGGGGCCGCCAACGACTAAATTACATAAAGTTACATAGTGCAGCTTTAATGTGTGTGAGTTTAAGTAACTGACCCTTCATGATGTGTAACATTTGACATTGCCAAACAAATGAAGAACTGCTTGTCTAAAGTAATGTTATCTTGTTGACCTCCTTATCCCTTTCCCCTTCTTTCATAGGACGAAATCACTCCTGAGGAACTTACAGTTAAGTGTTTTTAAAATCTGAATGCTAACTTTACACAATTACTCATAGAGTTGTTTCATTCCCAAACACTACATATGCATTTTGAAAAAACACCAACTTGCAACTCGATTTTTGTTGCTCAAGTTTTATAATGTTTCTATTTTATAAGTAAAGGTCTGAAGATAGCTTATAACTGAAAGGGGAAATAAGTAAAATTTGTACTGCCCCGTATCACACCATGATCATAATATATCTGCGGGGGCTTAATAGGTTGTTGATTGGTTGATTGGTGTGGTGCTGACATTTCTGGCTTTCAAAACTCACTATCCAGCCTGTGCTAGTAATCTTTGAGTCACTGGTATTGATCAACAACCCTATCAACCCCCCCCCCCCCCCCCCCCAAGATATATTATGATCGGTTTGTACTACGGGATAGTGAAAAACTTTCTTATTACACCTCTAACCACAGGACAATCTTGCATGCTGTGTCAAGTAGTAAACTACCTTATTTTATCTAACTGTATTTCTCTTGTCCCCAGCAGCTACTAAGTGCTGAGGCTCTTCTGGCTAAGCTGAACAGCCTTGGCTACTCCTTTCGTGGCCAATGTCAGTTGAATTTTTTTCTAGCTTCACAATGACATCTCATCATTTAATATTTTCCTTAGGAGATTTTCACTCACGATCGCATTTATGTTCCCCAATCCAGCTCTGAGTCTCCAGACCGCCAAATTATTTTTGACCTTGAAGGATGTATCCTTTGCATGTGCAGTTTTTACAGCTGTGCTTTGTGCAGGTACAGTACAGGGTAATGTTGATAAGAAAGACACATTACACTGTGTGGTGAACAGTACAGCAACATACAAACCACTTACAGATTCAAAATACATCTAGAACTTAGATTTAGTTGTCACATACTACCAATGGCTAAAATTCCAGGAGTGGGGCTGCAGTGGCCCAGCAGGGGGCGCCAAACTCCTGAATGGCCTGAATGCACTGGATGCAATTATATTGAGAATACAGACAGATTGGAAAAAAAATCAATAAATAAATTGTTTATTTACACATTTTTATTGTATCATTAATACTAATACTACATTAATGCTGAATTCATCGTTTTGAGCTCTTAACCAGTCATCTCAGACGGACAAATCTGGGAAACTAGATGTGATGGAGTTCTCCTATCTGCAGCACTATGTGGACTCCATCAGGAGGACGTATGTGGACAACTATGACAGGAAGAATCCAGGCTCCGTCCTTGAGGAACAGATGAAAAAGACTCTGACTGCCCGTGGTAATAATACAACATGTATTTGAATAGATGGTAAAACTGCTCAAATTGTCAATTATCTGATTTTCATTTCTAATATTGCTGTGGAAGGACAAAAAAGCTTATCTTCTCACTGCTGCATATGTTCATCATCCAACAGATTTTGTGGGCAAAAGGGTCATGAAACTCAGCAATCCACGCATTCCTATTGATCACTACATGTATGGATAACTCCACATCCATCACTCTGTCTGTCAGATTTCACTTTAGATGGCGAAACCTTCGGAGCTCTGTGGGAAAGATACAGCTCCCAAGGTGGCATCCACTACGACGACTTCATCGCGGTCCTGACAAGACTTGAGATTTTAAAAGGTAATGCGACCACACCAGCGTTTGTTTTAACCTGCTCGGATCAGAGCTGGAGACTTGTGACTTGACTTGGACTTGTCTGCTGTGAGACTCGACTTGACTTGAGACTTGTCACCAGTGATTTCAAAATCCCGAGCAACAGCTTTTTAATTAGAAAACAATGTAGGTAACGGTTAAATAGGCTGTTTCCCAACCACAAGACCAGGTCACTGCTCTGCCTCTCTGCGGTGTTAGTCTGGAAGGTAACCATGGCAACAGGCGGCGTGGATACGCCTTGATGGGTAATGGGGATTGTCTATTTACATGTACCTACCAATTAAACTGATTCAGACTGTGATCCTGTTTCCTGTCCCAGATCTCTTCAAGGCCAATCAGATGAGTCTGCCATGTCAGTGCCAGGTTGCTAGCTTCTCTTTCAACCAGGTGAGTTTACCTGTAATGTTGTACTGTACAGTGTCCTTATTCCTGTGTATTAACCTGTGGAAAAGTATTGTAAGTACACAATACTACCATGCTAGTACTTCCTTCCCTGTACTTTAGTGGGTCTAACAATACAAATGGAAAGTGGAAAAGTTTGTACCTAAATTGTGGTGGTACACCCTTGTAATACTACCACTACTACTACTTGTAACAACAATAGTAATAATAATTAATGTTATACTGAGTCGTGTAGGTTGTTTTTTAATTGATGATTGATTGATTTTTCACTCTTTTCAGCTTATCCAATCAACTCTAATATGAGGCCAAAACATCAAGGAACCTGAGTTGGAAAAGACAAAATCTTAGATTTGACGGGTTTTTAAAAAATTATGTTGAACAAGCGCTAGCGCTATTAGCACAGAGCTGTAGGAGCCATTCACCATCTTCATAATCAAACCTTTAAAACAGTGCTGAACATTACGAACATTACCTGTTGTATACTTGGGTCAAGTCTTATGCATGTCTAGTTAACTGTCTAATTGCTATTAACCAATTTCTTAGTGCAGAATGCCATTTTTTGGTATTTTTAAGTGTAGTTTGATCCCATGTTGTCGTATTTCAGTTACACACTATACATACTTACACTACAAGTACATGGAGGACAACGAGACACAGCGACGGACAAAAAGACAGACAGAGACACTATTGGTATTTGGGGAGACGCCTCAATTCAGTCAAAATTAGAAGACAGACCGAAACCCAAATGTGTTGAAATAAAAACAGATTGTTGTCACTCTGATCACGTGTGTCTTTAACATCACTGTCAGTTCATATTGGTGTCTGATTGGTTTCATCCTAGAATAGATATGAACAGTCAGTGCTGCATTCATGTCACATGGGAGTTACCGTAAATACGACGTTCTGAGTTTTTGGAGGCTTCAATATCCCACCTGAAGGGTGTCAAACAGGGCTGCTGCAAATCTACCAAAGATTTGCACCATCCAAGGTAATAAAAATAATAATTACTATTCACACTAGTAACGTGCCAGGCTCAGTGCATGATGGGTAGAAATGCTTTCCGACCTGACATGTCCCTGGAGAGCCCATTTTCTGGAGCAAGACGCTGCAATTGCTCTGCACTGACTGCACCTGTATAGTCAAGTTTATTTATATCGGCTTTAATCCCTGTTACTGTCTCAAAGGGCTTCACAAACACCTGCAGTACGAGACAGAAAATGAAATCCAACCTTTCACCCTCAGTGACAACAAGGACAAACTCCTGATCTCAGCGCTCATCAGAGCTGAGAGAAATGAAGACACTTGACAAGATGTTACTCCTGGTCTGTCAAGCAGCAACCAAAAGATTGAATCAGTTGATTTCAGACGTTTTAATAAGTGGCCCTTCGCTGCAATGCCAAGCCTGAACCCACTGAATAAACTAGAACATGAAGGCCTGGGTGACTAACCTGCTTGTATCCATCAGTTCTCATATAGGTGACCCAAACAAAACATCACTGGTCTACTTGGTGTTTGGTCTCAAATTACAAAAAGCAATTTTAACCCTAACCCTAACTCACTGTAATAATATCCCACACAATGAAATGTCTGACATGTTAACATCAGTACTGCGGCCCGCCAGCAGGAGGCGCCACAGACTTCACAATGACGTCCAGACAGTCCCTGAGCTGTGAGGTCCCACGAGCGTAGTAACAATGTCCTTTCAGACAAAATTAATTTCCTCCCTTATCCTTGTTAAGTTCTTCTGCTGTCATAATGTTGTAAATACTACTTCTTTTCTGTATCCATTTTCTGTTTCCCCACACGATCATTAAAGTTTCATCCCTTACACAGTTATTCATTTTTATACTGAACTTCACACAAATTCAATATATATTATTGTTTCTTTGTCTAGTTTGTGTGTAAAAATGTCTTTTTTCTCTTATTTCAGAATTTGGAAAAAGAAAAAAAGTATATTTTTATGAAGAGATTTGTTCCAACATTAGATATCCACCATTTGTAAAAAGTGATATCAACTCTTACAACATGAATGAAAATAAAATAAAGTCTGCTGCCTCTTAAAGGATGCGAGGGAACTTAAATCCTGAATTGACAAAATGTAGTTTTAGAGACCGGATACTTCCTGTGAGAGACTGTGAATGATGATGTTCAGGTGATTTTCATCCCAGAATTTCCCCAGAATTTTGTTGAAATCAGATATTTGTTGGTTTCAGACCAGTGTGTGTTCCATGCCAACTGTGTTTCCTGTGGTCTGACTTCCCGTGGGCTGGCCTGGAGTCAGATTCTAAGTTAAGTCTCATGACAGAGTTCACAATTTGTTTCATGTTACGTGTCATTAGACGGCAGCGTGCACAGTCTTATTCAAACAGGTTTGTTAGCATGATGGAGGCGTGTTTACGACCCAGATACTGAGCCGTGAAGAGATTCAATATCCTGACTTCATGTTTCGAGCATTACTTGGAAAGTGTAAACACACACACACACACACACACACACACACACACACACTCCTCAGACGTCACGCTGTAATAAAATGGTATTTGAGAAGTCATATCTGAAACTGACCTGGGCCACGGTCAACGTCGTAAACATCCAGAACACACACACACACACACACACACACACACACACAGCAATGCACATGAAACACACATGTGGCTGTGTGTGTGTGTGTGTGTGTGTGTGTGTCTGAATGAACGAGTGTGTTCTTATATTTCATATAGATAGATAGATAGATAGATTGACTGATTGGTTGATTGATTGATTGATTGATTGATTTTGAGTGACGTATGATACATGAGGTCGGGGGTTGGGTTGGACTGGTAACATTATCCCCCTGATGCGTCTTAACAAGTCAAGGGTCGTTAAAACAACTTAATTGGAAAATTACACTCCGGTCTGGAGTGGCTGGTTACACAACCCCGCCCTGATGGTGGTGTGTGTGTGTATGTGTGTGTGTGTGTGTGTGTGTGTGTGTGCATGCACGAATGCCTTTTTCTGTGTACATACATGTGTTTGCATGGCGTGGGCGTAGGGGAGAGTGTGTGTCTACATGTGTACCAGTCCAGTTAGCCATTAACAGAGTGACATCTTGTTGTACCTGCTTCCTTTGTTTGATTTGAAGTAAAACGTTTCCCCCTGGGTCGCCGTCGCTCCTTTAAACACCACTCCTTTAACTGTCGCCCCTTTAACCAGCGCTCCTTTAAACACTGCTCCTTTAACTGTCGCCCCTTTAACCAGCGCTCCTTTAAACACTGCTCCTTTAACTGTCGCCCCTTTAACCAGCGCTCCTTTAAACACTGCTCCTTTAACTGTCGCCCCTTTAACCAGTGCTCCTTTAAACACCGCTCCTTTAACTGTCGCCCCTTTAACCAGCGCTCCTTTAAACACTGCTCCTTTAACTGTCGCCCCTTTAACCAGCGCTCCTTTAAACACCGCTCCTTTAACTGTCGCCCCTTTAACCAGCGCTCCTTTAAACACTGCTCCTTTAACTGTCGCCCCTTTAACCAGCGCTCCTTTAAACACCGCTCCTTTAACTGTCGCCCCCTTTAACCAGTGCTCCTTTAACCAGGGCTCCTTTAACCAGGGCTCCTTTAACCATCGCTCCTTTAAGCAGTGCTCCTTTAACTGTCGCCCCTTTAACCAGCGCTCCTTTTACTAGTGCTCCTTTAACCAGCGTTCCTTTAACCGCTGCTCCTTTAACCAGCGTTCCTTTAACCGCTGCTCCTTTAACCAGCGCTCCTTTAACTGCCGTGATGTTACATTATATCACATTTAACAGACGCTTTTATCAAAAGTGACTTACGATAAGTGTATTCAACGTAGGTATTCAACTACTAGTCACTAGAAATCAGAAGTGCATTTCCTTCCTCAACCGGCATCTAAGAGAAGAACCAGCGCTGAAGTGACGGTGCAAAAATCTATCAATATATCTATCTATCTGAAAGCTTTAAATATAAACTAATAAACAGGTGCTAGGAGGAAGGGTCAGGGTAGGATTGTTGTCAAAAAAGACAGACAGACAGGCAGGCAGGCAGACAGACAGACAGACAGACAGACAGGCCTCTCTGTACATTAACCACAATAACTAATAAATCACAACACTACATCGGAGTATTTCCCCCAAAGCTTGATCGTTGGTGTCCAATAATCAGTGATCAGTTTGCTCAGTCCCTCCGGTGAGAGATGGACCTGGACAAGCAGCGATAGGCCTCGGGTCAATGTTTACCCCTCACCTCCCTTATCGACCCTGGGAGTTTCTCCTCTCCTCTCACAGTGGGTGTAGCTGTTGAGCAACAGGCCGGTTACAGCATTAACAAACTATGTGAACATGTATGTGCTGCTGACGCTGCTGCTAACCGCACGGTGAGATCTGGTGGTGGGACAAGTCTGCTGTGATCTTCTTGGACTATTAACCTCCCTCAGAAAGGTGAAGCCCTCATCCCCAAACTAATCCCCGTCTTGCATTTTCAACAATATGCTCCTTATCTTTCGTTTTGACCTCTGAGTTCGCCCCCCCCCCCCCCCCCCCCCCCCCCCCCCACACCCAGGAAAGCCCCCTCACGTTCCCCCTCCTCTCTTTCCTTTCATAGCAGGTATAGTTGTTAAGCTGCAGGTTAACAAAGTCAACAGAGAGGCCTGTTGGTGAAACTGCCTGCTGATGCTGCTTCAGACGCACGCATGCCTCTCAGTGTGTACATGCAGCTGTTTGAAGGGAGGGTGTAGTCGCCAAGGGCAAACAGTTCGCTGTACATGTGTTTCATGACAATCCGGAATTTGGGAAAATGTTCGGTGCTCTCACTTCTATAATAACGTCGGCAAACGTCTTGAGGGAAAGATGAAGAACCTTCAACCCCCCGATCAGCTTCATGATCTATTCACAACCGTCTCCGTAGTTTGGTAAAACCCTTCAGGCCGATGTTCTACAGTGACATATAGTTTAACTGCATAAAACGACGAGCGGTGATAGTCAACGGGTTAAACAGGCCTGGAGTAGGAGGTCGAGTCTGTTCCCCGTCGGCAGGCTGTGTGTTTCCCCTGAACCTGACCTGAAATCATTCTCATCCCCAACCAGCCGCCTTTTATGATGCTTAATCTGACCCCAACAGTAACCACAACCCTAACCGGTTATCTCGGTCTACTCCCGAGTTTTGTAATCTATCCAACCCTGCCAGTTTGACTGTTGTGTCAGTCCTGTGTGTTCACTTGCGTTAAGGCATCTGCCACTTCGTTATTGTTGCATCTAAACTTTTAATTACAGGAACTTACAAGCAAGCACTGTCAATCAGCGGGCTTTGGGTTAGCCCGTTAGAAGTTGCGAGGGAATGCAAAAGTAGCAACAACAAAAAAATCCCCACCATGACCCTTAAGGGGCTCCGTATATTTCAAACATGCAGTAGTATATTTATTTATCAGGGCCAGAAAAATGACAGGTAGTCATTTTTAGTCACAGGTAGTCACAGATACTTCAGGGGTCGTAGCCCTGCAGCGTCTTTCCTCTGTCTTCATCATCAGCATCATGGCCCCTGTCTGATCTCCCCACAGGTCAGAGGTCACCGGGCACGCTCAGTCCCACTCCTCACCTCCTTCAGTCCCGTGACCCCACCCCCACCCCGCCTCACTCGCCGGCCGTTACCCGTCCTTCATCGCTCCTCTTTCTCTTTCACCTCTTCTCCCCATCTCTTTTTTCTGTCGTCACTGAGACCCTGGTTACCCCCCTGACCCTGCCAAGCCCCCTTTAACACACACACACACGCACACACACACACACACAGAGGAGAATAGACATATACACACAAATGAACACACACATATATTTGATGCACACACACACATTGTGACACTCCTCCTGGGTGATTAATGTGTGTGGGAGGACAAACTGGTACAATACCTGGGAATGATGTGTATTTCACTGGAAGTCCCGCCTCCTCGGTGTCAATCATGTTTCTATAGTAAGAGTAGCGTGACTCCTTTTGTGTGAGGTGAGAACATTTTGCCCTACAGCGTGTGTTTTAAAGGGCAAAGGTCGTAATGAGGGTTATCATAAATGTTATTTCAGTTATTCAGTTATTCAGTTTCCTCCTTTCACTACTTACACAGTTACAGCTGTTTGGCTCTGTGTGTTTTAGCCGTGTTGTTACTTAACATTTCCCAGAATGCCTTTCAGCAACCCCCAGAAAACTTGCTAGAGCAAGAGTCACACCCCTTACTCAAAACCCAACCTGTGTTGTGGCTGCATTGCATTCTGGTCAATATTGGCTACTGCATTGCATTCTGGTCTATCTAGCTACTGCATTGCATTCTGGTCTATCTAGCTACTGCATTGCATTCTGGTCAATCTCCTGTCGGTGGAGAAATTGGTCTCTCTCTCTCCTCTGATGGATTTCTCCTGTATGATTGTTGATCGTCGGTCTAGAAAGAAGCTCTTGCTCTTTGATTCTGATTGGCTGACACCAAAACCTGACGGTGACCATTGATGGTTTAGATCACAGACATTTTCTGATATCAGACCGGAAATAACTCAATGTGACGTCACGTCGTCCACGATTGGAGGAAGAACAACACAGACAACTAGATGAACATCACCAACAGCTGATATTAAACTGAGTGAAATGTTTTAGGGTGGATTTTCCCTTTAATACCGTCTGTTTTTAGCGTGTCGAGGTGGGATGATGTCATCACACACCATTAGTTATTTACATTTCTTCTTACTGGAATTGTATTTGATCTCTTTGATTCAATGTTTCATGCAACAAAACTAAACTAAGACAGCGTTCTGGCAAAAACAAAATCCTTTTAAAGGACATCAATAATGTTCTTCTGATCTCACCTCCCAGAAAATGTCAAGCGGTGCCACATAAAATAATACATCTCAATGTGTTTACCACCACTGAAGACCTAAATTCATTAATCACTGTGGTCAAATAAAACACACATAGTTGGAATAGTTAGAATACAGTAAGAACTGTTTTGCAGCTTTGTTCTCTTCATGACGTTTGGAAAACAGAAACTCCAAAAATGAATTACATTTCAATAAAATGCAAGTGGTTTGTCATGAAGCCGTTACTTTGACATATGCATTTCTTTAATATTTCTTTTTGGAACATAAATGGATTTGGACATAAAATGCACGTCACGTCATCGACCCCTACACACTTCACACACTCTTTCAACATTTAATACTGGCTATTTTCACAATACCTTGTGCAATACAGCAGCAGTGTTCTTTACGTCAATAGTGTATGACTGTGTGTGTGTGTATATATTTTGTGTGTGTGTGTGTGTGTGTGTGTGTGCGTGACAAGGCCGGCCCTGCCCCAGTCAAGACAAAGGCATTTGGTCCCCGCAACAGACAGAGAGTCTGCAGGCCGAGGGAACACACATATAAATTATGAGGACTAATAGCTCATCAAACTGTCACACGGCGCACGCAGCGTTACAGCACCACCGAGGAAGAAACAGAGACGGAACAAGGCTGCACTTAAAGAGCCGGATGTGAGACATCACTCAAACTATATTCGAGTGATTAATGTCCGTGGGAGGACAAACGGATTTGATACCTGAGAAAAACCAAGCTCTCCTTTTCCCTCAACCTGTTGCGTCTACTTTCCCAGAATGCCTTTCTTGCTCAATTCTTTCTAGCCGTCTGATAGAAGTGAATCAATTCTGAATCAATTCATTATGATTCACCAATAAAAATAGTGAGGTGCTAACTAATACTATATAAGGTTTGAACCTACAACCCTCAGCATGGGAGTCTAATGTTCTACTAACTGAATTAAACAGGTAATGGTATTGTACAAGCACCACCCCTGTCAGTCCTTCCGCTCACTCGGCTCAGCGGCTCACTGAGCGGCTCACTGAGCGGCTCACTCAGTTCTTCCTCACTCAGTTCTTCCGCTCACTCAGCTCAGCAGTTCACGTGATCTGATGAACGAGAGAGACTAGACTTCTGCGTACCCGCTGGATCAAGGAGCCATATTGGATCGTGAAAAAGGCCAATGTAATAATGTAGTGATCTATTAGATTCTATATACATTGACAACAGTTTTTGTTGTTGAAAATGTTGTTTAATAAATTAACATACAATTAAAAAAAATTCTGGCGCTGCTATAACCACTGCTGAATCGATTCAGTTGTGTGTGCGACTCAAATCAACTCACTTAACTGATTCGGTTCTTTTGAACGATTCGTTCACAAATCGGCCATCACTACTGTGCACCAAATGTCATGTCATGTGTATTGGTAGCCTGTTCAAAGCATGTTTGTAGTGTGTTTGCAGCGTGTTTGTAGCATGTTGGTAGCCTGTTGGTAGCATGTTTGTTGCGTGTTTGTAGCGTGTTGGTAGCCTGTTCATAGTGTGTTGGTAGCATGTTGGTAGCGTGTTGGTAGCATGTTTGTAGCGCGTTGGTAGTGTGTTTGTAGCATGTTGGTAGCGTGTTTGTAGCATGTTGGTAGCGTGTTGGTAGCATGTTTGTTGCGTGTTTGTAGCATGTTGGTAGCCTGTTCATAGTGTGTTGGTAGCATGTTGGTAGCGTGTTGGTAGCATGTTTGTAGCGCGTTGGTAGTGTGTTTGTAGCATGTTGGTAGCGTGTTTGTAGCATGTTGGTAGCGTGTTGGTAGCGTGTTTGTAGCGTGTTGGTAGTGTGTTGGTAGCATGTTTGTCGGTAACATATCTACTGTTATTGTACTTCTGGGTGTTTGTGTTTCTACTCCAGCAGGATGCAGGGAAACATTTTGTGTTTCCTGGAAATTCTTTCATTGCTCATTCCAATAAATCGCTGAGAACTTCCATCACCACCGCCAGCAGATGTGTGTGTGTGTGTGTGTGTGTGTGTATGTGTGTGTGTTTTATGTGTGTAAAGAGAAAGAGTTTATATGCAGCTGGCGTGTGTAAGAGACAAAGAAAGAGAAAGTTTATATGCAACTCACATTAAAATGTGTGAAAGTTTGTGTGTATGTGTGTGTGTGTGTGTATGTGTATATGTGTGTGTGTGTGCGTAGGCAGGTTCAAATGTTTATTGGGTGAAAATGAGCTACATATAAACAGTTTATAATCCTACTCATGCGTGTCATGGCCGACGGACGGCTTGACTGTCCACGACAAACACAGAAACACATCAGGCCATTCGACTGAATCAGGGGTTTCATAACTAAGGCAATGAAAAGCCATTGATTTGTTGAATACTCAATTCTGATTGGACAATGAAATCATTGTGAGGTCTGTTGTTTCTACAAACCATTGCAGCTTGTCACTGCAGACAGACTGGCAGAAGCTTAATAATTACTTGGTTGTAGTGAAATTATTCTAAGTCAACATTTTGAAGTGATTGTTTTGGTGGGTATCCATGTAACAAGCGGGATAATGTACAGCAAGTCGTTATTATTGCACAATAATGCAAAACTTGATGTTGAGGTTGTGAATCAATGATTAAAGAATGTAATGTAATAATTTAAAAAATAAGTCTGATGAGTTCTGATCCGTGGATAAACCCACATCTATTTATCGGTGTTTGACATGGGACCAAGAGTAAAGGCTTCATCCACCACTCACTTTGTTAAAATGTCTGAAGGCCCTAAACTGTTCAGTGAAACTGAGAAGAAGGAATTTGTTTTGGCATTTTGCCTTTATTTGACAGTCAGTAGAGAGAGACAGGAGATATGAGGCATGATGTGTGACATAGGTCACATAAGAATTCGAACCCAGGACGTCACAGTTATGTGGTATGCGCC
>JAXDDW010000061.1:1845000-1860000 GCA_034670385.1 Hoplostethus mediterraneus
GACAGTCCTCTCTATTAATTAAGGCTGGTCGGGACCACACTGACGAGCGAGGGGAGTATCAATGTCTCAACACGCCACACATCAAATACTCGCCACGCCCGCCACAACACGCACGCCCGTGTTTGGATCCCCGGCTGCTGGGACAAAATGGCCGCCGGCTTGTTGTTTCCTCAACTTGTCGTGCTTCTATATGTTTTTATTTTAAAAGGACAAGCCACGCCCCCAATATGTCTGTCTGTGGTGTTTGTTTTTCTGGCTCTATAGGAAGAGCAAGACACTAACACATTCAGGGTTAGGGGTTCGATTCCCTCAGTGCAGGTCAACAGTAAGATCAAGACACTAACTCATTCAGGGTTAGGGGTTCAATCGGAATACCTTCTGCTGTATTCCTGGTCTGCTTGTGACGTTCCCTGACGTTTCCTGTCTGGAAAACTCAAAATTCCATCACATTCCAGGGTTTCAGGTAGGAATAAGTAAAAAGCAATCAATGTCCACAGTATTATGCAATAGATAACAATTGATGAGATATCAATGTTCACAATAAAGGTTTACAGAGTTGAACATAAACAGTAAGTTTACATTTTACCATCAATAAATCACATTACTGTAGAGTCATTAGTAGAACTCCACTACCAGCCTGTCAGCCTCTACCAGCCTCTACTCTCATTCTACTTTGTGACCACCGGGTCGATTTGGAGGGAAATCTGCTGGATTGCTTTACGGCACCAAACAGGAAGAGGGCGCTGTTCTTCCAGCGCTAACAGAGATAAAGATAAAGAGTTTCTGGAGACGGCAGATGGAGGAAGGAGAGAAACGAAGATGGAGAAATCACTTCAACATGTTGATCCTCTTCAGGAGAGACAAAGACGTAATTATACCAAGGTAGACATGTTGACATGTTGACATGTTGACATGTTGACATGATACATACAGCTCCTTTAAGACTGCAGGGACAGAGAGCCAACTGGGGAGGAAACAGGAGAGAAAGTTCTGGTTGGATTGGAGCTTGTAAGTAAAAGCAAAACCAAAATGAAAGGCTATCTGAAATAAATGCAACAATCTCTTCCTTTCAGAAGAGAGAGAGAGAGAGAGAGAGAGAGAGAGAAGCGTGTGTACAGCGAGGCCCACACAGTCAGCCAAACCACAGACAAACACATGTCTACACACACGTACACACACGTACACACACGTACACACACACACACACACACAACACAGACATAAACACACACGTCTGCAAACACACGCAACACAGAATCAGAGATATACACACACACACACACACACACACACACACACACACACAAGTCTGCACACAAACATGCACAAAACACACAACCCAGTCACACACACACAAACGGAGACACACAGAACCACGCACACCCACGTGCAACACAGAAGCACACCCACACATGCACACAACATGTCATGTGTTGGAGCGTCTGAATGCTTTAAAATGTTTCAGTAGAATAACGATAATTTACAAGAAATCAGAACCAACCGCGACCAGATGACTCATCTAATACTACGAAACTATGACAGATATCCAGCGGAGCCCCTGATTGGTCCCTGGACCACTCAGGGGTCAGCAGATAAGAGTCTGGTTGACATTTAAAGTTTACGGAAAAGTGACTTTCCACGTTGGCCTGTTGCTGGACCTGCAGGAAGTACGCCACACCGGCACTCAAAACCTGATTATTACCACTTGTAACCCAGAATTGATCTTTCATAGAGGAACAAGCCACGTCTCTCTCGGAGCTGAATTCAATTTCAATTCACAGGCGCTTCATTGGCGTGAAACACTTGAAGGAATGAACCACGTTTTTGTGACGTCACAAAACGTCACAAAAATCATCCATGCTCTGGTGCTCCATGCTAACACTTTAGCATACACTATGTTGAGTGATAGCAGGCTCCATGCTAACACTTTAGCATACACTATGTTGAGTGATAGCAGGCTCCATGCTAACACTTTAGCATACACTATGTTGAGTGATAGTAGGCTCCATGCTAACACTTTAGCATACACTATGTTGAGTGATAGTAGGCTCCATGCTAACACTTTAGCATACACTATGTTGAGTGATAGTAGGCTCAATGTTAACACTTTAGCATACACTATGTTGAGTGATAGTAGGCTCAATGTTAACACTTTAGCATACACTATGTTGAGTGATAGTAGGCTCCATGCTAACACTTTAGTATACACTATGTTGAGTGATAGCAGGCTCCATGCTAACACTACTATATGTCAGTGTCAGTGTTGGTGCACCAGTGCCACTGATCTACCGGGATCCTTGCATGATTTGGTGAATATTTTCTCTTCACTTGTAACCAGATTACAACCAGATTCATTCAGCAGCAATGTGACAATAATCAGTCAAATTGATCTGACTGATGCCTCTATGTTTATTCCTGTTCTGTGTTAGTGTATGTGTGTGTATATGTGTGTGTGCATGTTCTGTGTATATGCTGCATGCACTGTAGTCACCTGACTTGTGTCCAGGCTGTATGATAGCAGTCTGAGTCAGACAGACAGACAGACGTGGAAATAACTGATCTGGATCTAATATGGGACTTTCCACCTCTCCTCCCTCTCATCTTCCTCTTATTCCCTCGTTCCTTCCTCTTCCTCTCTCTCTGTTTTTAAGGCATTTCTGCTTTTTGTTTTAGACAGTGGAGAGTGATAGGAAAGTTGGGAGATGAAGGGGGGCGGGGGGGTGTTGCCATCGCGGTCCTGACGTTCTGCGACTTTTCCGAAGTGGAGGCGCATCCATGACCTAATCTGATTCCTTCCTGGTTCGTTAATGTTGTTTTCCGGTCTGGTTTCCACTGGAAATCATCTAATGCAACAAATGTGTGAAACAAGTTGGAAAATATGTTCTGCTGTATTCCCGTGAGGTGACCCAGTTGTGAAATTCCCTGACTGACCCAGTCTGGAATACAGACCAGTGGGAATCCTGTTGAACCTCTGAGGCAGGATGACCTCTCTTCTCTCCTTCCTTCCTTTCTTTCTTTCTTTTTCTTTCTCTCTTTCTTCCCCTATTTTCACCTCCTCTCTCGCTCTCTTTCCATCTTCTCCCTTCCTTGTCTTCTCTTCCTGTTTCCACTCTGTCAGTGCCTTGCTCATGACTGTTCCTGGTTTGCTTTTCCCAGCCGGTCCAGGTACTCGAACCGGCAACCAAGCTCACGTCTCTGACCCTAACCCTCATTTGTACAGTTTTCAGTAGAGTTTTATTGTTGCATGATGTCATGGCATGAAAATGGTGAAATTTAAAGACATTGAATATATCAGCACAAAATATCAGATATCAGTATCGGCCTTCAAAAACAATATCAGTCATGAAGCATTTTGCCTATTGAACTCCTTCATGTATAAAGTGGAAATGTGCAAGATCCTGTTTTTATCCAGTCTCCATCTTCGTCTCTCAGCCTCACTGTGGTGTTCTTCACTGTGGTGTTCTTCACTGTGGTGTTCTTCACTGTGGTGTTCTTCACTGTGGTGTTCCTCACTGTAGTGTTCTTCACTGTGGTGTTCCTCACTGTGGTGTTCTTCACTGTGGTGTTCCTCACTGTAGTGTTCCTCACTGTGGTGTTCTTCACTGTGGTGTTCTTCACTGTGGTGTTCCTCACTGTGGTGTTCTTCACTGTGGTGTTCCTCACTGTGGTGTTCCTCACTGTAGTGTTCCTCACTGCTCTTCCCAGAGATCACCTGTCAATCAAACAGTGTGTCCAGTACTGTGACGTCTTCCTCCTTGAATTTCCTGTTGATGGAGTTTGAGTTCCTGTAGGTGGCGCTCTTTTCTCTGTGTGTTCAGCCACGGTGGCTATCGCTGCTCATGCTAACTACCCAGTTCTTCTTCTGTTGAAACGTAAAACGCATCACCTCCTGTCTCCAGAGGGTTTCTCCCGGTAAAGACCTACCTGACACCTGGTGTTGAGAGCAGCAGATGGAGAAGCTTCATGATGGTTGAGGTTGATGATGTTGAGGATCAGAACAGACGTCCGTGTGATAACGTTGCTGATTCCATATCAAAGAGCTGGAGAGGTCGCTGTTCTCTGAGAATGAAGCATCATCACCCATCAGCTCTTTCACTGTGTTTTGTTTAACTTTGCCCTCTCAGCGTTGGCAGTTGGTCAAAGTCAACCCGAAGCCCCGCAGGGCCGGAAACTCTATTTTCATCAACTACAGGTGGCGACATACTAACACTTCCTCATACAGACGAACTGTCAGCTGGCCAAGAATATACGCACATGGAGAAAACACAACACTTATGTACACACACACACACACACACACACACACACACACACACACACATGTATCAGTTACCTGCCTGAGGCTTCGTCGGTGTATCTGTACTCCAAGACTGGCAGAGCGACTCGGCGTGCCAAACTAAATAAGTAAAACACTGAATTAGACAAATGCAAACAACGTGCAAATGATCAGGTGTTGAACGTCTCAGAAGGCCTCGCTCTCCTCTGACAGTCACCGTGGATGTTTCAGATCCATGAAACATCTCATCAGACTGGAAATATTGCAACGTGACGACACATCTACGATCACGTCTACGATTGGAAGAACTAGATGAACAAACATCAGCTGTGCGAAAGTCATTTTTCCTTAAATAAAGCCAAATATTTGACAGTCTATTTGTCTTTGCTGGATCCTCTCACGATGTTGCGGCCTGTTCTGCTGGCAGTATGTTCATAGGGCTGTAATGACGCCGAACCGATTCAAATAAGGCCTCAAATTGTCGGCGGACCGACGGACACGACAGAACATCTCCCGTCAAACGAGGTTTAACCATGTTAGTGAGTGAGGAGACGTGAGGCTGAGCGAAGGAGGCAGCGGTGAGGAGGAGGAAACCACACACTCACTGCTAACACTGATGTGGTGAACACAGAGCTCTGCTACAAGCCTGTCATCTACCCACACACACACACACACACACACACACACACACACACACTGGCAGACGTAGACAGAGGAAATGCATAGACGCACAGAGACATACACTACATAGATGTACACACACACACACACACACAGAAAACACACACACACACACACACACTCATAGGCAGACATAGACACAGACAGACACACACAAGTCTGACGTCCTGTGGGTGGCGCTCTTCTCTTTGTCTGTTCAGCCATGGTGGCTATCGCTGATCATGCTAACTACCCAGTTCTTCTTCTGTTGTAACTCAGCGATCTTTGTCCGGGAAAAGACCTACCGGGTGTTTAAGACAACAAACATAAAAGCCTTGGTGAGCCGGGGATACCCAGCAAGCGTTTCACACTAAAACAGCTTTGGAAACTTTTGAACTGATGTCAGAAACGTGTTGAGTTCAAAACGATGCAGGAAACCCATCCAATAGACCATACAGTCATTAGATTAACTGGAAACAACTCACTGAAAGAGTTACACACCAAACCACCAACCAAACAACTCAGTGAAAGAGTTACACACCAAACCACCAACCAACCAACTCAGTGAAAGAGTTACACACCAAACCACCAACCAACCAACTCACTGAAAGAGTTACACACCAACCAACCAACTCAGTGAAAGAGTTACACACGAACCAACCAACTCACCGAAAGAGTTACACACCAACCAACCAACTCACAGAAAGAGTTACACACCAAGTAACCAACTCACAGAAAGAGTTACACACCAACCAACCAACCAACCAACCAACTCAGTGAAAGAGTTACACACCAACCAACCAACTCACAGAAAGAGTTATACACCAACCAACCAACTCACAGAAAGAGTTACACACCAACCCACCAACCAACCAATTCAGTGAAAGAGTTACCCACCAACCCACCAACCAGCCAACTCAGTGAAAGAGTTACCCACCAACCAACCAACTCAGTGAAAGAGTTACCCACCAACCCACCAACTCCCATAGACCTACTGAGGTCCTCCCCACTAACACCAGAGGTCTGGGTGCTTCCACTGATTGATCAGTATTGATTGTTCTCCATGTAGAAACCCCGTTAAGACCCAGAGTATCACTTCAACAATACATGGGCATCGGTGAGAAACCACGCCTTCTCTTCTTCCTTACTTTTTTCAGATACATGGTTTCGTCCCATGAGTGACCGTGGATGAATGCAGCCTTTATGGACGGGACAGACCTCCATTGTTTGAGCCGTCGACTCGCTGAGGATGTTTGCAATGAGAGACAACAGGACTGAGGCTTTCCCTCCTGGGATCGCTCTGGCTCTGTGATCTGGTCTGGTTCAACACACAACACATGGAACCAGGGAAGTCACAGGAGTGATCTTTCTATCCGACTTGACAGCCTGTCTGTCTGTCTGTATGTCTGTCTGTCAGCCCTTACTGTCTGTCTCTCCAGCCTGTTTACCTGTCTCTCTCATTTTGTTGTCTTGTTTCTTATTCCTTCATTCTTCTTGTTCACTTTTTTCTTTCTTCCTGTCATTTCTTTTATTCATTCATTCTTTCTGTCATTTATTCTTTTCGGTCTCACCTCTCGACCTCGACCTCAACCTCGACCCCCGTCTCACTTTCTGCCTTGTTTTTTCTCTCTACCAGCATCTACCTTTTCTTTCTTCCTTGCCTCCTTCATTTCTTCAGTCTCATTTCTCACTCTGTCAAATTTCTTTCTTTCATTTCCCAAATTCTTTCTTTTTTCTTTCATTCTTTCTCTCTCATATTTTTCCTTTCATTCATTCTTTCTTTTTCCTTTCTGTCTCTTCTAATCATCTAATTTTGTCTCTCTACTCTCTATGAATTATTTCTTTCCTTCTTTCTTTCTCATTTTCTTTCTCACCAACTTCAACATACATTGAATCACCTTACTCTGCTGTCTCATCTCTGTCTGTCTGTCTGTCTGTCTGTCTCTCTCCTATCTCTCTGTCATTCTGCCTGCCTGTCTGTCTGTCTGTCTGTCTCCATCTCCCTCCATCATCTCTCTGGGTGGTCTGTGGTCCAGCAGTCTTCTCCTCCGGTGGTGTGAGGGTGTTTCTGAAAGGGGGGTTACTTCCTCCCCCTCCCCCCCCCCTCCCCCATCCTTTACTTCCTCCCCTCCCCTTCTGGTTCCTGTGCATCGGCGCCCATAAAGCACCCACACACCCGCGCCGATGCCCCCCCCCAAAATAAAAACGTTTAGGGGTTAACCACGGAAACCCACGGTCCCCTAGCCTCTCCAACCCCCCCTATTCCACCACACACACACACACACACACACACACACACACACACACACACACACACACACACACACACACACACTATGACCCCCCCAAAGCTCAGGGCTGTGTATATAAACAGTGGATGCTCACGGGCACTATGGTGGACATCAAGGTGCGCACACACTCATATACAATCACATGCACACAAACATACACATACACATATACATATACATACAAATGTATATACACACACACACATAAATACATATATGCATACACACACTGACCCCCATCAAAGAGCAGCGTGTCGCTTCCTCCCCTGCCTTCCTCTTCTCCGGTCTGGTAGCCATTTTTCCATCAATAGCCTGGTCATGTTTGAGGGGGATTTTCCCCTCAGATCTGGCAACCACAGCCAAGGCGGCCTGCAGAGGCCAAAAAAGGAGAAAGCAGTGAGTGATTGGCATGTGGTGTGTCTAGTTCCTCAAGCTGCAGCGGTTGACGTTTTTCTGCCTCCTAACACGCAGATTACACAACAGACACAACAAACATCTGCAGTTCAGTATGAAATCAAAGTCCTCTCACATGGCTCATTGTTGGCCAGTTGTTATCCTTAATCCCACGCTGAGAGTTGGCCCAGGGCAAAACGTGGCTGGTTTAGATGCAGGACCCGTGAGCCCTGCTCTTCGTTCTACAACCTACAGAACCGTACAACCTCCAGTTAGGACGGGGGGTCAAACAGCCGCGCTGTCAGGAGGGTATCGTGTATTTGATGAATAAAAGACAGTTAAAAAAATATCAGAAAGGAGTCTAAAGTCCCATATAGGAATCCAATACATATAGAATCATTTTCTATCAAGTGAAACTACGTCCTCCAAAGTTCCTACGTTGACTGAGCCACTATGGTTATAAAATCACCTACTTCAGCTGGTCAGTGAACGCATCGCACAGAGCTGCTCATGCTGGTGTGACTTCTACTGTAACCGACCAACTCACAGAGAGAGTTACACGCGAACCAACTCACAGATCCTCGCTCCCGGGCACATAATGAAGCCATTATATAGTTATATATAGTTTTACGGAGGTATGGGAGATGAATGCACACTGCAGTGACAATACAGGATGTCACACACAGTGTAAATGCATGTTGTGAATCTTACTAAGTCCAGGCCGATGCTGCTGCAGCACGGGGGGGCTGCTGAGACCCCGGAGGTCAGGATCAAGTCTGCCATGCCTGCACATCAAAATCTATTTCAGCTGTAAATTGTTTGTTTTCTTCTCCGAGACGTAGGATTTCTGTCTTCCTCCAGAGTAGTGTTAGGAGGGTTTTGAACGCTTTCTGTGCCAACTGTGTGTATGAAGTGTAAAACTTAGAAATGGGGCTCTGGTGATTTCAGAAATTTTCATTATCCTGTGTGAGATGCCGAGGTTTGGGGGTAATTCATTAATTACATGAGGTCTGTGCGGATAGGGCCCCAGACAGGGCCCCTACAAAGACAGCAGCATGCAGCTGGCCCTCGGCAACGTGAAAACTCTTTAATTTGGTCCCAGAAGAGCGAAACAGTTATGAGGAGTGTGGGAGAGTTATCCAGATTGCAAGAGGATTAGTCTGCATTTGAAGGGATCCTCCCTTTGCTTACATGGAATATTCCCCTTGGTGGTGTTTCTGACTGCAATAGACAAACGTACATACAAAACAAATCCATGAGAATAAGAACGCAGTAAGGCAAAACAAAAACTGCCTAAGCCACAAAAGTGAATGAAAAAAGCTTTGGGTCTCTGACTAACCGACCGGAGCAGAGAGAGCTTTTTCCACGCTTTGACACTCGGTCTGTTTGACCCGGCATGTCTGTCTGAGGAAAGGTTTGGGAAAATCCACATTGCAAGGCGATTACTTGAAGTTTGAAGGGATCTTCCCTTGTATATGTGAAGTTTTTGTCTCTGTGCTGGTCTGACTTCAGTCACCAACAAAAAACGAACAAACAGGAAATCCAAATTAGTTTAGATCTTTTTCATGCTAGTTGCTAGTCGTTCTACTTGACACATGATGTTTGTCTGCAGGGAAAGTTTGGGGGGAATCCATTAGCAGACCATTAGTTTGTGTGAAGGGATCACCCCTCTGCTTACATGGAGTTTTTGTCTCTGTGCTGGAGTCAGACTTCAACAGCCAAATGTTCATGCATGATAAACATAACAAGAGATAAACAAGCAGGACAGTAAAGTACTTCTTTAAAACACTTTGTGACAATCCTGTTTGTCACGATCTCAGTAAATAAACCTGACTAGTGAATGTGCACGGTAGGTCTGGTCAACTGGTGGGAAAACTACCGCGGCCAGACTGCATCATTACGTCACCGGTCACTACTGATGAGAACGAAGCTTTGATTACCATTTAAAATGATTCATGTTGAGTGAGCGTACGTCTGTAATCTGCGGTGATTATTTCCCAATCCCCCGACACAAAAAGACATACAGGGCAGCTGCTAATTTGTTTCTCATGGATTAAGCAACGTGTGTCATCTCAATGACTCATCACCCTCATCAGTGAGGATAAGCATGAAATTAGCATTTAGCTCAGCTAGCAATTAGCAAAGCATTAGCTACCACAATGACTCATAACCCTGGGATTAGCATGAATTTAGCATTTAGCTTGATTAGCAAATAGCAAAGCATTAGCTGCTTCAGTGACTCATCATCCTGGGATTAGCATGAATTTAGCATTTAGCACCGTTAGCAAATTAGCAAAGCATTAGCAGATAACACAACTCTTTGATGTAGTTTGCGGTCTTTTGTTTTGCACTTTTCTTCTGATCGTATCCTGTAACAGCTTGTTGTACAGCTGATTTAGTTTGGCCTGAACGTCACCTGAGGCGTTCATTCAGATTCAGCAATATTATTCTGTTGTCTACATTCTGCATCAACTGTGTGTCAATATTTGGTTGTCTATCAATCTGACCTAGCTAGGCCTGTCAAGTCCTTGGAGGTTTGTTCGTAATAAAGGGCCGTAAAACAGATTATGTCACTTAGAGTCCCAACTCCACTTGCTCCAAGCTGCCTGACAATCTATTGGGAGGAAAAAACCTCATATAAAGTGACTCGATCCACACAATTACAAATTAATTGAAAGAAGTCTCAAGTTCTGTCAGTCACCCTTGTAATGTCAATGTAATCAGAATCAGGTGGCGTGTGATTCCGTTGCCTGGTGTGTGTTGTTGTCATTGTTCCTGGTAAGACAGAACCTTTCTGCTGCGGTTTTTCCAGGGAAACAAAAAAGAAACCGTTATTGTGTGACAATAAAAGTAACGCACACTGATGAGTCATTAGACACTAGACGGTGTTGGAGAGACGATGAGTCACAGCACCTTCCCTAAAACACACTTCTGCTTTGAGCGATGTATGAGAGAAAATGGCAAAAATACGACTCTGGTTATTTCAGTTGTCTGTGTGGGAATAACATCACCGAGAGTTCCTTCTTTTTCTCACGCAAAAGCAGACAACTGACCTACTTCCTGTGGGACAGGAAGTCAAGAGTCCAGAGCAGGAACTGGAGTAGGCCCAACGACGTTTGTGAAAGTGGTGTGTGTCTGGTGTGTGTGAAAGTGTGTGTGTGTGTGTGTGTGTGTGTGTGTGTGTGTGTGTGTGTGTGTGTGTGTGTGTGTGTGTGTGTGTGTGTGTGTGTGTTGCCTGTCGATGTGCCAACGCTGTAACCCAACATGTGTTGTCTTTCACTGTGTCTTCACTCACTTTCAACATACCTTTACACAACCGTCGACCGCACGCAGCTCATCTGCTGCAATCCCACACTCTGGTCTTTTGCATAACCTTTCGATCGCTTCCCACAGTGCAGAATCACCGCGGACGTCACTCGTTATTTACCAAAACACACTCTCACGTCCGAATCCCCTGCATGACGATCCAGGGTGATTCAGAACGAAAATTAAAGGGAATAAGCCCTTTAGTAAGCCCTTCCCTCACTCAGAGGGAAACGCTTCAGCTCAGAGTCATCAATCTGTGATCTCCTCCATCTGAAATGTTTCTCCTGAGGAGCAACGAGGAGACGACAGAGAGAGAAATGATTCCCGATCCTTTCTGAGATCAGTGTGAAGATGCTACCATGTGACCGATGTAACGCTCATCAGCTCCTCCTGTCTGGCTGCTGGCCTCGTGGAGGAAACAGGAAGATCTTCCTCTGATCTCATGGTTTCATATCCAGGAGAGTTATCTCAGATCATGTGGAGATCTGTTGTTGTGATCAGATCAACATGATCTGGTATGTGGTTGATTCTCCTGAGTTGAATTGGAGGAACAGGAGGAAATCCCTTTAGTCTCATCTTGGTGTTAAAAGGAAATAAAAGGTAGAAATATGAGATCTCTTGAAGTGGCAAAAAAACTTTGAGTTGGTTTTTCCTTTAACCCCTGTTCCAGTTTAATATTGTTTTTACCACCTGGAGCGTGCAGGTGCAGTTTGTCAGACTTCCTTCCAAATAAAATCCAAAAAGACTTTACCGTTCACTGTTGCTTAGAAATTATTGCAAAGAAAACATAACATGAAATAAAATGCACGGGGTCAGGGCTGAGCTGAGCTGAGGTCAATGACGGTATCTGCTGTCACCCGCCTTCCCCGCCATGGGCAATGCGCACCCATAAATAGGACAGCACCCTCGCCACCTGTAGAGGGTGCACACTCGCAACACAAATATATAAATAAATGATGCAAATAGAAATAAACTTAAATGCGGCTCCTACATCTTCTTGGGTTTTGCTCTCTGTGGGACTCTGTCTGCAAACCACACTGCCTGAGTAAAGCTGAGTGTGTATTTGTGTCTCTACTTTCTGTCTTGTACTCAAGTGGTGTTTTGTACCGTGAGGTTTGTTGCTGCACCACGTGTCAGTGTGAAGCTGTTCTTACTTATTATATTAGTTGTCAATGTGTCTCTGCAACACAAAGTCCTGTACGTTGATTGTATTTGGAGAATAAAGCGACTCCCTTGAAAAACAAAGTCACATGTGACAGATGTGGATTTAAAGCACATGTGCTTTTTGGTTTTCACAATAAAAAAAATTCACATCTGATGTATAAACTCACGTCAATATTGTTCACATATGGAAATCAACATGTGTCCTAAAAGCACATGTGCTCTGAATTCACGTGTTTAACTTCACGTTTTAGTAACACTGTGCTGTGAAATGTTGATTCAGGTTTTTCTTTTCTGAGGTTGCTGGTCCAAATCCCAAGGTGGCTGGGGCAATGTGTTCAGGGAAACACACTCTGCTCCCTCTACAGCTATCATGGAGGTGCATGTGGTTGTACTGGGCAGCTCCCAGTGGAACCAGTAGAAGATCCCAGTGTCTGAACGTGAAGCAGAATGTTTCTGGAAAGCAGCAAAGAAATGAAGATTAAAACCCAAAACCAAACAATTAGCCATCTCATTTCTTTTCCCCTTTCATTCTTTCACTGGTCGCCACGCCTAAACGCCTGAACGCCTGAACGCCTGAACGCCTGAACGCCTGAACGCCTGAACGCCTGAACGCCTGAACGCCTGAACGCCTGAACGCCTGAACGCCTGAACGCCTGCAGGAAGGCGAAGTGAAAGTGTGTGAAAGTGAATGTTTTCTCCTGGTCTGTCAGACACACAGGAAGCCCGTAGAGACAGTGGCCTGCACAGAGGAAGTCAGATTGCTTTATGTGTGTGTGTGTGTGTGTGTGTGTGTGTGTGTGTGTGTGTGTGTGTGTGCGTGTGTGCGTGTGTGCGTGTGTGTGTGCGTGTGTGTGTGTGTGTGTGTGGTCTGAGTGCTGACTGAGCCCTTTCACTGTGAATGCTACTTAACTGGCTGCGGCTGCTAAACATTATTAAAACCAGCCCAGTGTGGCGCTTTAACAACGTGGGCGGAGATTAATTTGTCTGACAGAAATTTACCAATCAGCCGACGTTCATACAGCGAATATGAGGATCGAGTTGCTCTGCGCCTCGGCAGATGTCCCATGAGGCCACGCTGCACATTTCACAGGTCTCAGCATTGTGACAGAACGCGTCAGTCGCTCAGAACCTGATGGTGATCAACTGAAACTAGATTCATTGATCCCTGTGGGGAAACTATAATATAAGAACGGAGCAGATGGAGGTCCAAACATGTGCAACTGACTATTTCAACACTGTAACATGTTAAGTAATATGATGAAAAAGTACAGAATACAGCATTATGAGATAATAACATCAGACAAACAGAAATCAAGTTTTTCTTAAGATTTATTATTGATACAGAAACTGAAACTCCATCAACAGACGATCCAAGGAGAAAGACGTCACAGTACTGGACACACTGTTTGATTGACAGGTGATCTCTGGGAAGAGCAGTGAGGAACACCACAGTGAAGAACACCACGGTGAAGAACACCACGGTGAAGAACACTACAGTGAGGAACACCACGGTGAGGAACACCACGGTGAGGAACACCACGGTGAGGAACACCACAGTGAGGAACACCACAGTGAGGAACACCACAGTGAGGAACACTACAGTGAGGCTGAGAGGGAAAGATGGAGACAAAGACAAATTTATTTCAAGTTTAAAAAAGATGTATTACGTCACTCAAGTGTCATGAAAGAATCCTTTATTTCAATCAAAATAAGAGTTCATTTCCAACATAATATATTTAACATAATATATTTCCACTTGAGAAGAAAAAAAAATTGTTCATCATTCAAAACCAGTAAGATAGAGAGGATCTAGTGTCATGCATTCAGGTCATCTGAGCTCCTGTAAAAAGTCATATTGTTATGTCACTTATTTAAATGGTGGGGATTTTATTGTGAAATCTCTGCTTACTACCTTAAAGAACTTTAACATACAGACTTGCAATTGCACTTCTTAAGGTGGCAACATGCTGAAAGTGGCCTGCTGCTGTTTTGACTGAAATCTGTTCATATTCTGCATCTGAGTCGTCTACCCCCGTCTACCGCCGTCTACCGCCGTCTACCGCCGTTTACCCCCGTCTACCCCCGTCTACCGCTGTCTACCGCCGTCTACCGCTGTCTACCACCGGCCTTCAGACCGCCAGGCGCTGGTGAGAGTGAGGTGACAAGTTTATTGGTAGTCAAAATGTCACAATGTTTGTTTTGGCTGAGATTCAGTTTTAAATGGAGGATTCATGTACACAAGTAGACACACACACACACACACACACACACACACACACACATACACACACACGCACACAAATGGACAACAGATTATGATTTGGACACATTGACTCATCATTGGTCACATGATGGTGGTTCACACAACACACATAGAAATTCATATAATGCACCCACACTTAGGGACAATAGGACTTATGTAAGGACAGTTTGTCTGTGTGTGTGTGTGTGTGTGTGTGTCTGTGTGTGTGTGTGTGTGTGTGTGTGCAGAGCTGATTAGTCCAGGATGCAGTCAGACAGACTAATTGGCTGTGGCAACGAGGGTCTAAAGCCGCCTTGAAGAAAAGAGACACCATGTGCTGGGCTATGGGTAGGGGGGCGACAAGTGTGTGTGTGTGTGTGTGTGTGTGTGTGTGTGTGTGTGTTTGAGGGCACAGGGTTAAGGGGTGGCTGTGTGTGTGTGTGTGTGTGTGTGTGTGTGTGTGTGTGTGGGATGTGGGGTGAGGGGGGGTCCCATCTGTTGTGGTCGGTGTATCCGGTAAGCGTGGAGGCGTAGATGTAAAAAGGAAGCTACACCTCTATGTCTGTCTGTTTGTCTGTCAGTATGTCTGTCAGTCTGTCTGTCTGTCTGTCTGTCAGTCTCTCTGTCTGTCTGTCTCTCTCTCTCTCTCTCTGTCTGTCTGTCTGTCT
>JAXDDW010000061.1:1870000-1880000 GCA_034670385.1 Hoplostethus mediterraneus
GTCCTGTTGGGTGTCCAGTCATTACCCCCCCCCCCCCCCCCCCTCCCAGCAGGAGTTGGCTTCATGTCACCGGGCGTCAACTGAACGTGTCATTTTGCTGCGTACCGGTCAAAGAGAGTCAGGTAGTTTACTTTGTGTCCGGGATTCCAGGTGAACATATTATAATTTTATTTATATTATATTTAATATTTTTATTGTATATTTCATAATTACATGTATATAGTATTATAATGTACTATAATGGTGTGATTTCATTGGCACAACTGTAAAAAAAAAAAAAGACATACAAAAAAAGATTTAATAAATTGAGGCAGTAATAGGAAAAATAGAATAGAAATAAGAACAGATGAGAGACAACAATAGACACCAGTAGACAACAGTAGACACCAGTAGACCACAGTAGACAACAGTAGACACCAGTAGACAACAGTTGACACCAGTAGACAACAGTAGACACCAGTAGACACCAGTAGACAACAGTAGACACCAGTAGACACCAGTAGACAACAGTAGACAACAGTAGACACCAGTAGACAACAGTAGACAATGCCAGGCTGCTGCACCACAGAAGAAGAACTGACCTAGAGGGGTTGGCTGTCAATCACTGTGTTTGGAGAGCGTCACTTAACACACACAACACCTTGGGAATGGTGTGTGTGTGTGTGTGTGTGTGTGTGTGTGTGTGTGTGTGTGTGTGTGTGTGTGCGTGTGTGTGTGTGTGTGAAGGTTTGGCATCCACAGCCTTCTGTACACGACGGAACGAGAGAGAATTGGAGAAAGAAAGAGAAAGAGAGAGGAAGACACTTTTTTACCCATTTAATAGACGAAGAGTTGATAAAGAGAAAAACAGGAAGGAGGAGAGAGACTAGGGGGAGGAGGGGGGGGGAGGAGGGGGGGGAGGGGGGGGGAGCTACAACTGGGCTTTTGTTCAGACATGCCCCTGCCGATGTGTGTGTGTGCTATGTATCATCTGAGAGTGTGTGAGTGTGTGTGGCATGCTGTGCTGTGTCAGGGCAGATTTACAGGAGGTTTGGCCTTGGGGTGGTGTGTGTGTGTGTGTGTGTGTGTGTGTGTGTGTGTGTGAGTGTTTTAATAGGGTAGATGGTTCAGAGCAGGTGTGTGTGTCGTCTTCTCCTCAGCTAGGTGAAGAGTTCAGCGCTCGCCTCGCCACAAAAGGGAAAGTTAGCCCGCGGCTCGGCGCAGCGCTAACCTCAGAATAGATTCCACCACTTTTCCCAGAATATTCCACCATTTTTCCCAGAATATTCCACCATTTTCCCCAGAATATTCCACCACTTCTCCCAGAATATTCCACCACTTTTCCCAGAATATTCCACAACTTTTCCCAGAATATTCCATGACCACTATTGGTCAGCAGGCTTGTCACCTGACCAGTCACATATCAGGACACATATTAAATCCAATATTGTTCCAGTGTTGAAGCTTCATTGTTTCCAGCTTCCGTCTTTCCTGTTGGAAGATTTGGAGTCTACTTTTAGACAACGTAGGAAAAACAGACGAGCCAATCAAACGCCGATCAGCTGAGAGAAGAAGTTAACTGACCAATCAGATACCGGTGATAATAATAATAAACTAAATACAGTAATGATGTCTCCTTGTAGAAGCATGTCAGATGGTCTGAAGTGAAATGGGAAGTAGGGAGAATTTGCAACCAGCCAATGAAAACTTTATTGATCCCTGTGGGGAAACGAGCCAAACCTGTCTTGAATCTTTAAATTGTACTTTTATTTTCTAGTTTTATAACGTTGTGTTGTTTTATGTTTCATGGGAACGACAGCAGCAAACTGACTCAGCCAATGAAACACGTGCGAGCGCTCTGGGTATCCAACCGGTTCTTCTGGTTGGGAAACAACCTCACTAACCTGTAATAGTTAACCGGTAGGAACCAGGAGGCGGCGATGCCTCAGAGTTTCCATGACAACTTCACTGCTAGACAGTCTGGAAGGAGGAAGCAGGTTATCTGACCACATGAAGCCTCATCACCTGACCGCTGGATGGATTGACTCCAGGACGGAGGTGGGCGATGCGTCACCGTTTCCAGCCGCCGTGTCGCCGAGCTGGAAAGAAGAACTCACCACAACAAGAAGCTGAAGACGTTGAGACGAGAGAACCTCCAGGACCTGCCAGGCTGGGTGGTAACTAGGTACTTAGAGATCACAGTAATCTGATTACAAACTGGTACCTGTAATCTGTTATGGTTGCTGTGAAAGTAATCTGAGCTAAATTATGAGAACCAATGAATGACTGACTTGGTTCCTAGTCCGTCCTGCCCTCCAGATGACATCACTCAATTTGAGAGTTTGCGTTACAGATTACAGTTTTTCAGAAGTAATCTGTAATCTGTAGTGGATTACCTCTCGGTAACCCGACCCTGCTGTCTGCTCTGTGGGCTCGGAGCGTCCTGGAGCCTGTCTGACTAACAGTACTGTAAGTGCCCCGGTGTATTAAGGCCCGACCTGCGCACCCATAAATAAGGTCCCCCCACCCCTGGGTGTGACAGGCAGGTTGAGATGAAAGGTTCCTGCTTCTTATTAAAGGGCTTTTACATGTAAACACACAGAGAGACTCATAAAACAGCAGACAGACAGGAGAGGCTCTCTCTCTCTCTCTCTCTCTCTCTCTCTCTCTCTCTCTCTCTCTCTCATTCTTTCTCCTTGTCTCTCTTCTCCTGTGTTTTGTCTTCAAAGGCAAAGCTACAGATTACTCTCTCTCCTCCCTCCCTCCCTCCCTCCCTCTCTCTCTCCGTCAATCGTTCACTGGCTCTCTCTATCACACACTTAATCTCTCTCTCTCGTGCTTTTTCTTTCTCGTTCACTCGTTTACTGACTCTCTCTCTCTCTCTCTCTCTCTTCTGACAATCAATCTTTCCAATTTTCTTTCTCTCCATCTGTCTTCCTCCAGATCTTTTCATTCTCTCTCTCTTTCTCATTCTTTCATTCACTTTCTTTATCTTTTCACTTTCCCCTTCCTGCCTTTCTACAGCCTTTTCTTTCTCTCTCTTTCTTCTCTCTTCACTTGTTTACTGACTCTCTCTATCATACACTGGATCTTTTCCAGCTCTTTTACTTTCTCTCTCTTTCATTCACTCTCTTATTCATTTTATCTGTTTGTCTTACTCCAGCTCATTTCCTTTCCTTCTCTCTTTCTTGTTCTTCTTGTTCTCCTCTTCACTCGTTCTCTTACTCTCTCTATCATGCATTTAGTCCGTTTGTCTTCCGTCAGTTCTCTTGTTCTCATTCACTTTCTTTCTCTATCTTGCACTTAATCTTTGGCACTTAAAACTCGTCTTTCCTTTCCTCTTTTCTATCTGTCTCTTTTCCTCTCTTTCTTTGTTGTTCATGTCTTGACTGACTTTCTCTCTTTTGTACTGTGTATCGTTCTTTTCTTTCTCCATCTGCTTTTCTCTTCTGTCGCTTTCTCGTTCACTCACAGTGTTATTCAGCCTTTTTGTCTCTCATTTCTTTCTTTCTTTGCATTTAAAACTTGTTTTTCCCTTCTTCCTCTTGCCATCTCTCTTTTTCTTTCTCTCTCTATTTCGTTCACTTAATCTTCATGTCTCTCTCTCTCTCTCTCTCTCTCTCTCTCTCTGTTTTACAGCTGTTCTTCAGGTTATGGCGGTGAGAGCGAAGCCAGAGGGAGAAACCAGTTCACTGTCACTTATCATAAAAAAACAATGTTCTCACACACGCACACACACACACACACACACACACACACACACACACACACATGATTTAGTTAATAGGATATGAACCGTAAAATAACCCCCTGGGTGTGTGTGTGCGTGTGTGTGTGTGTGCGTGTGTGTGTGTGTGTGTATACAGCAGCATAGCTCCAAGGCTCTGCTCTGATTAGGTGTCTGATGGGCTGTCCTGCCGAGTACAGCCAGGTAACACACACACACACACACACACACACACACGCTCCTGGGGCCCGGCCCCCTGCTGGGCGGTGTAGACACAACCCCACTGTGCAGGTCGGGGCCCTCAATAGGCCGTCAGCCTGGCAGGGAGGGGCCCCGGGCTCCCAGCAGGAACCATGTTAACATGAGAATGGAGGGACGCCACACCTCAGACACACACACACACACACACACACACACACACACACACTAACACTAACAGTAATACTACTACCCTAACCGTTCTAAACCAAATATTATATAATATCTACAGAACTGTGCTGGGACCTTTTGACATTTAGAAACTTTTCATTTCATTATTTATGAAAACATCTTGAGAAAAACATGAAACTGAAGAACGCTTGGAGCCACTTGAAAGTCCTTATGGATCAGAATCAGATTATGAGACGATCAGACTCAAAATATAACAATATACAAAAAAACAATAAAACAATATCCAATATAACAATAAAACAATATCCAATATGATATATTATATAATATATAATATAATAATATTGATCAGACAAACATCAGTTCCATCCAGTGTAACATCCTGCAGGGTGTAGAGGAGGGTGAACCACCTCTCTCACTCCACCATGTTATTTACTACATTTATATATTATTATTATTATTATTATTATTATTATTGTAGAGTCTTCCACCTTTGGGCACCTGAAAACGCCTTTTATTCAAAGGTCAAAGGTCAATGCAGCCTAATGAAGCGTCTCAGGTCCGTTTCCGATGCTGAGGCTCAGATTTGGTCAAATCTGGATGTCCTGACAAGCTACACACACACACACACACACACACACACACACACACACACACACACACAGTGAGCTGAACTTCCGTGCATTAACCCCTCTCTCTTCATTCACTGTCTTGTTTAGACAACTTCCCCCTCCTTCCTCCTCTCCCCTCCCTGACCCCCATCCATCCTTCAGCCGCCCCTTCTGAAACAAGGTGTGTGTGTGTGTGTGTGTGTGTGTGTGTGTGTGTGTGTGTGTGTGTGTGTGCATGTGTGTGTATGTGTGTTAACAGGTTGTGAATCCCCTCATTTGTTTGTGGCTTGCCAAATCTCTGAATGGTGAGGGTGTGCATGGGTGGGTGACCTGTGTGTGTGTGTGTGTGTATGTGTGTGTGTGTGTGTGTGTGTGTGTGTGTGTGTGTGTGTGTACTTCCTAGGTGATTCATAACCAGGGTTGGATAGGAGTCAAGAAGAGGTAGAAGTTCATCGTGGGATAGATGGTTCCATTTAGGATCGACAGGTGACCCCCCCCCCCCCCCCCCCCCCCCCGGTAGGTTTAATGGCGTCTTCCTGGACGGGTTCAATAGTCACTTTATCACCGGCCGGACCACAGTGGCGGAAAGGGGGGGGGGGGGGGTTGTCACCGGGGAGCTATAGGTGAAAAATACACAGAATACACAGAATTCAGTCACTCTCACAACACACACACACACACACACACACACACACACACACACACACTGACTGACATGAATAGTTTTTACTTGAAAAGATAAGTTGTCTACACACACACCTATTAGTCGGCGTGACAAAAACCGAGATAACATCTACTGAGCTGACAGGGATTTTACCTGAACACACACACACACACACACACACACACACACACACACACACACACACACACACACACACACACACACACACACACACACAAAGATTCCTGTGCATCCATGCTAGATTTAACTGGGGACAATAGATCCACAAACACCTTGGGCAAAACATATACAACACTAGCTAAATCCACACACACACACACACACACACACACACACACACACACACACACACACACACACACACACACACACAAACACAGACTCTGAAACAAACAAGCAAACACCATTTGTTGTGCAACATACACACTACTTCCACACACTCTCTCTCTCTCTCTCTCTCTCTCTCTCTCTCACGCACACACACACACACACACACACACACACAGATATAGTGTGACTTCAAAGCTCTGCCCCGGGCCAGTAGCTCACCGTGAAGGAGGGAGGAAGGGATGAATGAATGAAGGGATGAATGAAAGGAAGGTAGACATACCTGGAGGGGTCAGGACAGGTGAGCTCTAATGGAGCCTTTCCCTTTCAGAGCACTGCAGGTCACACACACACACACACACACACACACACACACACACACACTGTTTTCTTTCTCTCTAACATTCTCCACCTTTCTTTCTCTCCTTCATCCTTTATGAAGTCTCCTTGTTTTAATATTTGTTGTTTGCTGTATTTATTGTGAGTAGTTCAGTTCTCGTGATACTCGGTGGTGTACTGGATCACTGTGCTGAGAGTTGAAAAGGAAAAGGGGCTAAACTAGGAAATACACTAAAACTACAACAGGAAATATTAACAATAAAATAAATATAAAGACAACATGGTAATATAAAAATAATCAGTAGAAAGTCAGGTGTGTAGTACATGTGCAAAAAGAATGTGCAATATAAAAACAATAGAAACTCCTCCTGAGCCTCTCTAGTAGTAGTAATAGTAGTAGTAGTAGTAGTAGTTTATTAGTATTCCCTTATTCGTTAGTTATTATTATTCTTCTCATGTATCTTACGTGGTTTTCTTCTGCTGTGTCTCCGTATGTCCCACTGCTGCCTTCATACTGTCATTCAGTATTTCACTGTTTGACTTCAGTGTATCAGTGTTGTGTTTGAGTTCAGTACTGAGTGTGGGACCAAAGCAGTCCTCAGTCCTCACCTTCCACTCTCAGCCCTCTGATCTCGTCCCGAGGAGAGGGGGGAGGAGGGGGACACAGGTGACTCTCTCCCCCAGCTCTCAGAGCCCTTCCCTGGGGCGCTGACAGCTCCGTGGCCCCCTGGGTCCTCGCCTCGCCTGGGTCACCGACGAGCTAACCTCAGGGTGGACTCAGGGTGTATGTGTCTATATGTAGTGTGTGTGTGTGACTTGTAGTGTGTGTGTGTGTGTGTGTGACTTGTAGTGTGTGTGTGTGTGTGTGTGTGTGTGTGTGTGTGTGTGTGTGTCTACCTACTGTAAATATATTGAAGAGTTGTTAGAGTTGTGTTTTGTGCTGCAACTTACTGAAGTTGCTTGTGTGGTTGCATGTGATTTGTGTGCAATGTGTGTGTGTGTGTGTGTGAGATCCCCCCCCAACACACACACACACACACACACACACACACACACACACACAAACCCCTTCATTGTACTTCCGAAGCTGCAACAAAGCAGCGGGAGAGGAGAAGAAGGACCCTTTTTACCTGAACCGTCTGTCCGTAAAGAACGAAGGATCAACACCACCTCCTTTTACTGCCCCTTCACCCCCTCCACTCCCCTCCCTGATCACCCCATTGTCAGGAGGGGACAAAGGCCAGGAGGGAGAGGGAGGTAAAGGAGGAGGTGGGGGAGGACTCACCTGATAAGAGGATGAATGATCCTGTTCACTCTGGCAGGAGGAGGAGAAAAGAGGAAATATCTCCTCCTTGATTTAAAAAGTGCATCTCCACCTTTTTATTTCTTTACCCAGCATTTCTCTCTTGCTTTAACATCCTGTGACTGGATTGTGTGTGCATGTGATTCAATTTACTGTAAATATTGTGTTGGTTTTTTTATTGTAAATAGTGTGAACCTGTTATTTTGCCCTTTGCACATTTCTGTTGAGCATTGCCACTTTTTACATTTCACTGCACACCCCGTGTGTGTATGTGACAAATAAACTTCTTGAACTTGAACTGGATTAAATCCACATCTGACATGGAAAAGTGAAATGTGATTTCCCTCGTCAACATGCACATTGCTGCTCGATTTGTAGCATTTCCTCTCGTAACATAAGATAACATGAAACTTAACATAACTAAAACCTGGACAGTAAGTGTTACAGTCTGAACAGCCTGGTTTCATTTCAGTGCACTTCCCTGTTTATTTCTGTTTCTAGTTCTGTGCTGAATGTGGATCGGACACTTCCTGCATTTAGAAGTTATTAGGATGTCTCTGAACGCCTCTGGGTTCATTGATTGGATCTTCGATGTGTTGTGGTTTCGTTTCTACCTGGATCTGATCTGCTTTTTGCTCCATTCCATTACAATCTGATTCTGATTCTGATTCTGATTCTAATTCTGATTCTGATTCTGATTCTGATTCTGATTCTGATTCTGATTCTGATTCTAATCTGATCACCCAGGTCGAAAGTGTTGATGCAGGTGGAAATTTGGTCATACGTGACCAATCTAGGGGCACGAGAATAATTGTTCCATTCATTATCAGGGCACCATGGCTCTGACCTTTGACCTCTTTACTATTGGTTTGCATGTTGGTGATGAAGGAATAAAAGCTTAATCTACTTCCCATTGTAAGTCACTCTGGATAAGATCCTGAAACAATGCTATGACTTTCATCAGTGGTGTCTATCATCATTGGAAGAAGCCTGTCATCTGCATACTGTGTGATCAAGTCACCAGAAGTCCATTGATTTCCCTCAGAGCAGAGCGCCCAGGGAAACTCGGCCGATGTGAAGAGTTGGACACGGCAGTCACGTCAACAGCCAATCAGGTGTCCTTGTTGGCCTTCCGAAGTGATTTTGTTTCATCATCAATTGTTTCTACATGGAAAGTTGATTCAACGATGCAGCTTATTCTCAATCAATGCTACCTATTTAGCGCATGTTAGTTAGCTATTTTAAACAAACACCAATAACAAAGCACTACAAAATACATGATTTATATAAATACATCGCTTAGTTTTCTTGGTAAAACATTTGTAGCTGCAGACCGCTACGTAGAGGCCCCGCCCACAATCGGTCAGAATAGAGAGACCATCAACATTTGCTGCACTCCTTTATGATCACTGCTGGTGATCTAGGAATCGAAACCTTGAATAAGAGTGTCAGATAAAACACCCAAAATGTCAAATGTCAAATGAGTTAAATGAGATGGAGAGAGGGAAAGAGGGAGGGAGGGAGGGAGGGAGAGACAGAGGGAGGAATTTATATGGACGGGGCAATAGGTTATGGTGAATTAGCATGAATTAACAGTTTGTTTACTTTAGCTGGGAGGCTGCTGAGTGAAGTGGGTGAAGTTAGGCCGTCAGGTGACCCGGCTCTTTGTTATGGAGAGGAGGGCTGGCTAACGGAGGCCAAATGACTGTCAAGAATGTCACCTCAGACAATGGTATGATTTTCTACAACAGAGTCCATCATCATTAGAAGGAGCCTGTCATTGTTAAATGCTGTGAATACATGCATTTGTTCTATCTAGCCAGAGCGCTGTGGCTTTGACCCTTGACCTCCTCACTGTTGGCGGCTGGTAATGTTGGTCATCTAGGAACTGAAGCTTCTTCTACTGCTGACCTCACTGTAAGTGGTGCTGGATGAGAGTGTCAGCTAAATGACTAAAATGCTGTAAAAATATAAAATAAATACATTTAAAATGCTGCACTTTGCTAAAACGCTGATCATTTTTTTTCTTAACACTGCTGCCAGGTTCAAACCTCAGTGCTGCAGTTTGGGAAGTTTTCTTTTTATTCCCTGAATTTAAAGTTTCCACAATCATTTCTGTGCTGAGAGTTTCATGACCCCATCAGAGACAGAAGCCTTCTCTTCTTCCTCCCTGAAAAACCTCTTGCAGGGACGTGGTTTTCATCTGGCCACAGCGTAACTGTATAAGTATAAGTTTGATTTTGAGATCTGCTGTGCTCTACGCTGCCCTGAGATCAGTTTGATAGTGTTTCAATTGAAATGTTTTGTGGCCTGTGCGTTGAGATAATCCTCCGTCATCCTCTTCACATCTTGTAACTTTAGGGTTCTTGTAAGTTAGAGTCATAAATCTTTTACATCCATATCACGATGTTCAGAGCGACAGATCCAAGACCTTCTGACATGTCAGTGGTTGTATTAGAATCAAACCTCATTCCTCAATAATGTGCATCACTACTTAAAATACAACTCATCTCATACATGTGATTCAAATGAAGTCCACCTTTCATTTCCATGGTAGTTTGAGGCACAATAACCTCAAAAGCAACGGCATTTTCCCGTTTTCAGAGAGGTGAATTTTCTTATCAGATCAGCTGTCACCC
>JAXDDW010000061.1:1890000-1895000 GCA_034670385.1 Hoplostethus mediterraneus
CTTCACGGAGCAACAAATGACATGAATAGAGATTAACACTAGAGACAGTGGTTCTCTGCATGGTGGACATGAACTGAAAGCGTAATCTCTTTTACCAGAACGGAACCCAACATGTGTTCTAGAGTAATGAAGAACATAAACACAGAAGCAGAACAAGAACATGAACGAGTGAAATGAGAAAACGGGACAGAAAGAGCGAACCGAACACCCTGAAGTCTTCCATCGATCTGGAGATGGTTGAGGGAGGAGGGGGGTGATCCCTTGTCAGGACAACTCCCATGGGTGATTCCCAAGCAGGGGGGGTGGGGGGGGGGGGGCGGGTCGAGGGATCAGGGGACGAACTCAACGAACCCTCCTCGACCTTGAAGGTGTCCTCCAGGGACAGCGAGCCGCCTCGTCCTCAAACTCTCCATTGCTGCGGGTATTTCTTTCATAAAGCCGTCGTGATCGGTTTATGTTCCCGGCTTCTGGCTCTCTGTCACTCTCTCGAGGGAAGTGGAAGCCCAGAATACACACGCATACACACACATGCACGCGCACACATGCACACACATGCACACGCACGTGGTGAGGTGCACGTGTGGTCCGAGGGGCCCATATGTGACGGATTGAATGGAATGAGGGTCTTGAGTATTTAGGTGATGAACTCCCTGTAGATTACACTGTGTGTGTGTGTGTGTGTGTGTGTGTGTGTGTGTGTGTGTGTGTGTGTGTGTGTGTGTATGTGTGTGGGCATATGTGTTGTGTGTTCGCTGTGTGTACGTACGTGTGTGAGTGCATACATGCGTGTGTGTGTTCATATCTGTTTTTTTTCTATCTGCATGTTTGGGAGTTTTTGTGTGTGTGTGTGTGTGTGTGTGTGTGTGTGTGTGTGTGTGTGTGTGTGTGTGTGTGTGTGTCCGGGAGGTTTAATCAGAGAAGGCCTTGTCCAGGACAAATTTGTGGCCCCCAGCCTCCTAATTCATCGCGGGGCCGCCGGCCTTGGGCTGCCTGGCCTCCGCTAATGAAACCCACCAAGGTTAACCAGCCGTCCTGCTGCACCGCTCCATCTCATCCCTCGCTCCCCTCCTCTTTCACTCTTCCTCTGATTTCTCTTCCCAACGCTCCTCCATCTTGTTCTTTTTTCACCTCGGTTCCTTTCTCCTCTCGTCTCTACTCGTTTCGCTCAATCTCTAAATTCTCTTTCTACTCGTTTTTCTTTCTTTCTCTTTCCTCCATGTTTCTCATTACTTCCTCTTCCTCTCCTCTTCCTCCTCCTCCTCTTCCTCCTCCTCTTCCTCTTCCTCTTCCTCTTCCTCTTCCTCTTCCTCTTCCTCTTCCTCTTCCTCTTCCTCCTCCTCTTCCTCTGGTTGCAGTGACCAAGAGGCTGCCTGGTGAGGAAGATACTGAGGCTGTTAACAACTTTATTGAAATGTTAAATGTCCCAAATATCAGCGACTGAATGTTGAGGACTCTTGTCAGGTGACGTCAGTGAACTAAAGGTCTACTAGTGTGTGGTGGAGGAGGCGAGGAGGTGAGGAGGTGAGGAGGCGAGGAGGCGAGGAGGTGAGGAGGCGAGGAGAAAGTTTCGCTCTTAAAGCTGAAAAATAATCCTGTTGTCTTCAAGGATTTTAGGAACTTTATGAAATCAGTGAGAGATCACAAACAATATAAGATGACGTCAGTAACTGAGTGAGTGGAGGAGGTGAAGAGGAGGTGAAGGAGATGAAGAGGAGGTGAAGAGGAGGTGAAGGAGATGAAGAGGAGGTGAAGAGGAGGTGAAGAGGAGCAGCAGCGTGATCGACTTTCACTTTTTCTTCACTTCACCACTAGCGCTCTCTCCACCTGCACACCAACAGCTGAATGCAACAGGTTCAGGCACGCTGTGGAAAGGCATTCTGGGTAATGACTAACGGAAGTAGAAGAAGGCGAGGCGGGTTGAGGGGAAAGAGGGAAAGTTACCGATACAGACCAGAATGACTCAACACAACCTGGTGAGAGGAGAGAAGACAGACAGATGAAGATGAGGAGATGAAGATGAGGAGAAATACTGGGAAAGGAGAGAGAGACACAGGAGAGGGGTCGTGACTGAGAGAGAGAGAGGAAGAGGAGGATGAGAGGGGGAAGAGAGAAAGTAAGGGATGAAAAGTGCAATGAGGGGAGATGGAGTCTGGCTGCCGACCGGGCCGCGAGCGAGCGAGGAATAAAACAAGAAGAGAGAGAGAGAGAGAGAGAGAGAGAGAGAGAGAGAGAGAGAGAAAGAGAGAGAGGAAGAGAGAGAGAGGGAGAGAGAGGGAGGTAGTAGATTTCCCAAGGGAGTGATGGGAGTCTTCAGTGGACACACACACACAGTTAGCCCCTTCTGGTCGCCACTAGCTAATCAGAACACACACTCGCACACACACACACACACACACACACACACACACACACACACACACACACGCACACACACACACACACACACACACACACACACACACATAATCCCCCCCCCCCCATTAATTAGACTTCATCAGTGGCTGTCGGATGAGACTAATCAGTGTTGGGAAGAGATTGGTGTGTGTGTGGTGGGCGGGGGGGATTAAGGAGAATAAGGTCTTTGTGACAAGCTGTGTGTGTGTGTGTGTGTGTGTGTGTGTGTGTGTGTGTGTGTGTGTGTACAGTACTGTATGGGGGTGGGGGTGATTTACTGGTGGGGCTCAGCTGAGTCCACGGAGTGATCAGAGCCCCAATCAGACCCCCTACACACACACACACACACACACACACACACACACACACATGATCAACCAATGTAATCTGTCATGTGTTTACATGCTACAGGTACCAGCAGTTAAACAGTAGGTGTGTGTGTGTGTGTGTGTGTGTGTGTGTGTGTGTGTGTGTGTGTGTGTGTGTGTGTGTGTGTGTGTGACCTTCTGTAAATGACAGCTGCAATACAGATGACACACAAATCATCCTTGTGGCAAACACTATATCCCTCACCAGGTAGTGTGTGTGTGTGTGTGTGTGTGTGTGTGTGTGTGTGTGTGTGTGTGTGTGTGTGTGTGTGTGTGTGTGTGTGTGTGTGTGTGTTTGATCAATTCATGTGGTAGGATGGACACAGGTATCTGGCCATGATGGGGTGGGGGGGGACGCAAAGGATGGCTTCATCACTAAAACACATGATGGATTCACACACACACACACACACACACACACACACACACACACATTGTTGTAGAGGGGCGGGGTCTAGGAATAACTCTTACTTTACATGACGGATCAACGTCTGTACATGAGTCTCTCTCTCTTTACCTGTCTGTCTGTCTGTCTGTCTTTCTGTCTGTCTCTTCCTCCTTGCTGTTCTCTCTCTCTCTCTCTCTCTCTCTCTCAAACAAAGCTAGCTAGAATGCTCTGTCTGAAGCACACACACACACACACACACACACACACACACACACACACACACACACATTCACAGTTTTGCTGACACAGATGTAGTTTGGTCAGTTGTCTGGTCGGCTGCCTTGGATCTTTGAGCTTCTAACGAGAGACAAATACCAGAGAGGTCACACACACACACACACACACACACACACACACACACACACACACACACACACACACACACACGCACACACACACACACACACACGCTAAGCCTACATACATACGCTTACATCCATAAACACATACTCAAATACATACCCATGTATGCAAGCAGACACAAGTACACACACACACACACACACACCCAGATAGGGATAGTCCAGGACTCTGTATGCATCATGTGTGACTCATGGTGACTCAGTGTTACCACATGTTACAACCAGTCCTGGGTTTGGACATCATGGAGGATCATCACTGTCATGAAGGTCCATGTTCCTCTGACAGCCCTCGGTCTGATGACACCTTTCAGAACCTTTAAAAACCTTTAAAAACCTTTCAGAACCTTTAAAAACCTTTCAGAACCTTTCAGAACCTTTCAGAACCTTTCAGAACCCACTGGATATCGAGCACAAGCTAAAGTTAAACCAAGGCTGTTTCCGACAGGTTAACAGGTTTTCACCAGCAGCAGAAATATGAAGAAGTAAAGAAGTAAAATATGAATGAATCTTTTCAAACGACCACAGGAATGAAAATAAAACTCATTGTGGAATGAAACCCTTCAGATGCCCTTCAGATGCCCTTCATACCCCGGGTTCTTCACCTCTCCAGGACCTCCAGCAGCATCTCCAGGACCTCCAGCAGCATCTCCAGGACCAGGATCCATCAGAGTCTCTGTTCCAGGTCTGATTTCTGCTCCAACTATCTCTTAGGACCGAAACTATCAGGACATTTCTGATCTGAAGTGGATCAACAAGCAGCCAAGATGAGACATTCAACACTTCACTGGTTGGAGGGAAAGATCAGCAACATGTTTACATCATGTTTACTAAACTAAATGACCATGATCTGTTTTGATCTCCATGTTTCCTACGACCACAGGAACCCTGAACACAACATACATGAAGAAAAACTCATGAATGTGTTCTCTACACACTTTCTCTCTCTCAATGCACACACACACACACACACACACACACACACACACGCGTTTTGAAAACACTCACCCAAACACATTAACACAAGCATGCACACACACACACACACACACACACACACACACACACACACACACACAGGCAGCCACCAGCTCATCCTCGCCACGCTCCAGGAGTGACAGATCGATTCCCAAGGCAGCTGCTGTCCAGACAGGTGTGTGTGTGTGTGTGTGTGTGTGTGTGTGTGTGTGTGTGTGTGTGTGTGTGTGTGTGTGTGTGTGTGTGTCTTCTGCTCTTCACACTTTAAAAGAAAGACAAGAACTCAGAGAATTTACTTCCCCCGTCCCTGTCCTCTCCTCGGTTTAAAATACCTCCTCGCCTCCTCCTCCCTCTGTTCCTCCTCCCTCCCTACTCACCTCCTCCCTCCCTCTGTTCCTCCTCCCTCCCTACTCACCTCCTCCCTCCCTCTGTTCCTCCTCCTCCCTCTGTTCC
>JAXDDW010000061.1:1905000-1907500 GCA_034670385.1 Hoplostethus mediterraneus
GAAGGAAGAAGGGAAAAAGGGAGAAGGAAGGTGAGAGGAAGGAAAGGAGGTGAGAAGGTGAGGTAGATAGGAAGGAGGTGGGGAATGAAGGTAGGACAGAAAGGTGAAGAAGGAAAGGAGGAAATGGGAGAAGTGAAGGAAAGGAGGAAGGGAAGAGGGAGAGAGGAGAGGAGAGAAAGAAGCAAAAAAGAGGGGACGGGAGGAGAAGGAAAGTAGGGAGAAGAGAGGGGATGAGAGAGGGAAGGAGGGAAGGGGAGAAGGGGAGTCATGGAAAGAGGGATGGAGTGGGGAAGGGAAGGAGGAATAGAGGAAGGGTAGGATGGGGTCAGAGCTGACCCCCTCCTCTCGGGGGTCACCATGATGGAGAAGTAATGGAAGTGTGTGTGTGTGTGTGTGTGTGTGTGTGTGTGTGTGTGTGTGTGTGTGTGTGTGTGTGTGTGTGTGTGTGTGTGTGTGGACAGAAGACGTATGGCCGCCTGACGGAAGAGAGAGGAGCAAATTACAACGGAAGGTATTGAGAGGTAATGGTCTCGTTTACCCTTTCAATGTGTGTGTGTGTGTGTGTGTGTGTGTGTGTGTGTGTGTGTGTGTGTGTGTGTGTGTGTGTGTGTGTGTGTGTGTGTGTGTGTGTGCGTGTGTGTGTGTGCGTGTGTGTGCGTGTGTGTGAGTGTGTATGTGTTTTTAACAGAAATAATAGAGACTAGATTACACCAATAGTATGTATTGGCTTGGCTGATGTCCTACGAATCAAGTGATCAACAGGAGGCGGAGCTCACATGACAACAAACAGGAAACAGGAAGTAGAAACAGGAAGTAGTTTGACATTGAAATTGTGGGTCATACCTGATCCTTCACATCTACTTTCCCACCCGTCTGTGTGCAGCGCTAGCTAGTGGTAGCTAGCTAACATGGAAGCAGCTCATTGATCTTTACTGATTGGATTTTGATGTATTCACGTACAAACTGGCGACGACTTCAACATCCGACGATACAGACGGGAAAAAACGGCAGCACCAATATTACCACCAACAGGTCAAAGGTCACAGCACCCACATACAGATAGCGAGGTAAGGAAACTAGAGCCATGACTGATGGAGTAAAGTAAAGAAAACCTCCCGCTTACTTCAAATACTCAAACTACACTGTCAGTGAGTTGAACTGTGTGTCCTGGCCGCCCCCCAACCGGAGGGCCGGGTTCGATCCCCAGTGCAGTCAAACCTGCCAAAGAGCTGGCGGCTGCAGCAGCGCCGCAGTGGCTGACTGGCTGCTTGTGGTTTGTCACATGACCACATCCTCTGCTGCTGTTATGAATGGTAGTCATTTATTGGCTGTTAATTCCACTGTGTATTCTATTGGTTGATTTTATTTTTTATGTGTATATGCTTTTGGATGGTTCTCTAATGAACACCACGTGCAGAAACATGTCAGTAATAAAGTTTTGTTCTCAGGGTTCCTGGATCAGAAATCTCAACCAGATGGAGAAAAAACTTTAATAAAATATAAAAAACAAAAAAACAGACAAAATAAATATAGCTGCCATTTTTAAAATCTTTATTAAGAAATTTGACTGAATACCGTCTGTAAATGTGTGTGTGTGTGTGTGTGTGTGTGTGTGTGTGTGTGTGTGTGTGTATGTGTAATACAAGAACAACTTATTGTAGTTTCTTCTTCTGGTAGTTTCTTGAACTGGTCAGAGTGGAGGGAGGTGACCTCCGATTGGCCGACACAGCACTGAGATGACCAGAGGTGAGGTGAAAGGTCATCCAGGGGTTAGCATGGGGGGGGAGGGGGGCCTATATCAACACCTTGTCCAATTTCTACCCTGCGGTGTGTGTGTGTGTGTGTGTGTGTGTGTGTGTGTGTGTGTGTGTGATTGATCCGTCCAGCATGATGGCCGGCAATAGCTCAGACCGGAGATGTGTGTGTGTGTGTGTGTGTGTGTGTGTGTGTGTGTGTGTGTGTGTGTGTGTGTGTGTGTGTGTGTGTGTGTGTTTGCGTGTGTGTGTGTGCGTGTGTGTGTGTGTGTAGGGGGGGGGGGGCACTCCCTGAAGGATGGGAGGTTATCCGTCTCCCGTGGCGACAGGCTGGACCACGGACCCTTCCACTTCCTCTAAATATTTACAGAACGTCGACCAATCAGAGTAAGACGGGCCCTGGCCACCAGCCCTGACATTAGGTGTGTGTGTGTGTGTGTGTGTGTGTGTGTGTGTTTGGAGTGATTACACACTATCCGAGTGGTGTCACACGTCAGACTCAGGACAGTCTGGAGACGAAGGTTTAATACCCAGTAAACCCAATCACAGTTAATATCACACACACACACACACGCGCACACACACACACGCACGCACATACACACACACGCACACACACACACACAAACAGTGAAAACCATCATAAAAAGTGCACAGATTAACTCTCACACACATAAAACATGGACACACACTCTCAAAACTCAAAACATCCAATCCTCTCTCTCTCTCTCTCTCTCTCTCCCTCC
>JAXDDW010000061.1:1922500-1927500 GCA_034670385.1 Hoplostethus mediterraneus
CCTTCCTTCCTTCCTTCCTTCCCTCCTTCCTTTCCCTCTCTACACTCCTGGTGCTGTTCTGGTCATATTGTCGTTTAACAAGCTGCTTTTAATTAAATTGCTAAAAAAAAAAAAAGGAAATGGAGGAAGGCAGAAACAATACGATCATTTATTGGTCATTTGGAAATTATTTGTGTTTTTTAATAAAGAAATGAACAGAGCGGAGAGGAGGAGAGGAAAACGAGTGGGAGATGAATGGAAAGAATGGAGAAGAAGAGAAAACAGGAGGGAAAAGGAGAGAGAGCATGGAAAACCATTCTATAAATACAGTAGGGAGAGAGAGGGGGCGAGAGACAAGGAGTTAAATAGAGAGAGAGAGAGAGAGGGGGGGTGCAATTAGATGGGGATTTCCAGTGTTAGTGAGTGAGTGGGTTTTAGTTATGAAGAGAGAGAGAGAGAGAGAGAGAGAGAGAGAGAGAGAGAGAGAGAGAAGAAACTAACAGAGGTAGAGAAGAGGATATGGACGAACGATAAGAAGAGAGAAACTGAAGAGTGGATTAGCTACCAGAGAAAGGGCGAGAGACATAGAGAGAGACAGAGAGAGAGAGAGAGAGAGAGAGAGAGAGAGAGTGGCTGTAAGTTCCTCAGAGAGAGCAGTAATGGCAGACCAGTGTTGCCCCCTAGAGGCAGAGTGTGTGTGTGTGTGTGTGTGTGTGTGTGTGTGTGTGTGTGTGTGTGTGTGTGTGTGTGTGTGTGTGTGTGTGTGTGAGTGTGTGTGTGTGAGTGTGTGTTTTCCTGGGGAAGAGGGGACATCCTGTGACAGTGACTCAATGTCCAACCCCCCTCAACACACACACACACACACACACACACACACACACACACACACATACACTGTTTACCCTGTTTGAAGCTGCTAACAGACATTTCCTACACACACACGCACACACACACACACACACACACAGTTATAAAATAAGTTATAAAAGACACTTGTTTGAGAATTAAGAAATTGTAAGGATAATAAAAAACTGATTTATTGTAAGGAAAGAAAAAGGTTTTCAGTGTGTGTGTGTGTGTGTGTGTGTGTGTGTGTGTGTGTGCGTGCACACCTCACAACTACAACTCATGCCTCAGGTGAAAGCGCCTGCTGCTTCCTCTCAAAGAAAAGTGTGTGTGTGTGCTTATGTATGAAAGTTTGTGTGTCACTGTGTGTGTGTGTGTGTGTGTGTGTGCGTGCGCGTGTGTGTGTGCGTCATGAGGAGGGGGGGGGTGGGGGGGGCGGTGCCAGGAGGAGGGGCCGGAGTGGGAGGTGGGCGGGGCCTGAGAGCCGGCCCCCAACAAAGTGAGAGAGAGGTTGAACACACAGGCATTCGAAGACAAGGCACTGAGCGGATCACACACACACACACACCCTCACACACGCGTACACACACACACTCTGGAGTAGCAGCGCTCGGAGCAGGACGGAGGGGGAGAACTGCACCTGTCCTCAACACACACACACACACACACACACACACACTCGGTCTCTCTCACACACACACACACTCTCAGGGATCTGATCAGTCGTCCCTATGTGTGGATGGGAGCAGAGCTACTCGGTGAGTTCAGCTTGTTGATGTGAAGTTATTTCAGATTTGCTGTTGAGTTTGTACGCTTTAAAAAAAAAAAAAATGTATACGTTGAGTAAGTTTTTCTGGGTTGAAGAAGTTGAGCTTGGTGTTGAGTGAGGAGTGGTCGTGCATGTTTCTGTGGAGCGCGTCGGTGCTGAGGATGACCGTGGCGTTTCCCCCCCCTTGTCCTGACGTCTCCAGGTTGAGTGGCTCTGTCCGAACTCAACGTTGAGAGGAGGATTAAAGCGGTTTCTTGGTTTCAGTATTCGGTTGAGATGTTGCAGCTGTTATGCAAAGAGGACTCGCAGGCTGAGAACTGGGAATGCCGGTGGAAAACCGAGACCGGTTTCCATACCACTCTTTCATTTCACTTGAATTTAAATAACAAATGCAGAAAGTGTTTGTTGGGGGTTTTTTCTGCTGCGTCGGAGAAATGAGGTTTCTTGTTTTTTGAAATTTCAGCAGCTTGACATTTGAAATAAGCGATGTTTGTATTTTTGTGTTTTTTCAATATTTGAAACGATCTTAACATTTCTGCAGCTCGGCGGCTCGTCTCCTTCAGACGCTTGTTTCTGACAAATCACAAAAATGATTCATGTATTTTTGTGATTTCTGAATCTCCTCTAAAGCGTTAAAAGGTTTTGTGTTCGTAGCTCAACCACTCAACTTGTAGCTCTTCAGCTCTTCAGGCTTTTTGCGGCTTTGTGGTGTTTGAGAGCGCAAAAAAAAAAAGGCTGTTTTCAAAATGACGCCTCATCAGAAAAAGCAGCTCATGTGTTCTCTTCTGGTTGCACGGCTGCGTTGAGTCGCCTCGCAGAAGAAAGTCGTTTGTTTTGACTTCAACTGCTCGGATGGGAATTAATGTTCTTTATTGCGGCTGCAGAAGAATCCACTGATCTGCTTTCATGTCCCAGACCGGAGCGTGGTCACCTCAGATCTGCTAGTTTCCGCTTGTCTGCGTGGGACTGAGCAACATGTTTGTCCCTGTGTGTGTGTGTGTGTGTGTGTGTGTGTGTGTGTGTGTGTGTGTGTGTGCGTGTGTGTGTGTGTGTGTGGGATGGTCTTGGGTGGGATCGCGTTTGAAGTTTTGTTTGTGCTGCTGTGGCCCCCCAAATGGAAAAGTTTTGGCGCTCCCTTCCCCACCGTCCCACACACACACGCACACACACACACACACACGCACACACACACACACACACACACACACACACGCACACGCACGCAGAGTTGGGATGATTTGCCGGTTCCGCTGAAGTGCCACTCTGCTTCCAATTTTAGCTCCATTCAGACAGACAGCATTTCCTTCCTCTGTCTTCAACCCCAGGGAGAGATAGAGGGACATAGAGAGAGAATGGGAGAGAGAGAGAGAGAGAGAGAGAGAGACATTGAGAGAGAATGGGAGCTCCAGAAGGAAAAGGTGGGAGAAAGAGAGAGATGGTTTAAAGATGTACAGATCACCGTGTAGTCGGTTATCTGTCACTTTGTTTGTCACGGTGATTAAAGAAGACGGATGATTGGTCGAGAAAAAACAATTAAAATTAATTCACAAAATGTTTCAAATCCATTCAACAGCAGAGAGACAGAAATCTGATCAGTATATTTAGTTTACATGTAAAAGCTTATATTGATAACTAATATCCTACGGGGCGAGCGAGGCGAGCGAGGCGTCGTTCTATAAAAAGTCTCTTGATTTGTTTGAATTCATTTTGAAAGTCGGAGTCGCGTCATGAAACGGTGAATTTCTCATCGTGGAACTAAATTCTTCATATGTGGATTTTCGGGGGAGATATTGATCGTCCAGACGTTCCTGTTATTACTATGTGACTATATTATACAGGATATTCCATATTTGATCTTGTGGGTTTTAATAGTTCAAGAAAAAAATGAGAGAAATTGTTTTGGAATCCATAAATAAAGAAAGAAGAAAATTCACATCAGAACAGATTAATGATCTATAACTAATAATGTGTCATATTAACTGAACATTAATATCTAGTCTGTCCCAATAATAATAACAATAATAATATAATAATAATGATAATAGAATAATAATAACTATAATATAATAATAACAATATAAGAAGAAGAAGAAGAAGAAAAATAACAACAACAACAATGATAATAATAGTAATAATAATAATAAGAAGAAGAAGAAGAAGAATATAATAATAATAATAAGATCAGAATAATAACGACAACAATAATAAGAATAATAAGAATATAATAATAATAATAATAATAATAATAATAATAATAATAATAACAATAATAATAATATACTGTATATCAGTGGGTTTGGAAGCTTTGATGATAAATTAAATAATAAATAATAATAAATAAATGAAATGAAATGCAGCCAGTTAATGTACCTCAGATGGATGAAGAGATTAAGCTGTTACTTTTAATAAGACGACAAACGGTTTCATTTTCCGTAGCTGTCTGCAGATAAGTGTGCGTGCGTGCATGCGTGCGTGCGTGTGTGTGTGTGTGTGTGTGTGTGTGCGTGCGTGCATGCGTGCGTGTGTGTGTGTGTGTGTGTGTGTGTGTGTGTGTGCGTGTGTGTGTGTGTGTGCGTGGTCTCGTTCCCACACTGCTCCATAGAGACGGAGGTGTTACTCAGCCGCTGCTCACCGCTGCAACTGAGTCACCACAATAATCACTCCCCTCTCTCTCTCTCTCTCTCTCTCATTGTCTCTCTCCCATCATCTCTCCATCTTTCTGTCTCTTTTATCTGGTTATCTTTTTCCTTGATCCTTTCTTTCCCCTCTTATTTTTTTCATCTTTTTCTCGGACGTCTCTCATCCTTTCATTCTTCATCTTTTGCATTTGCTTAAAACGACTCCTCTCTTTCTCTCTCTCTCTCTTCACTTCCTGTGTCACTTCTTTCTTTCTTTCTTTCTGTTTCATTCTGTTTCATTCTGTTTCTCTTTCTTTCATTCTTTCTCTATCTTTTTTATTTTATGTTTTTTATCAAACTGTTTCCTGGCGTCTTTTAGTTAATATGTTTCATTAAAGAACTCTCTCTCTCTCTCTCTCTCTCTCTCTCTCTCTCTCTATGTCTCTCTACCAGGCGACCTCTCATAACTCGGCCATGTTGACCAGTGAGGGGGCCCAGACCATGGAGCAGGACCAAGCGCACCACAGGGCCAAGATGGCCGCCAGCGCTGCCGCCGGAGCCAAGATGGCGGAGGCGGACGTGGACGTGGAGGGGGCGGACATGACGCGGTGGACGGAGGCGGAGTTTGAGGAGAAGTGCACCTACATCGTCAAGGATACGGCGTGGGAGGCGGGGCCAGACGGCGACGCCACGACGACCAGAGCGGAGGCATCGCTGCCCCGAAACCTGGCCTTCAAACACCCCGCAGACAGCAAGGAGGTGAGACACACACACACACACACACACAC
>JAXDDW010000061.1:1937500-1950000 GCA_034670385.1 Hoplostethus mediterraneus
CCTTCGGCTTCACTCGGGGGAGAAACCGTACCAGTGCAAGCTCTGCCCGGCCAAGTTCACCCAGTTCGTCCACCTCAAGCTGCACAAGCGCCTGCACTCCCGCGAGCGTCCGCACAAATGCCTGCACTGCCACCGCCACTACATCCACCTCTGCAGCCTGCAGCTCCACCTGAAGGGCTACTGCCTGGCGGCTAACTCCAGCCCCGGCAGCCCGGCCGTGTCCAGCCAGGCCAGCCTGGACGAGCTGCAGCGGGCCAACGAGGAGATCGAGCGCTTCGACATGAGCGAGCACGCCGAGCGGCTGGAGCAGCTGCAGGGAGGGGTGGAGGTGGAAGCCATGTTGGAGAAGCAAGTCTTGGGGATTCTGTGGAGGGAGATCGACCTGAAGTCCTCCCCCTTCCATCCCCACCACAAGGGCGGCGCCACCGAGCTCCTGCCTGCAGGTTACGGCGCCTACGAGTCTCTGAACGAAACGTCGGTGATCAAGATGCGGCGCAGCAGCCCCGCCCCGCCGCTGCCCGCCAACGTCACGGTCAAGCAGGAGTCGGAGGAGCACACCTGAGCGCTCACCTGAGCTCAGCTGAAGGACACGGAGTCGGACTGCACGGCTCAAAGAACTGGGGTTGCCAGGAGCAACGGGTGTAAATAAATAATTCTCTTCCTGGTTGTCAGTGACAATGATGTCATGACAACGTTGGGTTTTTCGACCTATCAGGGACTCGCGTACTCAGGGCTACAAGAGACACTGTCCCAAGACTACTTCGTGGTTTCAGCGTTTGCTATACTTAGAGACAATCACCTCCCTGGATTTATCTTTAATGTAATTAATATAATGCTATTATCATTGTTGCTGTTGTTATTATTTGGTCTCTATTTTCAAATGTCTTTGTTTTGATCAATTAGTTGTTATATAACCTCCTTAATTTATTATACAATTTGTTTGTGCTCTTCAAAAGCAATAAGTGGAAGGGATGGTTACAATGACGGGGTAAATTCATTGTAAATGACTGTTAACTGTTTTTCTGTTGATGTTTTTTTCTCTGTGGCCATTTCTCTGTAGATAGTCTCTCTGTATCCGTCCTGCAGAGGCGCGACCTCTGACCTCTGACCTTTAGAAACAGGGGTGTCCACTCTTCAGGGTTTTGTCTATTTAAATTTAAAAACCATATAGCAGGTAAAAAAGGGTTGAAGATGTGTAACTTTGTTTTGCCAAAGACGGGCACACGAACTGTTGATTCAGACAGAAGAGCTTTATCTGACCTTCGACCCTGCCAGACAGCTTCCCTACGTCCGTGTCCTTTTCTGAAACTTAATTTAAATGAAACAAAAAAGGGCATTTTTTTGTATATTTTTGACAACGGTTACCTCAGAGTGTGGCTGACAGTATGAGTGAGTTGTGTGTGTGTGTGTGTGTGTGTGTGTGTGTGTGTGTATTCAAAGGGACAGCTGAAGGTGGGAGCTTTCTATTTATTTGCTTTTTGCTACTTGAAGAAGAAGAAGAAACCAAACTGAACTGGAGTGCAGCTTCCTGCGGTCCAAAGGAGACATGTAGCACATGACGGGGCGGCGGCGGGCCTCCCCCTCTTCCTCAACACTGTCAACACCAAACGGAGGAGACAGGCTAGTAACCAAAGGTCACCGGGCTTTAAATTCAAACACACACCAAAAAAAAAAAAAAAAGACACAAGGACAAAAGGACAATCTAAAGAAGAAGAAGAAGAGGAGATGTAGTGTGTATATGATGAAGTGTTCGCTCTTTAGCTGTGGTCTCGTTTTGTAGATGTTTTTTTTTGTTTGTTAATCTTTCCGTTGAGAAATAACTGCCCCCCCCCCCAACCTGCCCGTCCACCATCTTTGTTTGTGAACTGGCATACACCAAAGCACCTCGGCCTTCTTATGCACTGGCCCCCCCCCTACTTTATAACGTCAGCGCCGATGCTTGCACCACGCACACTGTGTACAATATCACTGAACCTGGTTGAAGCGTTGAGGCTCAACTCAACGTTCCCGTAGCTGCGACCTGGAAGCAGCATCGACATCCCCACCTCTCCCTCCCTCTCTCTCTCTCTCTCTCTCTCTCTCTCTCTCTCTCTCTCTCTCTCTCTCTCTCTCTCTCTCCATCCTTGTTTGACCAAAGCGTCTCTCTCTCTTTGATCAGAGCTTTAATCCCTAAAGGACTGTCTCTGTTTACATTCTGGTTTACATTGTTATTTATGTGCAAAAATGTCAAAAAATGTAAATTATGATATAAATGTTCACGTTCCAATCTGACCCTGGCTGAGTGTGATTATTGAGCTGAGTGTGATTATTGAGCTGAGTGTGATTATTGAGCTGAGTGTGATTATTGAGCTGAGTGTGATTATTGAGCTGAGTGACTGAGATGAACTTGGAAGTCCTGATGTACACATGACTACAGGTTCATGTCGTTCAGCTGCTTTCTTCACATATACTGACATTAATGACATCAATGACATTAGTGAATTAGTGACATTAGTGACAGTCCAGAACGTCCATAGAGACAAAACACAGGATATTACCTGTAATTCAAAACGACTCCATTTGACATAACCAGGCAGGTTTCATTATAGAAAACAATTCCTACTTGATGTTCAATCTAAATGTGTGGTTGGGTAGAGGTACACATGATTTCAACTCAACTAAAGTTCTTCAGACAGTTGAAAGAAATCAATGATGTTCAGGTAGAGGCATCTGGGTGTGACTGAGCTGAGTGGAGAGGTTACAAGGCAGAAATAGTAGTAACAGTACAAGTACTAGTAATAGTAATAGTACTAGTAATAACAGCTCATCTGAAACTGTCTCATATCAGACATCAAAGTTGTAGCCGTCCACATGAAGCCACCCAGCTGTCCAACCTCAACCTCAACCGTCTGCTCTTCACTTCACTTCCTGGTTGACTCACGCTGCTTCGGTATGACTGCGAGCCGCGGTCCACCCTGACCTGGAAACAGGAACAGGAAATGGGAGTACCTGGGGTCTGTCTTTCATCCTCCTCTGGACCGTTTCCTCCTGGGGTGACGACATGACTCCAGAGCCTCGTCTGTATTGACGCTCTGATCCAGGCTGTCGTCCAGCGGGGTCGACGGGAGAACCGGCTTCGATCCCTAGATCACAAACCGTCAACGGCAGGGAGGTCAAGGGTCAGAGGTCACAGCAACCCGACAGTATTCCTATGACTGTAGAAGGATCACAGAGGAGAGAAATGACAGGAGAGAGGAAGATAGGAGCATTATTTACCCTAAAACTAATAAAACATAAAAGGTGACTGTCTCATTTGACCTGTTGGCATTTCAACAGTCTTGTCTTCATCTCCTCATAGACGGTGAAGCTCTCAATAGTCTCAATCTGTGATCTCCTCCATCTGACATGTTTCTCCTGAGGAGCAACGAGGAGACGACAGACAGAGAAATGAGATCAGTGTGAAGATGCTACCACGTGACCGATGTAACGCTCATCAGCTCCTCCTGTCTGGCTGCTGGCCTCGTGGAGGAAACAGGAAGATCTTCCTCTGATCTCACGGTTTCATATCCAGGAGAGTTATCTCAGATCACGTGGAGGTCTGAGATTCTCTTGGGTTGAATTGGATAAATAGGAAAAAATCCCTTTAGTCTTTAGACGTGAGATCTCCTCTTCTTCTTCTTCTTTTTCTTCTTCTTCTCTTCGCTCTCGTCTGGGGAGTGAATGTGAATTTGAAATCAAATTAAATAGCTTGAAATTGACTGTGATTATTATTGAATTTAACTTTTCAAATGTTGTTTTCTCAATTTCAAGCTAGATATCATCTTAGCAGGAAACCTTCCATCAGCCCCCGTCTCTCTGCCTCCATTTTGATTTTATCTTGATTTTATACACACACACTCACACTCACACACACACACACACACACACACACACACACACACACACACACACACAGTTCAGTTCTCTGAGAAACACTTGAACAATGAAGAACTATTCAGTCAGTAATGTGTTAATAATCACATTCAGTTATTCCTCCTCAGGACACGCTGCCAGGTTACTAGAGACCACAGTGAACCGAGGACCCGTGTGAAGCCATCTCTACCATCACTAACTGAAAACCCGGCGCGCCCCCGCCCGCTGACTCAGCATCTTTCACTTTTGCGCAGCGCGTCGCTCCTTCCTGTTTGTTCCATCTTATTATTACTATCAGGGAAACTTCTCAGCCGCCGTTGACACAGCAGGTTCCACCAGACAGCGTCATGACGCGGGGTTTCACACCCTGCTGGGGGAGGGGGGGGGGTACCCCTCACATCACTCCATCCAGTATTCTCCAGGGTCCCCCGGGGGGCCTGGACAGTTTCTACTTCATCTTTCACGTGCCAAGAGCTTCTTTACAAAGTGACGTTGAAAAATGATTGACAGATTTAACAGAGTTGAAGGACAGTGTGGACCTGCTGAGGGAGGAGGCGGGTCTCTGTCCATGTTCGCTGTTTTCTCCTACCGGACAAAAAATGGCCGCAAATGTTTTCTGAAGCAAGGAAACGAGCCCTGATAATAATATCACCCTTCAGGTCCTCCTTCAGGTCCTCAGCTGACACTTTCACAGAGTTTCCAGAGTAAATTAACTTTGTCTTATTTAACATTTACTAACTTTGTGTTTTTCTCATGGGGACGAATGCGTCAGTTTCCTGTTAAGTGTTGTGATTAGTTTCTATCATAACGAAACTACAGACCAAACAAACCCTTCCACACGCACACACACACACACACACACACACATACACACACACTTACCCACACACATATTCCACAACATGTCCTCCAAGCTGCGCTCCAGGCTGATACCATGTGTGATCTCGTTTACAGAAATCGGTAACCGCGGTAACCGTGACGAGGCTCAGACTCAGACGGTCACCGGTCAGGACGGGTGACTCAGCGCGTCTCCTCCAGGAAGTGGCGCCCCCCTTGGTATAACGACGGTAAACCAATGAGAACATGGCGGAGACGACCGGTAGCCTGTGGTGTTGTTACTGCACATTAAGACTACATTTCCCATAAGCCCCGCTGCTTCTTGTCCCCCGTTCCCGTGGCCTTTAGGTCTCATTGGTTTACAGTAACTATATGAATGATTCACCGATGGTCAGACGACACTCATCACCTTCAGGTTGTGGTGGTCTGACCTTGATTTGACCCCTGATGTTAAAATGAGTAACAAAGATCTCAAAGTTTCAACGCAGAAATTCAGCTCTTCGTTGCCGTGACGACTGAAATAGCTGCAATTTAACATTATGACTTTGGATGACCGGGCCTCCAAAGTGATGGGGTGGGGCCAAACGAACTGACCCCCCGACCGGTCTGGCGGTCCCCCGGTGACCCGGTCGGACGGTGACCCGGTCGGACAGTGACCCGGTCCCCCGGTCCCCCGGAGACCCGGTCGGACGGTGACCCGGTCGGACAGTGACCCGGTCCCCCGGTCCCCCGGAGACCCGGTCGGACGGTGACCCGGTCGGACGGCGTGGAGGACAGATGGACGTCTGCTGCGGTTTGGAGATGAAGAGAAGAAGAACGAGGCTCATATGTGGGAAGATGGGGGCGTGGGCAAGATGGCTGCCAACAGGTTTTTTTTGCTGAGTCACCCTCTGCACATGTGCGACTGGTGTGTGTGTGTGTGTGTGTGTGTGTGAAGATGGGCTTAAGATGGATAGAGGATGAAAGACAGAAAGGGAGGATGTGTGTGTTTGCAAGCGAGAAAGTGTGAGAACTAGAGAGAGACTAGACGGTGTGTGTGTGTGTGTGTGTGTGTGTGTGTGTGTGTAAAGCCCAACCTCCTCTTCCTCCAGATTCATATTCAGCGACAAGAAGGAATGTCTGGTCGAGTTTTTTCTTTGCATCGTCATCCACTGTACCCAGATGTGTGTGTGTGTGTGTGTGTGTGTGTCAGCGCTCATGCATGTGTGTAGGCGTGTGCATGTGTGTATGTGTCCATATGTGTGTGTGTGTGTGTGTTGGGGGGTTATTAGTGTTGGGTTTTATGAGCCACATGTTAGAGATCAGCTTATGAATTATGATACACACACTCACTTCCTATTTCATGCTGTAAGCCACGCCCCCTTCTGTCAACACACACACACACGTACGTGGCCGTATATACACATGTGCGTATATACTGTACAAGCATGCGCACACACACACACACACACACACACACACACACACCATTTCACTCCTACACAATGTTGAATGTGTTTCATTGATCTTCCTTATTGTTTTCACATGACTATATGATGTGGTGCAGTGGACACACACACACACACACACGCACACACGCACACACCATATGGTCAGTATGTCACAGTGTGTGTGTGTGTGTGTCATAAAGTGTTGGCCTGACTTTCATGGAAGTGTGTGTGTATATGCCCACATGTGTTTGTATAGGCTGTGTGTGTGTGTGTGTGTGTGTGTGTGTGAGAGGGTCTATTGTGTGTGTATGTACAGTATGTGTGGATGCAGATGTGTGTGTGTGTGTGTGTGTGTCCAGTCTTTGTGTCTGTTTGTAACAAATTACAGTCTTCCTCTTCTCCCAGCCAGCTAGGAGCCATGCAATGACACACTCACACACACACACACACACTCTCACACACACACACACACACACACAGGTAGAGAGCTGATGTCCTGACCCCGAGGCTACAGGTGGAAAGGGGACATAGTGCTTATTACTGCTTTTGTGTGTGTGTGTGTGTGTGTGTGCGAGAGAGAGAGAGAGAGATCAAAGTGTTAAAGCTCGCCAGCCCCAATCATCTGCATCCTCCTGTCATTCTCTCTCTCTCTCTCTCTCTCTCTCTCTCTCTCTCCCTCTCTCTCTCTCTCTCTCTCTTCAGCACCTGCCTATTAGAGTCCAGAGTTAATGACAGGTTGGTCCCTTTGTGTGTGTGTTTGAGAGAGAGAGAGAGAGACAGGGAGAGAGAAAGAGAGAGAGAGAAAGAGAGAGACAGAGAGAGAGCGAGAGAGACAGAGAGAGAGAGAGAGAGAGACAGAGAGAGAGAGAGAGAGAGAGAGAGAGAGAGAGTGTTTGACTGGAAATGAGAGAGCACCTCCAGGAAAGAGAGAGAGTTTCTGTCATTCATTCCTCTGACCATCCTGACCTGTGTGTGTGTGTGTGTGTGTGTGTGTGTGTGTGTGTGTGTGTGTGTGTGTGTGTGTGTGTGTGTGTGTGTGTGTGTGTGTCGGGGTGGAGAAGAAGTTATCTGGTTTGGGGGTTTTGTTGCAGGCAGAGGGGAAAGTTTTCTTCTTCACTCACCTCATAAACTAGAGAGAGAGAGAGAGAGAGAGAGAGAGAGAGAGAGAGAGAAAATAGGGAACGTTTGTGTTGTTGCATCAGCATCATTGGTATAACGCGCACGTGTATGCACACACACACACACACACCGATATGAAAATAAGAGAGCTAATGAATGATGGGAGAGATAAAACAGAAAGACAAGAGACTTTTGAAACCACAGCCATTTAAAGATCATGTGTGTGTGTGTGTGTGTGTATATGTGTGTGTATATGTGTGTGTGTGTGTCTGTGTGTGTTAGAGAGCTGAACTCTGTCCTTTGAATCATTACAAACTTCAAAGGCCGTCGCCTCGTTAAAACAGACGTCCATCCATCCTCCGAGAAAAAAGAGAGAGAACGACAGAGCAGAAGAGAGTGTGTGTGTGTGTGTGTGTCAGCGTCACAGTGCCAGGAACCGAAAAACAGAGAGAGAGAGAGAGAGAGAGAGAGAGAGAGAGAGAGAGAGAGAGAGAGAGAGAGAGAGAGAGAGGAGGGTGTTTCAGATGGTTTACTGGTCATTTACTGGTAAAGCCTCGTTCAGTTACCATAACTACACTAATAGACAGACAGACAGATAGATCTATCCCTCAGGTTACCATGACGATGCTAGTAGATATATGTATATATATATATATATATATATACATTATATTGCCAAAAGTATTGGCTCACCTGCCTTGACTCGCATATGAACTCAAGTGACATCCCATTCTTAATCCATAGGGTTTAATATGACGTCGGTCCACCCTTTGCAGCTATAACAGCTTCAACTCTTCTGGGAAGGTTTTCCACAAGGTTTAGGAGTGTGTTTATGGGAATTTTTGACCATTCTTCCAGAAGCGCATTTGTGAGGTCACACACTGATGTTGGACGAGAAGGCCTGGCTCTCAGTCTCCACTCTAATTCATCCCAAAGGTGTTCTATCGGGTTGAGGTCAGGACTCTGTGCAGGCCAGTCAAGTTCATCCATACCAAACTCTCCCATCCATGTCTTTATGGACCTTGCTTTGTGCACTGGTGCACAGTCATGTTGGAACAGGAAGGGGCCATCCCCAAACTGTTCCCACAAAGTTGGGAGCATGGAATTGTCTAAAATCACTTGGTATGCTGAAGCATTCAGAGTTCCTTTCACTGGAACTAAGGGGCCAAGCCCAGCTCCTGAAAAACAACCCCACACCATAATCCCCCCTCCACCAAACTTTACACTTGGCACAATGCAGTCAGACAAGTACCGTTCTCCTGGCAACCGCCAAACCCAGACTCGTCCATCAGATCGCCAGATGGTGAAGCGCGATTCGTCACTCCAGAGAACGCGTCTCCACTGCTCTAGAGTCCAGTGGCGGCGTGCTTTACACCACTGCATCCGACGCTTTGCATTGCACTTGGTGATGTATGGCTTGGATGCAGCTGCTCGGCCATGGAAACCCATTCCATGAAGCTCTCTACGCACTGTTCTTGAGCTAATCTGAAGGCCACATGAAGTTTGGAGGTCTGTAGCAATTGACTCTGCAGAAAGTTGGCGACCTCTGCGCACTATGCGCCTCAGCATCCGCTGACCCCGCTCCGTCATTTTACGTGGCCTACCACTTCGTGGCTGAGTTGCTGTCGTTCCCAATCGCTTCCACTTTGTTATAATACCACTGACAGTTGACTGTGGAATATTTAGGAGTGAGGAAATTTCACGACTGGACTTGTTGCACAGGTGGCATCCTATCACAGTACCACGCTGGAATTCACTGAGCTCCTGAGAGCGACCCATTCTTTCACAAATGTTTGTAGAAACAGTCTGCATGCCTTGGTGCTTGATTTTATACACCCGTGGCCATGGAAGTGATTGGAACACCTGATTTCAATTATTTGGATGGGTGAGTGAATACTTTTGGCAATATAGTGTATGTATATAGATCAATTGTGACATGTATGGACGTGATAGTTTTACTGGTGATCCAGCAGACCAGCAGAGAGCTGAGGTGGACCAGCTCAGTCAGCTGTGGGTGAGAGACCAGACCATCATGATACTGGAGGATCAGCAGGATGGAGGTACAACAGGATCATCATGATACTGGAGGATCAGCAGGATGGAGGTACAACAGGATCATCATGATACTGGAGGATCAGCAGGCTGGAGGTACAACAGGATCATCAACAGGATCATCGTATTGAAGAGTTTCCTGCAGAATCTCCTCAGGGTGAAAAACCTGAATCAGCATCTAGACTGAAACCAGACTGATGAGCAGCTGCATTAATGTGTTGAAAGACATGTCACACACACACACACACACACACACACACACACACACACACACACAGTTAGTAGGTCTCATCTCATTTATTCATTCAGCTCTATAAAGAACCACATCTGTCTGTCTGTCTGTACTGAATGTTCTTCAGGACAACGTGACATGTTGAAGTGGAGACATGAATCAATATGACCGTGTTGTGTTGTGTTGTTGTGTTGTTGTGTTGTGTTGTTGTGTTGTAGTAACGACACACATCCTGGTTTAGTTTGACCCGCCGGTTTCTGATCAGATTGATCAGATCTTCGGTAGTTCAGGTGAAAGGATCAGAATCAACGACAGAGGAAACGCTGAGTCAGGCCTGGATGTCTCTGTGGTGAGTGGCAGGAAGGGGACGGATTTGCATCCTCATAGCGGCTGTATATTTGTTACAGTGTGTGTGTGTGTGTGTGTGAGGGGGGGGGGGGGTTCAGATGGTTCTGCTGACACATAAAAACAAGAAGGTCAAATCTTCAAGTTTCAGGTCTCATGCTGAGGGAATACACTCTTAAACACACTGATCTGTTTGTCTGAACGGGGTGTGTGTGTGTGTGTGTTTGTGTCAGGCTTCGGAGGGGAAAACACTCATGACTTCCTCTTCATCACTAATCGCTCTCATCTGTTGATCGTCTTGATCTCTGCTCTGCTGTCTGATACCGACGGAGCGCTCGACCCCTGGGACGCATTAAGAGTGTGTGTGTGTGTGTGTGTAGCAGGACAGTAGGGGATTGCATGTAGTTGCAGGGCATAGTTTGTGGTCACAGTTGATAGTTAAAGTGTGTGTGTGTGTGTGTGTGTGTGTGTATGTGTGTGTCTCGGTTTCGCGGAATCTGGTGTAAGTCAGTCGGCCGGTAAAGTCGGTCTATTATTGGAACAAACAGTGTTTACAGTTGGTATGGAGACAAACCAACACCAGCCTGGTTCTGGTGCGTTAAACTACTGAACACGGTGACCTCTGACTGACCTTGAGGGACGAGGACACACCGACGGGTCAAGCACTCAACACTCAACATGTCTCCATATCAACAGTAACAACATGGTGCATCATTTAACCTGGATTAGGAATTCCAATACTAGATACTGTTCTAGATACCAGGAAACCACCCCAGAACACAAGGCATTATGGGTAGAAGGAGACTTGGTCAGTCATGTCCAGATGTTTCTTCATGTGTTCTTAACTGGTATGAACACCAGAGAAGAGCAGACAAGTCCATCATGGTAGATCAAGTTCCAGACTGGAACCAGGTTGGTTTGGACTCTCTAACCTGGTGGGATGACAGGTGACCAAAACTCAACCAACCAACCAGCTGCTGGGGGGTCATGGGACTTCTGGTTCACCTGTAAGTCGTCAGCGTGAATTTAAAGGAAATATATAATATAATATAAATATTAAAAAAAATAAGAAATATAAAAATGGAGCAACTTTTGTCTGGTTCAGACCAGAGAAGGATCCCGGTAGATCTCCAGGTCTTTGAGCCTCGTCTCTCTGATCCTGATCTGTCCTGCTGCATGCTGGAGCAGGGGGAGGGTCTGACGGTCTGACGGTCTGACGGTCTGACGGCGGCTCGGGAAATCCCATAAAAACACCAGGACCAGGGTGAGCCAGACTCCTTTCATCACTGTGTCTAGGGCTGCAGTGTGTATACATACACAAGACACGCACGCACGCGCGCACGCGCACACACACACACACACACACACACACACACACACACACACACACACACACACACACACACACACATACAAACACACACATACCCCTAGTACCCCACGCCAAGCCCGGGTCTTGACTCATCATAAACCCCCCCCGTCCCATGATGCTTGGCGGCGGCAGCGGTGGTGAGGAAGCCTGACGTGATGACATGATGTGTGACATCTCTCACACACACACACACACACACACACACACACACACACTCTTTAAATTACAGGACGTCTGCGTGGCGGTGTAAGAGAAGACAGGCAGGATTCCATTGGATGTCTTCACACACGCCGAACCCTGCAGGGGGCTGGAAATGATGCGCACACGCGCACCACACACACACACACGCGCACACACACACACACACACACCCCTAGGCTTGTCTGACAGGAGAGTTTAGTGGTCTCATTAGCAGCGGGAGGAATGGCAACAGATAATTAACCAGGAGAGATGAGAGAGGGGGGAGGGGGGAGAGAGAGAGAGAGGGGGGGGGGAGGGAGGGGGAGAGAGAGAGAGAGAGGGGGGGGAGGGGGGAAGAGAGAGAGAGAGCGAGAGAGAGAGAGAGGGCGGCGGGGGGGAAGAGAGAGAGAGAGAGAGAGAGAGAGAGAGAGAGAGAGAGAGCGAGAGAGAGAGAGAGGGCGGCGGGGGGAAGAGAGAGAGAGAGAGAGAGAGAGCGAGAGAGAGGGCGGCGGGGGGAAGAGAGAGAGAGAGAGAGAGAGAGAGAGAGAGAGAGAGAGAGAGAGAGGGCGGGCGGGAAAAGAGAGAGAGAGAGAGAGAGAGAGAGAGAGAGAGAGAGAGAGAGAGACCAGCCGACTAGTCTTTCAGAAGAGGACAGGAGTCCAAGTGATGGTTGGTTACCTGGTTACCGTGGTAACTAACGGCCAGCCAGTTCATCATGTGATCACTTCAATTCTGGGACACTGAGATATTTACTTTTACTCTCTTTTATTGCAAATCATGAATCATAAGCTGAATGTGTTTCAGTTAAAACAACAACTTTAGTTGAAAATAGTCCAGATGGTTCTAGAAGATCCACGAATCAGAGCTGCTCAGTTGTTGCCACGACAACGTCCATCACATTTGGCCATTTTGGTTCCTGTACCAGCTGCACGCCTGACATGGTCTCCATGATTAGGGTGGGTTTTATCACCCCGGCTTCCTGACTCCCCCCCACGGCCTGCAGACCCGGACCCGGACCCAGACCAGGACCCAGACCCAGTCC
>JAXDDW010000061.1:1955000-1967500 GCA_034670385.1 Hoplostethus mediterraneus
CCCCCCCCCCCCCCCCTCCCCTGTGGTTGAGTGGTGCACGGCTGCTGGCCAAGACGATATGTTTTGTTAGCCAGGCGAAGCAAACCCCTAGTTAAGAAGACCACAACGCCACGCTCTCCTCAGCCCAACACAGCCTGGAGACTGACTGACTGGTGGACTGACTGACTGACTGACTGACTGACTGGTGGACTGACTGACTGGTGGCTGACTGACTGACTGACTGACTGGTGGCTGACTGACTGACTGACTGACTGACTGGTGGCTGACTGACTGGTGGACTGACTGACTGACTGACTGGTGGACTGACTGACTGGTGGCTGACTGACTGGTGGCTGACTGACTGACTGACTGACTGACTGGTGGACTGACTGACTGACTGGTGGACTGACTGACTGACTGACTGACTGCTGGCTGACTGACTGACTGACTGGTGGCTGACTGGTGACTGACTGACTGGTGGCTGACTGACTGACTGGTGGCTGACTGACTGGTGGACTGACTGACTGACTGACTGGTGGACTGACTGACTGGTGGCTGGCTGACTGACTGACTGGTGGCTGACTGGTGACTGACTGACTGACTGACTGACTGACTGACTGACTGGTGGCTGACTGACTGACTGACTGACTGGTGACTGACTGACTGACTGACTGGTGGCTGACTGACTGACTGACTGACTGACTGACTGACTGGTGGCTGACTGGTGACTGACTGACTGACTGACTGACTGACTGGTGGCTGACTGACTGACTGACTGACTGGTGACTGACTGACTGACTGGTGGCTGACTGACTGACTGACTGACTGACTGGTGACTGACTGACTGACTGACTGACTGACTGGTGGCTGACTGACTGACTGACTGACTGACTGGTAGACTGGTTTTCGGATACCTGTGAGCGTCTACAGACTGTCAGTTGCTCCTCCCAGTCAACATCCTGTCTGTCTCTCTCCTGTCTCTCTCCTGTTCTGACTGTCTGACTCTCTCTCCTGTCTGTCTGACTCTCCTGTCTGGTGAACAGCTAGTACTCCCTCTCACATGAACCCTAACCCACTCTCTCCTCGGTATCAAACCCGCCACTGAAACCTCCACCTCCCCCGCAGCGTCTGAAGTGAGCCGACCCGTTTGATGAGAACAAGCTGTATTGGCTATTGATGCCTGCAGCCGGGGGAAGCCTGCCAATAGTGAGTGGGCTGTACCACAGATGTGCCTGAGATGGGGGAGGTGGGTGGAGGGGTTGGATGTTAGCTCATCGATGTGTGGGTTCTGTTAGCCGGGTGTGGGGGGGGGGGGGGATTCCTACGCTTATTCACAGACAATAATCAATGTGGGGATTTTTCACGGGAGGACGCAGCGCCGACAACCGAAAACAAATTCTCGTCTTACAAGAATGTCGGGTCATAACGTGCACGTCATAAGCGGTTAACAATACCCAGCAGGCCTGCGCCAAAACGTTGCACAACAGCACACCTGCCTCAAAACACACAGAAAACACCCGCCAGCGCTCCAGCCAGCTGACCGCCGAGCAGACCGACACGGTGCTGACGTGGGGGGGGTGGCAGACTCATCTCATTACTTGGCCATCACTTGGAAATCCCCCCTTTTTAAAATTAGAGCCACCCCCGTCTGTTTGCTGCAACTGGTTGAGTCTGAAGCGTTTCCGGGTCCCTGAGGGGTCAACACCGAGCCTCCCTCAGACACAACACTCCCTCGGTTTGATGTTTGAAAGATCACAGAGGAGCGGAGCACCCCAGATTTTCTTTTTCTTATCCGAAAAAAAAAAAGTCGTCTGAACTGAACAATGCTACCAGCAACCCCCCCAACCCCTGAACACACGCCCCGGTCTATCTAATCCAAACACACCGCCATAATCCCCCGCTATCGCCTGCACTCATCTACCAGCTGAGGAAGAGGTGGAAACCAAACAAACAGCAGACAAAAGAGCCACTTTCACCTTGATCAGCCAGGCAGGCTGGCAGACTGCTCTGGACAGAGGAAGACATGAAAGACAATAACAGCAGACAGGGAAGATGTTAAAGACTACACCTGAGAGATATAGAGGATCAAGAGGAACAAAGAGGAAGTCTGAGATGAGAGGAACTGTGGAGACAGAGAGAGAGACATCAGGAGGAAGAGAGACAGCAGCCATGTTTCTATCAGAGACGTCAGGAGGAAGAGAGACAGCAGCCATGTTTCTATCAGAGACGTCAGGAGGAAGAGAGACAGCAGCCATGTTTCTATCCAACTGGAATAGGAGCTGGAGGAACGGATCATGTAGTAACGGATCATGTAGTAACGGATCATGTAGTAACGGATCTGATCATGTAGTAACTGATCATGTAGTAACGGATCTGATCATGTAGTAACGGATCTGATCATGTAGTAACGGATCATGTAGTAACTGATCTGATAATGTAGTAACTGATCTGATCATGTAGTAAATGATCATGTAGTAACTCATCTGATCATGTAGTAACGGTTCATGTAGTAACTGATCATGTAGTAACGGACCTGATCATGTAGTAACTGATCATGTAGTAACAGACCATGTAGAAACTGATCATGTAGTAACGGTTCATGTAGTAACTGATCATGTAGTAACAGACCATGTAGTAACGGATCTGATCATGTACTAACTGATCATGTACTAACGGATCTGATCATGTAGTAACTGATCATGTAGTAACTGATCTGATCATGTAGTAACGGATCTGATCATGTAGTAACTGATCATGTAGTAACTGATCTGATCATGTACTAACTGATCATGTAGTAACGGATCTGATCATGTAGTAACTGATCATGTAGTAACTGATCTGATCATGTACTAACTGATCATGTAGTAACGGATCTGATCATGTACTAACTGATCATGTAGTAACTGATCATTTAGTAACTCAAATGTAATAAACAAACATCGCTACATCAGCATCTGTTCGACAATTCTTGATGAAAAACGTTTCTACCTCAAGCAAGAAAAAGTGTTGAGTGAAACGAGACGTTTGTTTCCATCCAGACTGACCCACTAACCTGCTCAACAAACAATAACACCTCCAACACCTTTAACAAGGAGCTGCAGATACTGACACACCGGTAGACCAAGAGGGAGGGAGGTAATGGAGACACAACGAGAGAGACAGACAGGTGGAGAAAGAGCAAACAGACAGACAGACAGGTAGTCATGCAGACAGACAGACAGGTGGAGAAAAAGCAAACAGACAGCTAGTCAGGCAGGCAGACAGACAGACAGGTAATCAGGCAGACAGACAGGCAGACAGACAGACAGTCATGCAGACAGACAGGCAGACAGAGGAGGGTGTTAATGGTGGTTATGGCTCCTCCATGCAGGTGAGTCTCCTGCGGGTCCTCTGTCCTGACGCACCATTGTCTCCTTATCTACTTCCTCTCTCCTCCTCTGCAGACACTACCTGTTTAGACTGCCTGCCTCCCTCCCTCCCCTCCCACCTCCCTCCTCCCATCTTCCCTTTCATTCTCACCACAGCTCCGCTACAGCTGCAGCATACCGTACGTATGGAGGCAATGTGTCTCTGCACGAGCTTCCTGCACATCGTACTTGAAGAAAGTTGTTTTGATCAATAATAATTTGATCAAAAATAGGATTGTTTTCCTCCTCCCATTGTTCTCTTCTTCTTCTTCTATCTCCTGAAATCCTTCATTTAAAGCCGTTCTCTCCCCCTCTTCCTCATCCCTCTCTCTTCCTCATCTTTTCTTCTCCCCATCACTTTTGTGAGTCTAGAAAGGTACAAATAAAGTTTACTTTCTCTCTCCCTGAGTCTCTCCCCCTCCCTCCCTCCCTCCCTCCCCCCCAGTGGGTGTATTATCTGAGTGGATCTGTGACATGCCTCGTGTGGCTGTGTAAATAAAATAAACCCGAGGAGGAGCTCCTTTTCTTCTCTTGCTTCCTGAAGACGTTTGATAAGGCGACTAGAAACACCGCTGCCTTCGCGCCCGTCGCCATCGGTCTCTGTGATTATGACTACAACAATAATCACGTTGCTGGATAATCAGGATTTGTCTTGATCAATTATTTTACTGCGGTTTTTGTGTTTCATATCAACAACTTGACTATTTTCAACTCTTCTTCAATATTGAGAGTATGAGAAGTTACAATTCTACAATAATTGGTTAATTGGAGGAAATTAAGCATAAGTCCCTCTGGATAAGAGTCAAAATGATACTTTTCCCCCAAACATTTGTGATTGTATTATGTGTTAATGTGTGTGTGTGTGTGTGTGTGTGTGTGTGTATGCATGATTGTGAATGTGCATGTTTGCACAGGAGAGAGAGTGATCAAAAGAGGAAGACACCCTGTCAAAGATGATATATGTGTTCAAGAGGTAGTACAAGTCTAATTATAACACTGTAGGTGTGTGTGTGTGTGTGTGTGTGTGTGTGTGTGTGTGTGTGTGTGTGTGTGTGTGTGTGGACCTACCGTCATGTGGTAAAGCAGCAGGGTACATCTCTTTCAGCAGGTCAGCCAGTGTGTGTGTGTGGCCTTCAGGTGAAACGGGCCGAAACAGTTTCTGGATGAAAGGCCTGTCGCTCATCGTCTGCAATGAGAGGAATCGGAGCAAAGCAAATTAATTACACACATGTACATACTGTACCCTGTATACAGTACAGCAGGTTTAGTGTTCATGCACGCACATACAAATGATGGGATATAGAACAGAAGTGCATGTACGGATGGATGCACTCCTGGTACTGAAACAAGCCGTGGATAAAAGCATCCACTAAGAGAGGCAACCGTTTTTAACTTCAAAACCCAGAAATCCTGAACGGCGATGTCAGTGAACTGCACACACCTGGCTGGTCTGTGATGCTTTCAATTAGCGGGGATGGGGATTTTTCGAGAAAAATGTTGCTCAGCGCAACTTTAAATAGATGGGATACTGGAAGACAACAAGACACGTCACCATACAAGTCGACGTTGGGAATGAACAGCATCCCGAGCTCATCTGGGAATGTGGCGTTTCGATGAGCCTGGTCGCTGAGAATGTGAGATTAAGCAATCGCCAACATTTCAACAGATGTTAGGAACGGAGTCGACATGTTTTACTGATCAGAATCAATCTGGAAGTCGTTAACTGGTGCTTGAGTAGTTGGCGGGGCAGCCAGCTCCCACACCACTCCACCAGCTCTCCATCAGCTGATCTGTTAAGATGTAGTACTGAATCACACCCTTTCTCCCATGGCTCTATTACTTACTATAAAGTACTTGTAATGATGGTGATCTAGGACATGAAGCTCATAATACTGTCACGCTCAATGCAAGTCACTCTGGGCAACAGCGCCCGCTAAGGGCCTCAAATGTAAGCGTGAATTGAGTAAGTCCTCTGGATAGCAAAGCTAATCCGAGGCAGAGACATCGTAATGTTTCAGCTCTGTATTGCGACGCTTCAGCCACAGGATTCCATGAGTATGAGGAGCAGGAATGAGAGGGGAAAGTACCACCAGACACCAGCAGAAACTCTGTTCATTTCTGTCTGTGGCTGGTTGGAGGTCCGGTTGTGCCCTAAAGACAAAGAGTTTTGTTCCAAAATTAGACATCAAAAAGAGTTAAAAGATGGCACTAAAGTCCAACAAATGATGGTAGTTTTTAAAGGACCGTAGGAACCTTAAGTCCTTGCCCAATAAGTACATATTTTTGAGCTATCAAAAATACATGTCAGATAATGTTTTTCCCACCCATGAAATCAATACGCAGCATTTTGGTAATATACTCTACAACTAAAGTTTTGTTAAAATAGTGAAAATGGGAGGTGAATTTGATGATTTGCCAGCCAATGTGTCCAGTGGACAAAAACGTTTGTGGTATCATCTTGACTACCACCTATCGGTGTTGGACCACACATTGTTCTACAGGCCTGAATGACTGGAAGCAATTGCAATCCAGCTACAACCTGACACTTGACTCTAGAGGTATAAAGTAGGACCTTTGTCAACTGACCTCATTCCTAAGACCCTTTTAGATTAATGGGCAGAGCGTGGCACTAACAACGTCTGTTAGGTGGTATGGTGTCAGCCATACTGAATGTGCATGCATGGTCCTTCTATCTGTGAGGTGCTTTGGATGAAATCACCCACCACATGGCAAATGTTCATTCGACTGACCTACTTTACAAAGTGCCGTAAACTCTTGCAAATCCTGCGCCTGTACCTGATTCTGGCAGGCTCCTTGTTGAAGTCAAGAGTCCATCTATCACTTCAGAGTCCATTTAAAAATTCAACAGTCCTGGTTGCCAGACGACCTCGGTCCTCAGGGCAGGAGAGAAGGCGCCGGGCGCTGGATACCGTCCAAGCCTCGCCGCCAGCACTGAAGGTGACTTATACATTTGGTAGACCAAGCGCCTCTCGACCCGGAGCCAACGTGAACCCAGGGCATGCAGGTTTTCAACCAAACACTACACCAGCTAATTTCACTAATTACTTGACGGTGTGCTAATCAGTGAAATCAGCTGGAATGAAAACCTGCATGCTGTGTGGATGACCTGTACCGGGTCACCACCGCACACTTTGAGAACCATTTCCTCAGAGTGCCACGAGTGCATACATTTTCAGTATGGAAGGGCCCAGTGGGAATCAAACTCCTGCCCTTAGGAGGGTTAGTGCCTTGCTCTTAAGGGGACCACGGGAGAAACCGTGGCCTCAAAGAGAGAAAACCAGGTCCAGGCAGACACCCAATCCCAGCAACCTCCGAGGTGTCAAACGGAGAGTCTGACACACAATAGGGCCTAATCATGGAGCTGTGAAAAGGAAACCAGCGAGGAGGGCGATCGGGTAGCCGAGCGGTAACTACACACCGCGGAGCCAGGCGCAAGCCAGCGACGGGAAGGTGGCGGAGGAGGCGCGAGGCCGGCGCTCGGGTTACACAGAAAGACTGAGTCACTGACAGGAAGCACGGCGTTTCGTGCGGGATCATCCCCGAGAGCCGGAGCAGAGAGAGTGCGCTAAGTGACAGCTACTTCGTTGCATTTTTAAACAGCCGGCCTTGAATAATTGAACCGGGTGCCATACAAAGAAGGGGGCTATTGATCCCTGGGGAGAGAAGTGTGATACTGTTTGGACGAAGACACTTTCTTTTCAGCTAGCATGACACCTTAGCTGGCAGAGCGGCACATGGCGACACGAAGGGAGGGAGGTGTCATTAAGGTTCAGGTGAAAAGAGATGACTTGCTCTCGCTGAGTGAAAAGAGCAGCGGAACTCAAGCCGGAGCTTAATTGGCGGTGTGGATTCAATCCGGCTAATTGACGGTAAAACAATGGCCGCCGGTACACAAATGTCAGTCAGCATGAGTTTCCACCGAGTGCAGAGGGGCGGACAGAAAGCCTCTCCACTGTTTCCACTGAGCCCTGAGACCTTCCATTGCTAAATTAAAATTCCAACCTCGTTTTTAAAAGCCTGCATTTTCCCGGGACTTGAAATGCACACCTGAGGAGGACAAACTCAACGGACACCGACCCTTGATTCTTAAAATATTTATTACTTGGGTTTGTTGCATCTCACCGTACAGTCATTTTTCAAAGCTGCAGTAGGTTAGCGTGTATCTGCGTCGATGTGTTCTCAGGAGTTAAGAGTTTTGCAGTGTCCATCAATTACTTTGGGTTTTAAAAATCTCCCCAAAACGGCACTGAAACAAAGTTGAAGTGCAGCGACGTTTCTTCTCATTCGGTACGATCATTTACTTCCTGGTTGCTCATTCCATCTGAATTTGTTTTCTTTGCAGGATTAAAAGAAATGTGGAAAAAATACAATAAAACCTTTCATTATAAAACCTCATTTTATTTTCCGCATCCTTTGTGTTGTAAAAATAAATGACTGCATAAGAATCATAAACCCGTGAATGACTTCCTAGACTGTAAATCGTACCGCTACAACCCCACTGCCAAATCACTCTTATTAATCTTATTTATCACAGCATGTGAAAACAAAGTGGATCCACAAATACATAAAAAGTGCAGTCATGTGTTTACTGGGGACAAATACCTAGATTATTTTTTCAATTCCAATTGTTTTCCACACTAGCCCAGATATTTAATTTGTAAACTTTTGGAAATTGTAATAATAATAAAAAAAAACAAATTTAATGTCTGGAAATAATTAAATTAATTTTCCATTCATTTCCAGGAACTCCAGTTGTTGTGTTGGCCAACATCTAAACCTAACGCCCCCCCGGTACGACGGCCCGTAACCTGTTGCCTTTGGCGTGATTACACAACTGTTTCCAGCATTCCCAGGTTTTGTAACTGACTGTAGTCACCGCCACCCCCCCGCCCCCGTCAGCCTCCATTACAAGATGATATCTGGGAGGCAATAAACCGGCATTCTTACGGCGCTCACCTTCCACACCACAACACAAAGGCTGCTCCGTCGGTCTGGCCGGTATGGTATCGGGGGTTTGTGAGTAAGCACTTAGTCACGGAGGGGGAAGAAAGGCCAACCTGCAGCGCAACACTGTAACAGCTCTTTACAACAAGCATAGTAATTTTCACTTTCCGCGAGACGCTCGCGCCCTCTGGCTCTTTGAATCACACCGCGGCGTCACGCTGCAGCAGGAAGACGCTCTGGCAGCCCAACGAGACCCGCCGGTCCAGGGTGCGGCACACACACACACACACACACACACACACACACACACACACACACACACACACACACACACACACACAGCAGTCAATCACCGATATAAACAGAAAATATATTATCAGAAAAATATGAATTTAGGTTTTTCCCCATATAACCAAGTTTGATACTACTATACATACCCCCCACCCCCCCACACACACGTACACACACACACACAAAGCCACAAGCAGACACACACACACAAATCTGTCCTCCATGCCCATGAGGTGTCCTCCTCATGAGCAGGCCAGACGGAAGTGAGCCCTCTGTTATTTGGACTGAGTGTTGTCATTAATTCTGTCTGCATCAAACACAGCACATGTTATTTACACTGAGGACCGCAGTCTGGCTTAGCAGGAAGGTGTGTGTGTGTGTGTGTGTGTGTGTGTGTGTGTGTGTGTGTGTGTGTGTGTGTGTGTGTGTGTGTGTGTGTGTGTTGGGGGGGGGTCTCACGTCTGAAACCTGCTCAGGATTCCTACTTCTCCAAGCGCAGCGTTCCTGCCCTGAACCTCTCCAGCGCTGCGTCGTGTTTGGTCTTGTCACAACAGCAAACAAAACATTGGTTGATTCTCAGCAGCGTAAGCTCTGCAGGATTCCTGCACATTCCCAAAACCTTTCCAGACTTCAGGTTCTTCCCTGGATTTAAAGGGTGTGGTTGGGTTTCAACAAGATTATTCTTCATGACAACAAATATAATAATAAAATGTTTGCACGCAACTTGTGTATTACAACTGAACAGCAATATTTTAATACATTTCAAAATGTTTTGAGCAATTGCTTAAAAGAAATGCAACTTAAGGTGTGAAGCACATCCTCAAATAATACAAATAAAACGTATTATTATTATTATTATTATTCTTCATCTTTCCAAACATGTTTAAATTCAGGTTCCTTATTTTTCCAGACATTCCACGATATTTTTGTACGTTGCTGTTGTGGGAGAGAAACCACACATCCCAGAACACAAGGTTTTTCAGGAATGACGCTTGTTTTCTCACCGACTCTGATCTATTTTGAAATGACATTATGGGGTGTTGAGGGTTCTCAAGGCCCCGAGGGTCATGAAACTCCCTCAACACACCAGCGCCCATGGAAACATCCAGACCAGCTAAGAACAAAAAGAAAAACACCCCAAACTGTCATGTGGGTTTCCCGAGTCGCCCAGCTGCAACAAGTGCAGGTCTGAGTGGGCGAGTCGCCGAGTCCTTCCAGCTGCTGTCCTGATCCAACCCGTTTTATTACCAGGGAAGAAGAACGACGCAGAAATGAGTTTGTTTACGTAGAAAACGGGTCATTTATTCTCTGAACGGTTAAAAACAGTTTATGCGCTTTTATATTTTTTTATATTTGTATTTTCATATTATATTTGAGTGTTGACAGTGATTGACAGCTGCTCTCGACGCCGCCCCCGCTGTTAGGCAAACGCAAATGCACCCATATCTACTCTACTCTACTCTACTCTACTCTACTCTACTCTACTCTACTCTACTCTACTCTACTCTACTCTACTCTACTCTACTCTACTCTACTCTACTCTACTCTACTCTACTCTACTCTACTCTACTCTACTCTACTCTACTCTACTGGCTGGTACAACCTTAAAAATGGCTTTTGTCAAACCACAAGCCACAGAGGCTGTTGGACAAGAAAAGCCAGTTTCCTCGCTGCATCACGAGTATTTCCACTTAATCTTCACCTTAATATGAAAAACATAAACATATATATATATATATATATATTATTCCTCAGCAGTCGGCTTGATGATGATAAGCTGCTCCACTTTCTTACATCACGTCTCCTAACGCGTCCCGACAGGCCCCAAGGTTATACTTCCTCCAGAGCAGCGTTGAGGGTCTTTCTGTCGGCCCTGCAGGATTGTGGGTCTTCTAGATGGAAAACTATATGTTCCTAACATTTCCATGGCTTTTTTGTGAAATTCCCAAACTGTTCCAAGGACCTGGAAATGACCAATTCATGTTCCATAATTTTCCAGCCTTTCCTGCATAGGAACGCTGTACACTTGACTCAAAGCCCCCGCCCCCCCACCCCCCCGCTGTCTGGCTCGCGGCGTGCTAATGTTTTCCAGGCAGGGATCGGACGCTTATTCATCCCTTTTTTTCCTCAGAGGGAATTTCACCTGAGTCAGGGTGAAGCTACAGAGACATGGCGGAAACACCCTACCCCAGGCCCCCGCCCAGCCCACGCCTCGTGTTCCTGGACTGAACCCCGCGTTCGTCTCACTTCGCCTCAACGGCACAGGGAGAGTCATGGGTATCAAATACACAGGGGCAGATGAATAACGCCCAAAAACACCGGGACAAAGGATTTCTCATCTCGTGGGGGTGGGCATTGTTGCTTCGGTTTGGCATTTCACTGAGATTAACCGTCTCTTTTCCGAGGGTAAAACTAGAGACTTGAAGCGCTTCACAGGGCCGTAGTCACTGGGGCTGAAGGGTACCAAGCTAGGGAGGTGCATGGGTACTAGGGCTGTCAAAATTGCTCAAAAATGACGTTCGAATATTCCCTCTAAAAAAATCACATATATTCGAACTATTCGAATATCTGGTTGCGCATTTTGTCAATGACACGCATTACGTCAATAACAGGACAAATTAATACAAAGAGACATAACTAATTGTATAGGTAGTTTATTTAAGTTGAAACATACTTGACAACGCATTACGTACACAAAAACAAGTAAATCAACTAATGGTCAAGACAGCAGACGTCACTCTCGCTCACTCGCACGCACTCTTTCTCTCTCTCCCGCATCCTCACGCTCTCTGCGCATAACGGTTTAAATGAACAACAACAATCAACAAATGTTGAGTGCTGATCAAGAGTTTTGTGCACGCAATTTAAGGTCGCGATTCTTGATTGAAACAAATATTATTAACATTAATTTAAGTTTTACAGTATAGGCCTACCGACATTGAACGCTCCGAGTGAGCTATGCGTTAAAGAAACGTAACGTTAAAGAAAATGAGGCACACAATTCCGAGAAATGTGACAAAGAACTTTTCCCCTGAGGTCCATAAAAAATAAAGTGCTATTAAAAACGAAAAAGGCTACTTACATTCTTGGTGCTTGTATAAAAAAAAGGGGGGGGGGGCGTCACCTTCGGGTCTTAGGCCTGAAGGCCTACAGGTTATTTGCCAAAAACACAAGACAGTCCACATTTGAAGGGGCCAGTGCTGATCTCTTTTTATTTACTATATTCCCAGCGGAGGAAAAGACGCGTTCAGAGCGCACTGAGGATCCGGGGATGGAAAGATATTTCTTTGCCATCTGGGCGACGTGAGGGTATCTCCCAGAGCCCAACGTTTTCCACCACATGAGAGGATTTTGTTGAGCAGGTATTGGAGACTCTTGTTCATACATCGACATCTCTTTTTGAAGGAGCAGACTGATGTCCTGGTCTGGGCTGTCCGTGCAATACGTGTCTCCGAAGAGACACCCCATAGCAGATAACGCAGTTTTCTCAGCGGGTTGCTGATCACGGGGTTGTCCGGCAGCGGCCTCACTGCCTGTGCCTCCTGCCACATTCACTTGTTTCATCTCCTCCAGAATAGCCACCTGCACCTGCCGTCTCTGCTCCACTTTCAAATGAACGAGGCGATGAAAGCGTGGATCCAGGTAACTCGCTTTGTTAAGCAGCATAAATGCGCCCTTATCCTCTCTATAACGCTTCTCCAGATCTGTGACGATCTTTGTCTTTGTCTTCATCTCTGACAATGCAGGTGGTCCTGGTTCGCCTGGCGTTCGCTTGTTCAGTTGAGCGAGCAGAACATGTATTAAAGGCAGTACCCTGACCCCTCAGGCTGCGCCCAATCGAAAAGCAGACAGCCGCCT
>JAXDDW010000061.1:1972500-2020000 GCA_034670385.1 Hoplostethus mediterraneus
GCTAACAAAGCCATGCTAACCCACAATGGGTTTGGGCTTCAGCCAAGCAACCTCCAAACATTACGACTACCGTGCTTCAACTGGCTGCTATGCAAACTCCTGCTGTTATTTTAGTCTTTTTTATTCGTTTGACTGTTTGCTGCTGTGGAGAAACCACCTCAGTATACTCGTGGTACCGGACGTCCTCTCAGGCGTTACTTCCATGATACAAAGCAGGACATTCATACAACCAGGCATTTCATCTGTGGTGCAAAGCTGACACCTAGTGGCTAGACGCAGTGACTGCAGACTACACAGGACCTGTCGTCAACTGGCTCTGCGGCTGGTCTGCGATCAGCCAGATAAATAAGGAACCGAGACAACCGTGGTTAACATCGACCAACGTTTCTCTGGTCCCGGTAAATCACTTCCACTGACTGGGTTCAGGAGTTGCTGCCGGTGTGTTTGCACGGTTATGGACCGTTATGGTTGTTGGCTCCATCCATCTAGCTCACCATTTGAGTGGCGTCCCCTCGTATTCGAACCACATCTCCTCCACGTCATCGGCCTTCATCACCTTGAGGAAGTGTTTCTTCACCTTGTCTGTGACCAGAGTCAGGTAGCTCACCCTGGGCAACAGCAGCTATGATACCAAACAGCAGAGAGGAAGAGACACATTGTTAAAACAGCTGCTATTAAAATAACAATGAAGAAACAAGATATATTATACCTTAAGGCTCTGTGTGTTCATGCCTAAATCCCCCCCTTCATTTCCCTGAAATCAGCTTTTCAATGATGTTTTGGGACATATACCAATTCCTGTGGGTGTGTGTGGTATGGGCGTAGCCAGCGGTGAGCTGGTTGTGGCTACCAAGGTGAGGCTAGCGGCCACAGAGCGGGAAGTCACAGCAGCAACAACAACACAGTGAACATCAGCAGTGATTTTTTTGTGTTTATTGCAGATCCGTTGTCCGTCTGCTTCTTCAACATCTGTGGCGGCATTACAGACGCAGGTTACCTCAGGAAAGATGCCGTTTCAAGGTAGACAGCTCATCAAGATAAGTGACAGGTGTTGGTGCTTGAACTTGACCAACTGAGGGGGAGGAGGGCGGGACTAACAATACACTTCCTTACAATAGGACTAACTTCTTTTAATTAGGGAACATTTTCCCAGCTGGTCTTGGGATTTGAACTGGCAACCTCCAGGGATGTGGGATTTCCTAAACCTTAAGATATCATATATCTATGTTCATCTTTATATGAGGCTGCCCAATGCATTGTTGAAGCCCAAGGGGGAATCCCCCTGTGAGGGATGCAGGTGAGTCATGCTACTGGTTCTGCCATCACTTATGAGTTCAGTCTGGAGCTGCTGTCCAACTAGCATGAAGCACACGTGGGGTCTGGGTTCACAGTCCTGGGCCATGGCAGTAAGTTAGTATCTTTACTTACATAGAAGGGCTCGGCCTCTCTCTCGGTGACCTCATCCTGGTGGAGAGTGAAGCAGGTGGGAATCCGGCCGAACCAGACGTCTCTCAACACGTCCTTGTCATCTGCCATGCTGTTGTTGCTCCCAGTGGCACATAAAGAATGGATTCCCTACAGATCCTGGAGTCCCGAGACAGTTGGCTTGCTAGTATAAACACCACAGCAAACAACCTAGCATCAGAAAAAACTTTTCAGTCACATAAATCATGATGAGGCAGTCATGCGATGCATAAACCACCATCTACACTCAACTAAGTTAGCCAACGCTGACGCGGGCTGACGTTAAGTCTTTATTAATCGGTCATGGTAGTTATTTTTTGAGTTATGGTGAGGCAGAAGGCAGCACGTTACCCTGTAAAGTGCCCTAATAACAAACGGATTCCCTAGCCTAGCAAGCTACGCAGCTGTAATAGAAATACTAACGTTAGCTCGAGTGCTAGGTAAGCTAACTTAGCTAGGAGAAGCAAGCAAAGGGATTGTTTACAATGAACAAATGTGCTTTTCATTTGACACAAACAACAGCTTCGCGTAATTGAGCCATAGATGTGATTTGTATGGAAATCTTACTTTCGTAGAGCCTTTTGCGATCAGCTTTGACGGAAGGGCCGTGACGGTCCGTGTTGTCATTCGCCTCCTGTCACTGAAAAACAGCTTAAAATATCACCGTTCAATGCTAAAGAGCGACTACTAACGCTCACTTTAAAAACTGCAATTTCAACAAATATTTCCTGATTCGTAGCCCTCGCGATATTTTTCTGAATATCGATATGCAATAATATAATTGTTACTTTATATTCCATATGACATATTTATTTCCAGAAACCTGCCAACTATAGTAAATCTACTCCTCTTTCCACAACAAATATGGCATGCCTTGAACTCCACTGAGGGGGTGCAATCAACACGCGACGTCCCTTATAATATACGTCACAGCTGAGCTCTTGATTTTGTTGTTCTCAGCGCTAGCTTAAAGAATGGAGAAAAAAGCAGAGATGGATAACCTAGAAATGCGTGTTCAGGCGCTGGAAGGTCGTATATACGGCGAAAGGAGAAACAGAGGCGGAAAACCCGTTAAGGTTTGTCTCGAATGATGTCTAGGATGATGGATGGAGTAGCAAGCAAGCAAGCTAGCTAGCTGTTAGCCGAGCAAAGCTAGCACTGTCACTGTAGTGAACGCCCTTTTCGTACACTATTCAACAATGAATGTGAATGCTGTGTATCTGATGTTAGCTCGGCTACATGACGTTGTGGGGAGTAATTACAATGGATATGTAATTGTGATTTCTGTTAATTTCAATGTATTAGGATTACAGCTGTAATATATGTACTTACCAGCTAATTGGCTATCCTAGCTAACTCTGTAGCCCTAAGCCTCTGAATGGGACATCAGCAGAACATCATGTGATGTGAAGAACATGGGTATTGAGGTGGATTTGTTTCCTGGAATGTGACGGGTATGCAAGCTATTGGAAATTGTGGTAGATTATTTGCTGTTATTTACCAGTACACAGGACTGTATGTTCCACTATATGTATATGTTCTTGGTGCTGTGATCCAGGATGAGCATTCATACAGAAATCCAAGTCCAACATTAAAAAGAATAATGCATTAACCCACAAAACCATCAGACAGGCAACACCATTAACTAGCCACCTAATCTAAATAATACATGGTTGAGTGAGTGTCACCGTCGCCACCTCACATCACAGATGTTTGGACCACCAAGTGCAACTAAAGCTGCCTACACTACCATGTACTATACTTAGGTTTATCCCTAGTTCCCAACATTATAATATGTCAAGAGCTAATGTTAATAGATGTTTTCTCATCCTCCCTTAACGTTCTCTGTCTGCAGTGTGCAGAATCCCTGGTCAGGATTCAGGCAGCTCTGGCCAACACCGCCAACAAGAGAGAACGAGTAAAGATCCTGCACAAGAAAAGTGAGTTACACACCGCTTAGTGTCAGTCCAGTAGGCCTTAGTTTAAAGGCATGTTTTATTTTATTCAGGAAAAGATTTTCACTTTTGTCGTGTTTCACAATCATGCAGTTGCAAACATTCACAACTGGGAGCTTCCTAGTTCCATTACAGCCACTGAACTGGTCCACTGGGACAGTAGAGGGATGCAGTGCCTCGCCCAAGGATAATTGAGCAGTAGTTGTTAAGGCAAGGGACAGTGTGCCTCATTCACTCCTGCCCAGACTTTCCCAGTTAAGATTCAAACCAACATCATTTTAATTTGAGTGAAATGGACTGAAATACTCCTAGCAGGAAATATTTTGTTATTAGGTTGCAAACTATGTTCAAGTCTTAATCTTCTTGTTTTCTTTTGGGGTGCAGTTGAGGACCTGCTCAAGTACCTGGACCCCCAGTTCACCGACCACATCACCGTCCCTGACACCATGAAGCTGGAGTTCATCCTGGCTGGTAAGAAGGTTCAGACTCAGACTCAGACTAGATACTGTGGGAATTAGAGTTGGATCTCTGCAACTGTCGTTGCATCGTTTTACAACTGTGTAATTACCTCACATTAAACATAAAATATTTGTCCATGTAAAATTCAATCCACAACTATCATCCATGTAAATGGTTACCAAAGTCACCAAAGAGACGAGAGAGGAGAAGATCTAATGTTGGTGAGTCCAGCTTCCTCTGGACGAAGCCTCACTGTCGTTTAGGAGATGTATCACTTCCTGTGGGTAGGGATGCGAACATAATTTAAGTTCTGGCAAAAGTGTGTTGTTGCCGTGTTGTGATGCTGCGGTGTGTTTGTGTCTGCAGAGGAGGACTTCCTGCTCTCCCAGGCTGCTTTGCTGGAGCAGGTCAGCAACCTGCAGCCACTTCTGGACAGCAACTATATCCGAGGTGAGTTTCCACCTGGCAGGAGGCCAACGCTCAGTCCCGGTTCTGGTTTCTTTTGCAGGCTACAGTGTTAAAAATCTTCTTGGATACTTAATCTTAATAAAACGATTAATTCTAAAAACCTCAAGACAATTTCTTGTGTTTTAGAGGGAAATTAGCATATGTCACACTTTTATTTTAGTTTCCCATCTTCTCTGTCGGTGGTGTTTTTATTGTGTTACAGCACTGCTACAATGTGTGTATAGCATTGATGTGTGTCCCATCAGACCTGTGTTAGACGTGTTGTGTGTCTGTGTTCACAGATGTACCAGAACACGCCACCAAGCTGCAACGCCTGTCACAGATTCACATCAAAGAGCAGGTAACTCTTTCTCTCTCCGACTGTTGTCACAATGCCAGACTTCTGACTTCCTTACAATACAGGCTTTCAGGTGATGTAACACCCATCGCTTCATCACTGATCCATCTGATTGATTTAGTGTTTAGATTGTGTAGCTTGTTAGTTAGCTAACCATAGTATCTGGTCAGCTAACCACCACTGTCTTATTAACACAACTGATTAGCACACTGGCTAACGTATCGAGTAGAAGCTAGCGATAGCAGCGGCTAGTAGTCAAACCTTAACTAGCTAACAGTTTGTTCAGGTTACCTGAGCTAATTGACTGAACTAATTGGTCCAAAACGTTTCACAAGCCATATTACAATTACTGTTAAATGAAAAGGCCACGAATTAGCCAAATTGTTTTCATAACAATAAACAATGAATTAGAAAATCACCATTACAGTGCATCATATAAAAGTAGAATCAATAAATTTGAACTGTTAAAAATAACTTTCCATGACTTTGTAGGTCACCATTTACCAAAACTAGCAACAGTGCGATTCATTTGGAGGTACTGGTTCAAGGAGGAACTACCCAGCACTAGACTGCAGCTCTGTCTATTCCAATCCTCCATCTTCCTTGTTTACGCCCCCTGGAGGCAGAACACATTAAGTATCTTTCCTTCTCCCTCAGGACCAAACTGAAGCTCAGTCCCAGGAGGTGAAGAGGCTTTTTGAGGAGTACAACAAAATGGTACACTTCTATTTCTACAGCAAACATTTTATCTTTCTGTCCTGGGGAAAGTCAATTGTTTTCCAGCCTCGTCCTGCTTCTCTCAGCTGTAGCCTACTGTCGCCCCAAACTCAACACATTGCTGGGAACGTTTCATTAACACCGAATACATACGGATGTGGCATGAAAGCTGTGGAGTGACCTGCTTAATTTGGGATGACGCCTGCTTAAAAATGTGGTTCATCACAGTAAAACATGTCTAGATGGTTTTGGGGAGCAGCGTGGAGGTGAGAGAAGCAGGCTTGTGACTGGAAGGCTTATACTTTTACATAACGGTGGTAAGACGGCATCGGCTCTTTTCTGTGTCTGTTCAGCCACGGTGGCTATCGCTGCTCATGCTAACTACCCAGTTCTTCTTCTGTTGAAACGTAAAATGCATCACTTCCTGTCTCCAGAGGGTTTCTCCCGGTAAAGACCGACCTGACACCGGGTGTTGAGAGCAGCAGATGGAGAAGCTTCATGATGGTTGAGGTTGATGATGTTGAGGTCCAGAGATCAGAGAGAGGAGAGGACAGATTTAGAGGGAGATGTCAGATTATTACTTTAATAGCCATTTTGGCAGGTACCCCCCCCCCCCCCCCCCCCCCCGCCAGTCCATGAGAAAGTTAGTCCTCTGAAAACGGAGACCTTTTTGCTAATTGAAAGCTCCGCCCCCCCGATCTGCTGACCTTCTGAACCCTCACCTCTGATTGGCAGATGTTCCTGCTGTCCAAGCAGTTCACCCAATGGGATGAGACCCTGAGGAAGGTGGAGGAGGCCAAGGGCATCCGACCTGTGGAGTAGCTGCTACCCTTAACACACACCCTTCTGATGAGGATGATGATGATGATGAAGAAGAAGACTGCACTATGGTGGGATCTCAAGACCAGACAAGTGTTCCACATGTAGTTTGTCACTACACAAATGTCCATTTTAACAAGTTTGACTGTAGGAGTAAGACTGGACATCTTATTTTTCCCAAATAAGTAAATAAAACTGATAATTTCACTCTCCAACAAAAATCAACTTGTTTCAGTGTATTTGAATCAAGTAACATGATCTTGATAGCAGAGGCATGATCTGTCTGTTTCTAGAAAATGATTAAAACCCCGTTGGCAGATCTTTTGCCTTTTAGTGGAAAATATCTGGTTTTAAGATTCAATACTATCTGAAATGACTTATTTAAATGGATGTTTGTTCCAGTGTTGGTGGTACCCGTTACCCGTTATAACAGGCTCAGATTGCTCTAACAGTTCCTACCCAGGTCAAGTTGAAATGAAGTTGAAAAGTTGAATTTGGAAGAGTGTGTAAAATGATCGCTGGTATTTGTTGCTGTGAAGAACAATGTTCAGCCACTAGGTGTCCATCATGCTGAACACCAACCACCATCAAACCCAGGTCTGGGAAAAGTCTGGAATGGAAAATGTAAAGGAACCCAGTCGAACTAAAGTGAGATCAGAGAGAGAATGTGACTCTTCATCACATGGAGCTGCTTCTCCCAGCTAGACGACAGTAGAGCTTTTTACCCTCGTACATTGATTTCACATGTAATGCATTCCAAGCTTGCTTCTCTACTGCAAGACAGTCACAAGACTACACACACACACACACACACACACACACACACTACTCAAGGCTTTTATTTTTGCCTCTGGATGTGTCCTGAGCAGATGACCTGATGCAACCTTGCTCACAGTAATGTCACTGTTCTTCCCACTGTTGTGATTATATGTATCAATCTGCATGATTCAGATACAATAAATATCATTCATTGTTTTTCTTGGACTTGTAATGTGAGTTATTTGCTAATAAATGCAGATCTTAATGCAGGGACACCTAGTGGTTGGAGAGAAAAAGGTCCTGGGTTCAGTCTGAACAACAGCCAATGCTGTGTCCATCTGTCCTGCCGGAGTGTCCTTGAGCAAGACACAAACCTCTACCTGCTCACTCAATGTTAATCATTCTGGATCAGAGCAGGAATAGTACATGCTAGATGCAAATCCTGATACCAAGAAGGACAATTAAAAACACACAATTCTTGCTCATGTTTTTATTTCAAGTAAGTCCTTACTTCATGTAAAGAGAGAATAGAAGAGAGCAAGACTGAGAGGTTGATCACTACTAAGTGTCAAAGATGTCTTCCAGGTTGATTTTTTCTTTTTGCTTATTTACTACCGCTGCAATCATCTGGTCCCTCGTTTTAAAAGCCATTCCACAACCTGTCTTGCAGCATAGTGAAAACATCTTACCCTTCTGTGAACCAAACAGAAAAAATGAATCAGTATTTGCTGTCTTGAACAGTCCACTGTTGAATTTGGCATAATGAAATGGAAACTAACGTTACCTGCAGTGAAACGGGCACTCCATAGCGCACCGTGGTAGCAAGGCTTTCACAGTTGTTGGTAAAAGCTTTGTACTTTCCACAGCTTTCCTTCAACTTTTTGATGGTCTCAATCATTTTTTCTTTAGATTGTATTGTGACGTCAGTGTTGTCGAAATAGTTGTCTTCGTAGGGGTTCTCTTCAGTTTTCATTTCATCAAAATCACAGATGAAACCTCGTTTCTTACCTGTCATAAATACGGAAATGAACTGTGAGAACTACAGTACACTTGACAAGAGATGTGCTGTGACCTCTGACCTCCTTACACCTGGTTGCTTGGAACCAGTGATCAGTGGATCTAGGAATTGGAGCTTAAGTTGTTCTGGACAACAACTAAACAGACAACAGTGTCAGCTAAATGCCTACAATACAGAAAGTAGATGTGTTGGATTCATTTAGCAGCTTCCAGTTTCAAAATGTACATACCTCTGCGTTGAAATATGTCTTCTCCAGGGTTTTTACCCTCAAATGTTTCGTTGCCCACATAAACAGCGTAGTGCTTTTTGGTAGGCTGTTTGAAAGCAAGCATATCTCCAAACTTGAACTGTGAGCAGGAGAAATCAGATGCATTTTACCATCTTGGACTTAGTTCACATGTTGGACGTAGCTTAATTTAACTTAAAATGTATGTCTACAACATTCTTATGATAATAAATAAATGAAGAAAAAATGCATATATTAATTAAATAGAACATAATTAAATGAAATGAAACAAAATTACATCTAAGACACCACTGAGACACCATCTAAGACACCAAATTCCACAAAGCTACAGTAAAAGTTAATACTAAATAATACTTTTGCTTCTTTCTAGTTGTTGGACAGAAAACCAGAGACCACAGCGCTGAAATACAGAAAGAGTATTTTCTCAGTCTGCTTATGTGAAAGCAACTTACCCCGTTAACCCATATAACTGAGGTGGCCAGCAGAAGGATCACAGCAACCGACAGCAAGTTCCTCATTTTTCCTGATGTGAAGATCTGGTATGATGAACAGAGAAGGACGTGTAGCATCTAAGATAATGTGAGACATTTGGAAAAATTGAATGCAGACCCAACATGAACTGATCTGAGTTCAGGAAGCAGTGCTGTGAATTATTTCCTTCCAATTTACTATTTCAGTGAGGGATGTGAATAATGCTGTCAGGGTGGCCTAGTGGCTAGAGAGACCTCCAGCTGAGAGGTCACAGGTTGCATCCCTACATCAGGTAACACGAGTCCAAGTACAAAATATGTCTGGTGAATAAAAATGTACCCAGGAATGTGTTATTCTGGATGATGAGATGAGCCTCTGAGTTGAGGAGGGACGTAGGCCCAGGAAGCAAAATCATTATGGGGTTATGGGCTATTGGAGGCATAGCGCGACAGTAAATATACACCTGCCCATCCCAAGCACCGACAATGAAAATTAATAAAATGTGGCATTCTGGTGGAAGCTTGTATCCAAAGCACCTTTCAGTACCATGAATCCATACACTTGAACCAGCTGGCCCAGTAGAACATGAACCCCTACCTCTGGCAACGTTAGTGCCGTGCTCTAAGACCTCACGTTGTAAGCAATACACTTCATGCCTTCATGCCGGGTGAAATGTTAAAAGTAAGTTAAAAGTTAAAAGTAACTGAGATGTATGCCCTGTACCTATCCTAGCAGTACTGTATACAGTTATAGCCATTGTAGGAGGAGGTATGAGAGAAAGTTCTTACCTGCGTTCCTGAGATGGTTGAAGCGTCCAGAAGGAGGACAGCGTCCCCTTAAATACAATTCAGAACAATGGACCGCTAGTCTGTCCAGCCCATGTCCACGCAACCAACCACGTGACTGTGAAGTGGGGGTAACAATTATTAACTATATATTTGATCTTCTATCTGCTTTTAATCTTAATTTGACTGAGCACACTTTTCAGTGACACCCTGCTTCACTCTCACACAGTTTCACACATTCAGCTTTGGAGCTCACCAGTACAACCACCGTACCGTGAGGCCACTGAGAAGCACCAAAAGAGCTAGTCCCTTGCTCATGGGCACTTTGATGGTAGTTGTCAAGGGAGGGGGAAGTGGTAGTCACTTACACAGCGTGCAGATTCTCCCATTCTCACAAGTCCACTTGTCCAACCTGAAAATGAAAAAGGACAAGAACAACATCTGTAATACCTGTATGAAAATCTGCAAAATGCACATGTGAAAACGAAGATGAGCGGTTTCTATTGTGAGTTGTAATATAATACTTACGTAAAACCATCTTCAGCCCATACAAGAGTCGCTTAATAAAATGGTCTTCCATCTGGCATGAGAAACCTCTCATCCTCATTGTTGTATGTAAGTATGCAGGCTCCTTTGTTTCTATGAGGTGAGACCTACAGACAAACTGCGCTTGGATCAACTTCATTCAAATCAATATCAACAATACAAAGAACATCTCATCTTGAAGAGGCCCTTGGATGCCTTACTACATCTTGTACCACTTTCAGTTTTTATAACGTGTTCCTCCACACGCGATACGCCCTCCCAGTGAAACTCCTCGCTGTCAGGTTAAAAGAAGCGGCGGGCGATGCCACATGCATCGGACACAAGTCTACACCCTCCCCAGGCCGGCAGAGGGGGTGGAGCAGCGACCGGGACTGCTTAGGCAGAGTGGAACTGGCCATGTACAATTGGGGAGAAAAAGGGCAAAAATCCCAAAATCCTGTGTTCCCTCTAACAAGCACCTCTTCCTCACTTGGTGTATTCTAAGGCCCTTTGAGTTTGTTACCTGTGTTATCCATACAAGCAAACCTGAAGCTTCTTCCCATCTACCTCTGAACTAGTGGCTTTGACTGACATTTTCTCCTTACTCATAGTCTTATCTATTCCATTTTCTATAGCCTTGTCAACCACCAAGTCCTCACCGCGGGGTATTTTACCTGTATTTGTCTTAGCTACTGAGGGTGTAACCAAATGGCCTGTCTATCCTCGAATACTACTGCAATGAGTTTCTAGACCATTGCAGCCCCGGTGGGGTCTATTTTCCATTCTGGTACAAGGTCCCTAGTTGTCAGCTGTACTATTCACAGTCAGTCACTAGCCTGGGCTAGCTGTAGCATGGGGTGCTACGACTGGCTATGGCCCCTGGTCCGGGAAAGGTGGGGAAACCCGTGTGTGCAACTATGCCTATGTTTAGCTGATGGGAACTCACCCTGATTCTTGTACCCTGTACCTATCCTACCAATACTGTATACAGTTATAGCCATTGTAGAAGGAGAAAGTTCTTACCTGCGTTCCTGAGATGGTTGAAGCGTCCAGAAGGAGGAAAGCGTCCCCTTAAATACAATTCAGAACAATGGACCGCTAGTCTGTGTCCACTGTTGTGATTATATGTATCATACTGCATGATTCAGATACAATAAATATCATTCATTGTTTTTCTTGGACTTGTAATGTGAGTTATTTGCCAATAAATGCAGATCTTAATGCAGGGACACCTAGTGGTTGGAGAGAAAAAGGTCCTGGGTTCAGTCTGAACAACAGCCAATGCTGTGTCCATCGACAGCTATCTGTCCTGCCGGAGTGTCCTTGAGCAAGACACAAACCTCTACCTTCTCACTCAATGTTAATCATTCTGGATCAGAGCAGGAATGGTAGATGCTAGATGCAAATCCTGATACCAAGAAGGACAATTAAAAACACACAATTCTTGCTCATGTTTTTATTTCAAGTAAGTCCTCACTTCATGTAAAGAGAGAATAGAAGAGAGCAAGACTGAGAGGTTGATCACTACAAAGTGACACGAAAGATGTCTTCCAGCTTACTTGCAGGTGGCCTCACAGGCTTTTTTTTGCCTAGCTGCTACCTCTGCAATGATCTCTGCATCCGTATCAAATTTAATTTTACAACCGTCCTTGCAGCATTTTGAAAACATCTTATCCTTCTGTGAACCAAACAGAAAAAATGAATCAGTATTTGCTGTCTTGAACAGGCCTGGTGGCTGAACTGTTGAATTTGGCATAATGAAATGGAAACTAACGTTACCTGCAGTGAAATGGACTGTCCATAGCGCACCGTGGTAGCAAGGTTTTCACAGTTGTTGTGAAATACAAGGTACGGTCCACAGCTTTTCTTCAACTTTTTGATGGTCTCAATCATTTTTTCTTTAGATTGTATTGTGACCGTAGGGTCGTCAAGATAGTTGTCTTCCTTGGGGTCCTCTGTAGTTTCGATTTTATTAAAACCACAGATGAAACCTCCGAGCGGACCTGCCATAAATACGTAAATGAACTGTGAGAACTACAGTACACTTGACAAGAGATGTGCTGTGACCTCTGACCTCCTTACACCTGGTTCCTTGGAACCAGTGATCAGTGGATCTAAACAGACAACAGTGTCAGCTAAATGCCTACAATACAGAAAGTAGATGTGTTGGATTCATTTAGCAGCTTCCAGTTTCAAAATGTACATACCTCTGCGTTGAAATATGGTGTCTTCGGTTTTTTTACCCTCAAATGGTTCGTCGCCCACATAAACAGCGTAGTGTGTGTAGGCGTCATGTGTGAAAGCAAGCATATCTCCAAACTTGAACTGTGAGCAGGAGAAATCAGATGCATTTTACCATCTTGGACTTAGTTCACATGTTGGACGTAGCTTAATTTAACTTAAAATGTATGTCTACAACATTCTTATGATAATGATATGATAATAATTCTTATGATAAAATGCATATATTAATTAAATAAAACATAATAAAATGAAATTAAACAAAATGACATCAAAGACACCACTGAGACACCATCTAAGACACCAAATTCCACAAAGCTACAGTAAAAGTTAATACTAAAGACTTTGAGGTGACAATATCCTTTTGCTTCTTTCTAGTTGTTGGACAGAAAACCAGAGACCACAGCGCTGAAATACAGAAAGAGTATTTTCTCAGTCTGCTTATGTGAAAGCAACTTACCCCGTCAACCCATATAACTGAGGTGGCCAGCAGAAGGATCACAGCAACCGACAGCAAGTTCCTCATTTTTCCTGATGTGAAGATCTGGTATGATGAACAGAGAAGGACGTGTAGCATCTAAGATAATGTGAGACATTTGGAAAAATTGAATGCAGACCCAACATGAACTGATCTGAGTTCAGGAAGCAGTGCTGTGAATTATTTCCTTCCAATTTACTATTTCAGTGAGGGGTGCTAATAATGCTGTCAGGGTGGCCTAGTGGCTAGAGAGACCTCCAGCTGAGAGGTCACAGGTTGCATCCCTACATCAGGTAACGCGAGTCCAAGTACAAAATATGTCTGGTGAATAAAAATGTACCCAGGAATGTGTTATTCTGGATGAGGAGATGAGCCTCTGAGTTGAGGAGGGACGTAGGCCCAGGAAGCAAAATCATTATGGGGTTATGGGCTATTGGAGGCATAGCGCGACAGTAAATATACACCTGCCCATCCCAAGCACCGACAATGAAAATTAATAAAAATGTGGCATTCTGGTGGAAGCTTGTATCCAAAGCACCTTTCAGTACCATGAATCCATACACTTGAACCAGCTGGCCCAGTAGAACATGAACCCCTACCTCTGGCAACGTTAGTGCCGTGCTCTAAGAACAATACACTTCATGCCTCCATGCCGGGTGAAATGTTTGTCATTGACTCAGGTAAGTCAATGTTGAGGGTACAGGGTAGTAACTGAGATGTATGCCCTGTACCTATCTTAGCAGTACTGTATACAGTTATAGCCATTGTAGGAGGAGGTATGAGAGAAAGTTCTTACCTGCGTTCCTGAGATGGTTGAAGCGTCCAGAAGGAGGAAAGCGTCCCCTTAAATACAATTCAGAACAATAGACCGCTAGTCTGTCCAGCCCATGTCCACGCAACCAACCACGTGACTGTGAAGTGGGGGTAACAATTATTAACTATATATTTGATCTTCTATCTGCTTTTAATCTTAATTTGACTGAGCACACTTTTCAGCGACACCCTGGTTCACTCTCAGTTTTATCATCCATCATCCATCATGGAGGTACCAGGACCACAGCCTCCTCTTGAATGTCACCAAAACTTATGGCCCTGCGTATGCCACACACGGTGGCAGTAAAAATTTGGTGCTGGGAGCTGCCCAGTACAACCACAGCCTTCTACCGTAGGTCACTGGGAGCTACCCAGTACAACCACAGCCTTCTGCCGTAGGCCACTGGGAGCTGCCCAGTACAACCACAGCCTTCTGCCGTAGGCCACTGGGAGATACCCAGTACAACCACAGCCTTCTACCGTAGGCCACTGGGAGCTGACCAGTACAACCACTGTCTTCTACCGTAGGTCACTGGGAGCTGACCAGTACAACCACAGCCTTCTACCGTAGGTCAATGGGAGCTACCCAGTACAACCACAGTCTTCTTCCGTAGGCCACTGGGAGCTGACCAGTACAACCACTGTCTTCTACTGTAGGTCACTGGGAGCTGACCAGTACAACCACTGTCTTCTACTGTAGGTCACTGGGAGCTACCCAGTACAACCAGTCTTCTACCGTAGGTCACTGGGAGCTGACCAGTACAACCACTGTCTTCTACCGTAGGTCACTGGGAGCTGACCAGTACAACCACTGTCTTCTACTGTAGTTCACTGGGAGCTGACCAGTACAACCACTGTCTTCTACCGTAGGTCACTGGGAGATACCCAGTACAACCACAGTCTTCTACCGTAGGTCACTGGGAGCTGACCAGTACAACCACTGTCTTCTACTGTAGGTCACTGGGAGCTGACCAGTACAACCACTGTCTTCTACTGTAGGTCACTGGGAGCTGACCAGTACAACCACTGTCTTCTACTGTAGGTCACTGGGAGCTACCCAGTACAACCACTGTCTTCTACTGTAGGTCACTGGGAGCTGACCAGTACAACCACTGTCTTCTACCGTAGGTCACTGGGAGCTACCCAGTACAACCACTGTCTTCTACTGTAGGTCACTGGGAGCTGACCAGTACAACCACAGCCTTCTACCGTAGGTCAATGGGAGCTACCCAGTACAACCACAGTCTTCTACCGTAGGCCACTGGGAGGTGACCAGTACAACCACAGCCTTCTACCGTAGGTCACTGGGAGCTACCCAGTACAACCACAGTCTTCTACCGTAGGTCACTGGGAGCTGACCAGTACAACCACTGTCTTCTACCGTAGGTCACTGGGAGCTGACCAGTACAACCACTGTCTTCTACTGTAGGTCACTGGGAGCTGCCCAGTACAACCACAGCCTTCTACCGTAGGCCACTGGGAGATACCCAGTACAACCACAGCCTTCTACCCTAGGTCACTGGGAGCTACCCAGTACAACCACAGTCTTCTACCGTAGGCCACTGGGAGCTGACCAGTACAACCGCTGTTTTCTACTGTAGGCCACTGGGAGCTGACCAGTACAACCACTGTTTTCTACCGTAGGCCACTGGGAGCTGACCAGTACAACCACTGTCCTCTACCACCAGAGCAAGTCCCTTGCTCATGGCCACTTTGATGGTAGTCACTGGTGATGTTTTGGTCACCAGCCTGTGTCCAACCTTTTAAAATGGTCTTCCATCTGGCATGAGAAACCTCTCATCCTCATTGTTGGAAAGTATGCAGGGTACTGTGTTTGTATCAGGTGAGACCTACAGACAAACTGATCTTGGATCAGCTACGTGAGCTTCATTCAAATATCACTTTGTTTTGTCATCAGGTAACCAGCCTGAGATTCCCCCTGCTGTATTGGTTATGGAAGGAACTCAGCCGGCACTGTGGCTGCCCAACGGTTAGAACGCCTGTCCTGTTACCACAAGGTCCCAGGTTCGATCACCCATGACCCCGAGGGTATGACCTGCACGTCTGCTTGAGCAAGACACTGAATTCCTACCAGCTTCAGAGCTGCAGGATGGCGAACCCTGACCAAAAGACAGATTGACCCTTCAGGAGTCAGTCAGAAAAGAAAAAGACCATTCCATTCACTATCTGTGTTAACTGCCTGTTGAGATGGAGTTTATTATATGATTATATTCATGGTCTCGTAGAGTATAGAGATCAGTGCACACCATTCAAATCAAGAGCTCATTTGAATAACTGATATACTGCTGTAGTGGAGCCTTGATGTCCTGTTGGCATTCAAATGAGAACTCTACTGCAGAACGTATCCCTTTCATTTGTTTCATGCAGTTTGGTTGAAACGTGCCACATCTTGAAATAAGAGCTGATTTGCATGGAGAACAAGTGGAATTATGGGATATTTCTTACTTTGTAAATAAAAAAAAGATTTTAAGACTCAATACAAGATGAAATGGATATTTTTACAGTGTATTGGCTCTGTATGAAAGTCAGGGGATGAGTCCTCTTCCAGGCATTCCCAGGAAACCCTCACTACACGTTTGGGCCCACCAGGCCTGTCCAGCAGCCTCCCCTGTCATCTGGTCCAACTCACCGCCACATGGTGATCAGCAGCTTGGTCCCTGTCTTCACCCAAGCATCCAGAACTAATGGCCTCAGGTCTGATGAAACTACAAAGCTGTACGCTCAGCAGTGAGATTTATTCCTCCGCAACACGCGATGGCATTGAGGTGGCCCTCTCATCCGCCAGGATGGGAGCCTCATGATCTCCACTCCAGCCCTGGACCTCCCACCCTGAACAACTCCTGAGTTCGAGGGAGACTACCTTGTATCGAGGAGTTAGGAGAGCCCAACTATATCTAGTTGGTACACTAGTTGGCCAAAAGTATGTAGACACCCCTCCTAATTAGTGGATTCAGCTATTTTCAGATGTATAAAATCAAGCACACATTAATCTCCATAGATACATTTTGGTAGTAGAATGGGCCATAATAAAGAGCTCAGTGACTTTCAACGTGGCACCGTCAATGTGCCACATTTCCAACAAGTCAGTTCATTCAATTTTTTAAAGCTGCCCCAGTCAACTCTAAGTGCTGTTATTGTGAACTGGAGATGTCTATAGGAGCAACAACCGCTCAGCCAGGAAGTGGTCGCCATACAAGCTCTCAGAACGGGTCTGCTTAGTGCTGAAGTGCAAATCAGGTAAAGATTGTCTGTCCTCTGTTATAAAACTCACTACTGAGTTCCAGACTGACTCTGGAAGCAATGTCAACACGAGATCTGATCATCAGGAGCTCCATGAAATGGGTTTCCATGGCTGAGTAGCCACACACAAGCTTAAGACCACTGTGTGCAATGCCAAGCATCGGCTGGAGTGGTGTAACGCTCACTATTGGACTCTGAAGCAGTGGAAATGCGTTCTCTGGAGTCCGATGAGCGTATCTGGGTTTGGCGGATGCCAGGAGAACGCTACCTGCCAGAATGCATAGTGCCAACCAGTTTGATGGTGGAAGAATAATTGTTTAGGGTTGTTTTTCATGGTTTCAGGCCCCTTAGTTCCATTAAAGGGGAATCTTAACGCTACAGCATACAATGACAACAGTTGTGGCCCTTTTCTGTTTCAGCATGACAATGCGCCCGTGCACAAAGCGAGGTCCATAAAGAACTTGACTGGCCTGCAGAGAGCCCTGACCTCAACCCCATCGCGTGAGCCAGGCCTCATCACCCAACATCAGTCCTGACCTCACTGCCCAGAACAACCACACTCTTCTTCTGCAGGTCACTGAGAAGCACCACTGGTGGCCTTGCTCAAGGCCACTTTGATGGTCGTTGTTAAGGGAGGGGGAAGTGGTAGCCACTCTGAGGTTTAAACTGCTGTTATTTTGGTCACCAGTCCACTTGTCCAACCTGAAAATGAAAATGGACAAAACAACCTCTCTAATACTTGTCTGAAAATCTGTTCAATGCATATATGAAAATACAGTTTCAGACTAGAGGTCTGCAACCTGACCCGACCCAACGGGGCCCGACAGGCTATGCTTTGACTTAGTTGGGTTAGACCTATTTCTTGGTTATAGGACATCGGGTCAGATTGGGTTTGGGCTTTTAACTTGTTTTTATAGTTATGCTAAGAATGTATTGAATTCATTTTCTCCTATTTTGTTCTGGCTAACTGTTCTGTGTGTGTTTGTGTGTGTGTGTGTCATGTGGGTCGCACAGTTCAAACTGACTGAGAAAGTTGCGCTGAGGTCAGGTAGGGGTCAGTTTTTATGCTCGCTAAAATGGTTTTCTCTCACAACAGCAAGCGGACCGGTACTTCGTGCCTTCAAGCCTGCCACGTTCCTTGGTGAGAACTACATAGGACTACATTGTCGTGGATAGAAGACAGGTTTCTTTATTTCTAATTGCATGACAAAATGTCACCATTTTCATGAAGCCAGATGTGATTTATTTGTATGTGTGTGCGGTGCTGCAGGGCCTCCGAGCCAATAGGCCGAGTTCAGAATGCTTTAGCAGTTTAAGCTACTTGCTTTGTTCATTAGGGAACATACATGATCGCTGTGGTGTGACCAGAAAAAAATCAAAGTAGACTAGAACTTCATTTCTAGCCTGATGCAGACTTCTATTTCAGAGACAAACCTAGAAAGAATTTGATGAGCGGTTTCTATTGTGAGTTGTAATATAATACTTACATAAAACCATCTTCAGCCTACAGAAGAGTCGCTTGTGCACTTATTGCACTTTGGTTTAAAATGGTCTTCCATCTGGCATGAGAAACCTCTCATCCTCATTGTTGGAAAGTATGCAGGGTACTGTGTTTGTATCAGGTGAGACCTACAGACAAACTGATCTTGGATCAGCTACGTGAGCTTCATTCAAATATTCACTTTGTTTTGTCATCAGGGTAACCAGCCTGAGATTCCCCCTGCTGTATTGGTTATGGAAGGAACTCAGCCGGCACTGTGGCTGCCCAACGGTTAGAACGCCTGTCCTGTTACCACAAGGTCCCAGGTTCGATCACCCATGACCCCGAGGGTATGACCTGCATGTCTGCTTGAGCAAGACACTGAATTCCTACCAGCTTCAGAGCTGCAGGATGGCGAACCCTGACCAAAAGACAGATTGACCCTTCAGGAGTCAGTCAGAAAAGAAAAAGACCATTCCATTCACTATCTGTGTTAACTGCCTGTTGAGATGGAGTTTATTATATGACCATTACATATACAAAACAGGCTCATCAAATCAAGAGCTCCTTTGAATAACTGATATACTGCTGTAGTGGAGCCTCGATGTCCTGTTGGCATTCAAATGAGAACTCTACTGCAGAACGTGCCAAATCTTGAAATAAGAGCTGATTTGCATGGAGAACAAGTGGAATTATGGGATATTTCTTACTTTGTAAATAAAGTGACTGTTAGGTCACTGGGAGATACCCAGTATAACCACAGCCTTCTACCGTAGGCCACTGGGAGATACCCAGTACAACCACAGCCTTCTACCGTAGGTCACTGGGCGCTACCCAGTACAACCACAGTCTTCTACCGTAGGTCACTGGGAGCTGCCCAGTACAACCACAGCCTTCTACCGTAGGTCACTGGGCGCTACCCAGTACAACCACAGTCTTCTACCGTAGGCCACTGGGAGCTGCCCAGTACAACCACAGCCTTCTACCGTAGGCCACTGGGAGATACCCAGTACAACCACAGCCTTCTACCCTAGGTCACTGGGAGCTACCCAGTACAACCACAGCCTTCTACCGTAGGCCACTGGGAGATACCCAGTACAACCACAGCCTTCTACCGTAGGTCACTGGGAGCTGACCAGTACAACCACAGTCTTCTACCGTAGGCCACTGGGAGATACCCAGTACAACCACAGCCTTCTACTGTAGGTCACTGGGAGCTGACCAGTACAACCGCTGTTTTCTACTGTAGGCCACTGGGAGCTGACCAGTACAACCACTGTTTTCTACTGTAGGCCACTGGGAGCTGACCAGTACAACCACTGTTTTCTACTGTAGGCCACTGGGAGCTGACCAGTACAACCACTGTCTTCTACCGTAGGTCACTGGGAGCTGACCAGTGCAACCACTGTTTTCTACTGTAGGCCACTGGGAGCTGACCAGTACAACCACTGTTTTCTACTGTAGGCCACTGGGAGCTGACCAGTACAACCACTGTCTTCTACCGTAGGCCACTGGGAGCTGACCAGTACAACCACAGTCTTCTACCGTAGGTCACTGGGAGCTGACCAGTACAACCACTGTCTTCTACCGTAGGTCAATGGGAGCTACCCAGTAAAACCAGTCTTCTACCGTAGACTACTGGGAGCTGACCAGTACAACCACAGCCTTCTACCATAGGTCACTGGGAGCTACCCAGTACAACCACAGTCTTCTACCGTAGGCCACTGGGAGCTGACCAGTACAACCACTGCCTTATACTGTAGGTCACTGGGAGCTGACCAGTACAACCACTGTCTTCTACTGTAGGTCACTGGGAGCTACCCAGTACAACCAGTCTTCTACCGTAGGCCACTGGGAGCTACCCAGTACAACCAGTCTTCTACCGTAGGTCACTGGGAGCTGACCAGTACAACCACTGTCTTCTACCGTAGGTCACTGGGAGCTACCCAGTACATCCACTGTCTTCTACCGTAGGTCACTGGGAGCTGACCAGTACAACCACTGTCTTCTACTGTAGGTCACTGGGAGCTGACCAGTACAACCACTGTCTTCTACCGTAGGTCACTGGGAGCTGACCAGTACAACCACTGTCTTCTACTGTAGGTCACTGGGAGCTACCCAGTACAATCACAGCCTTCTACCGTAGGCCACTGGGAGCTGACCAGTACAACCACTGTCCTCTACCACCAGAGCAAGTCCCTTGCTCATGGCCACTTTGATGGTAGTCACTGGTGATGTTTTGGTCACCAGCCTGTGTCCAACCTTTTAAAATGGTCTTCCATCTGGCATGAGAAACCTCTCATCCTCATTGTTGGAAAGTATGCAGGGTACTGTGTTTGTATCAGGTGAGACCTACAGACAAACTGATCTTGGATCAGCTACGTGAGCTTCATTCAAATATCACTTTGTTTTGTCATCAGGGTAACCAGCCTGAGATTCCCCCTGCTGTATTGGTTATGGAAGGAACTCAGCCGGCACTGTGGCTGCCCAACGGTTAGAACGCCTGTCCTGTTACCACAAGGTCCCAGGTTCGATCACCCATGACCCCGAGGGTATGACCTGCACGTCTGCTTGAGCAAGACACTGAATTCCTACCAGCTTCAGAGCTGCAGGATGGCGAACCCTGACCAAAAGACAGATTGACCCTTCAGGAGTCAGTCAGAAAAGAAAAAGACCATTCCATTCACTATCTGTGTTAACTGCCTGTTGAGATGGAGTTTATTATATGATTATATTCATGGTCTCGTAGAGTATAGAGATCAGTGCACACCATTCAAATCAAGAGCTCATTTGAATAACTGATATACTGCTGTAGTGGAGCCTCGATGTCCTGTTGGCATTCAAATGAGAACTCTACTGCAGAACGTATCCCTTTCATTTGTTTCATTCAGTTTGGTTGAAACGTGCCAAATCTTGAAATCTTGAAAGAGCTGATTTGCATGGAGAACAAGTGGAATTATGGGATATTTCTTACTTTGTAAATAAAAAAAAGATTTTAAGACTCAATACAAGATGAAATGGATATTTTTTACAGTGTATTGGCTCTGTATGAAAGTCAGGGGATGAGTCCTCTTCCAGGCATTCCCAGGAAACCCTCACTACACGTTTGGGCCCACCAGGCCTGTCCAGCAGCCTCCCCTGTCATCTGATCCAACCAGCATCTTTTTTGGGCTGCGCCTGGCTGAGGGGACACCTGGCCACCAGGCCCTCGCCATTCCCAGGTCTGGCTCCTGGGGCCTGGCTGGTCCGGTGTAGAGGCTCCAGGAGTTGGGCCCCGGGGCCTGGCTGGTCCGGTGTAGAGGCTCCAGGAGTTGGGGCCTGGCTGGTCCGGTGTAGAGGCTCCAGGAGTTGGGCCCTGGGGCCTGGCTGGTCCGGTGTAGAGGCTCCAGGAGTTGGGCCCCGGGGCCTGGCTGGTCCGGTGTAGAGGCTCCAGGAGTTGGGCCCCGGGCCTGGCTGGTCCGGTGTAGAGGCTCCAGGAGTTGGGGCCTGTTTGGTCCGGTGTAGAGGCTCCAGGAGTTGGGCCCCGGGGCCTGGCTGGTCCGGTGTAGAGGCTCCAGGAGTTGGGGCCTGGCTGGTCCGGTGTAGAGGCTCCAGGAGTGGGACCCTGGGGCCTGGCTGGTCTGGTGTAGAGGCTCCAGGACTTGGGCCCTGGGGCCTGGCTGGTCCGGTGTAGAGGCTCCCGGAGTTGGGCCCTGGGGCCTGGCTGGTCCGGTGTAGAGGCTCCAGGAGTTGGGCCCTGGGGCCTGGCTGGTCCGGTGTAGAGGCTCCCGGAGTTGGGCCCTGGGGCCTGGCTGGTCCGGTGTAGAGGCTCCCGGAGTTGGGCCCTGGGGCCTGGCTGGTCCGGTGTAGAGGCTCCCGGAGTTGGGCCCTGGGGCCTGGTTGGTCCGGTGTAGAGGCTCCCGGAGTTGGGCCCTGGGGCCTGGCTGGTCCGGTGTAGAGGCTCCCGGAGTTGGGCCCTGGGGCCTGGCTGGTCCGGTGTAGAGGCTCCCGGAGTTGGGCCCTGGGGCCTGGCTGGTCCGGTGTAGAGGCTCCCGGAGTTGGGCCCTGGGGCCTGGCTGGTCTGGTGTAGAGGCTCCAGGACTTGGGCCCTGGGGCCTGGCTGGTCCGGTGTAGAGGCTTCAGGAGTTGGGCCCTGGGGCCTGGCTGGTCCTGTGGATTCCCATCCTCGGTCCATTTATTTTCATCCTGACTCATTTGAATTCTGTGAACTGAAGAACATTCACATTTCAAGGATGATCCCAGTTATTTTCAACCAAGTCTTATTTTCCTAGTTTTTACCATCAGGACTCTCTACAGCATCAGTCACTTTACTACACTTTACTCAGCACTGTATCACTTTAACACTGGACTTCACCATGTATACCATTCACCATTCACATTATATATGTATATACCATTATATCTCATTATATCATTATATCTCCTTTTCTTTTATTCTGTGTTATTTAAGTTTGTATAGTGTGTGCTGGCAGAATGATCAGGAGTAAGAACTCCAATGTGCTTGTACTAATGGCCAATAAAACAATTGAACCTGAACATCATGCTGATCCAAATCTCCTCAGTCACTTCGCCGTAGAGCTTCTATGTTCCTGTCCGTCTGCAGAGAGCGCTGCTCTTCAGTACAGTCCAGGGAAAGGGAAGCGAAACTCAAACAGTCGAACCCAACAGTCATTTTAACGCCTGTTCAACACTAAAGCACTCACACTGCAGTCACACCTCTTAAATGGATGTTTTTGAACAATTATCACAAAATATTTCAGTTGTAATAGTTCCTTTGGCGTTGCTCACACACTTGTTTCCTCCACTAGTTGTCTACCGTCCTAAGCCTAGGCTATCCCTAGTTGATCACTAAGGTGACCTAATTTGATGTTAGAATCGCGTTTCACAACCCTCAACATAAAAGCAGAGCTCAGAAACAGGAAGAGAAGAAAGGAGTTTATTGGGTTCAGAGGTCAGGCTGTCCACGCTGCTGACCAGGGGCTCCTTGCTGTTTGTGGTATGAGAGGTGGATCTCTCGGTTGTCTGCTCTGTGGGAGATTTGAATGTGATGGAGAAGGTGGTGGTGTACGTGTACTTGCACGTGCACGTGGGGAAGGTCCCACCACTCTCATATTACACTCAGTTTTCTGTTTTATCCAGACACAAAAATCTTTATATTTGATGAATTTGTTTGAAGGTTGTGAGCGAAATAATTAAAGACCTGATGGACCAGCACATGATGTCAGAGTGGAAGAAGCTGAGAGCTGTTGGAAAAGATTGTCTATTGAGAAGATGAATCACTCAATCATATAAAAATGTCCCATTTTCCAGGTGCAGTGCAAAAGAGGGTGTTAACTGTGACACATGCTGTCTTCCACTCCCGAGTCATAACCTCTATGTGGGTTCACGTGCTGGTGGGAAGGTACGACGTGGACTTCCAAGATGGCTGCTAGCGTTGCATTCACGTGATATTTTGCCGGAAAATCAAACACGGAGGAGCAATAATAAACAAACATGGACACCATGAAAATGGTGATGTGGATTTGGCTGCTTCTTGCTTTTAAAAAGTTATGATGGTTAGTTAGAGATGGGACGTTTGACACTGAGGCTCCGAAGCCTGTTTCACTCTATTGAAGCAGACTGGTTCGAAACGCTGTGTCGAGGCTTGTATCAAATCTCCGTGATCACGTGACCGATGACGTTTGAAGCTTCATACGTCACAATGAAACACCGGAAGTGAGGTGACTGATTCGAATCTTTGGCGCTGCTTCATTCATGCACATATTCACTTTATTTTTTTTACTTCAGAATCATTCCCACAAAAATACTTCTACAGCGTTGAATTTGAATCTTTTCACATTATGTGTCACATTACAATCATGTTCTCTTAATGAAAATCAGGAAAAGGTATATGATCCAAATCCAGGGATGTCCTTATGATCATTACCACCATAAGTGCTTTCCACTGAATTGCATTAGAACTTCTCACAAACCTTCAGTCATACCTCCAAAACACTGATGTTGAAATACCTGTCATCTCACTTCACAGCACAAATCTGCCATATCAATCTAAATCATGTTTCAAGTAATTATAACAGGACAACACATTTAAACATTTTATTAGTAAATTGACATTTCAAAATGTTGTAACACTTTCATGTGTGGACAGTGATTCTCAGAATGAAGACAGCTGCTTAAGACTGACTTTATTGCTTTTGTGTTGGAACTGGAATCAACAAGATGTGTGAATCATTTGGAAGTTCGTGGCTGCTATAATTGCAGCTGACCACTAGATGTCACTGGTGGGGTCTGTCTTTGAGGCTTTGAAGCTTCAAATCTTTTTTCGGTACAATCAGGAAGAAGCCTCAAAAGCTTCATAAGGCTTCATCCGCCCATCTCTATGGTTAGTTTCTTTCGTTACTTTAATAACAGACAATGTCTTTCAAAGTAAAATCATGGGTTACATTTAAAAAGCTGAAGAAGTGGTATGGTACGCCCACTTAGGCAGACCGGAAGACGGGACAGTTTAGGGTTTTTTGTAACCTATTGAGCGACTCATCTTATGCAACATATAGCATCTTTGGCTGCGCGCTTCCACACAGAGGGAGGGACCATGTTGACACAAGGCAGGACTCTCCGGGTCGCTTGGTGAACGTGCGACGCCGACATGGACAGGACGGCCGTGGTTAAGGTCGGTGCCGCGGCCAGCGCCAGCGTCTGTGCCCTTTTCGGCGGGGTGGTCCTCGCCCAGTACATCGTCGCCAAGAAGAAGCGAGCGGGAAAGAAAACCAGGATCATAGAGATGGTGAGTAAAGGGCTGCGACAAGCTAGCCAGAGATAAGTAGAACAATACCGGAAGTTACGTGAGTCGCCTTCGAAGTAAAAGCGTAAGATGAGTCAATTCTGAAAGCAGTTCTATGACATCTTTCTTAGGCCTGCATTACTATGAATATATGCCGCGTAAAGGACACTTTGGGGGGGAAAACAAGATTTCGTTTATTACAGATTCCTCCTGAAGTATGTTATTTATATATTCCAATTATCTCACTGTTATCTGAATTTATGTCACCTGTATTATTTATGTATTCATTCAATCATAACAATATGAATCACTATTAACAACAGCAGTCGTAGTAGTAATAATAATAATAATAATAATAATATTTATAATAATTGTTCGGTAATAGTCAAAATACGTTTCGTCATGTTCTTCAATAGGGCTTTTACTTCATGACCGGAAGTTATGTCCTTTGCTTTGCGAGCTTGACACTGGCAGGGACTCGTGTCGCTCTGCGCAGTCGCCGATATTCACAAAAATAGCAGCGGCTGTTTAGAGGTCACTAGCTAGCATGCTACAACACAACATTAGCTTTATCTGCCACACCGTCCATGACAAATAACTTTCTCTGAGCAAACCCTCCTGCTAGGGCAACGGTTTGTTGAACTCTATTTCATTTCCTGATTGACAACTTCTGCAAGCTTCTGTTTCCACAGCAGCAGATCAGGCATACTGCAATACATACATTTCATATATACTCCAGAATAAGAGGTGTTTCATAATGTACCAAATTGGCAAAAACATGTATCTGCATGTACAAATACATTATTGGTCCGTTGTTGCACATTTTGAAACTTATCTCTAAACATATGTGAAATGCATTTTTTTCAGTAAGTGCAGAGAAGAAAAACGACTTCATAACTTCATGAACCTTATTAACTTGTTAGCAAAGTATCCTCTTGACAATTACAAAATCAGTAATACAAAACCTCTTTATGTAGTATTTGAAGCCAAACAGTGTCTGGAAACCATTGAACCTCTGCAAAGGAAAGATGTGAAAACAAGATTTGAAATGTTTCATCATAACTTATTAGTTCAAGTCGATGAGCATCAATTTGATTATTATGTTGTTGTTTTTTATCTCATCTATTATTCTATTATCTATTATCTCATACATTGATGTGATATATGATGTTACATATATGTATTGAAGTGAGAATAAGAAGTGATTCCGATTCATAATCATGATTATTATAGTTTTGTCCACATCGCCCAGCTCTACCTGTAACCCGTTGTAACCGGTTTGTACATGCTGTCTGCCCTGGCAGCAAGGGGACTTCCACAATTCAAAAGTCACTTTCACTATTTCATCAGCCTTTTGGGATAGAAAATCGTTGGTTAGCTGCCACAGACAAACCTACCGACCACAAAGGTTTCACAACGTTTGATGGTTGTGATTTCCCATTACCGTTGAAGTAACCCACACGTGTCATTATGAGTGAGTAAGTCATCTCTTCCAGAAAGACCTCGCTTCTTCATCACCTTCCTTCCTCACATCTTCATCACCTTCCTTCCTCACATCTTACTTACGTCTTCCTGGACATTGGACTGAACCCCTCCCTGCTAACTCGCTGTGAGACGTTCTGGATAAGAGCTTCCATCCATTATCAAGGCGCTGAGGCTCTGACCCTTGACCTCCTTACTACTGGTTGCATTGTAAGTCACTCTGGATCTGCACCTCTGATAAATGACTACAGTAATCAATCGGTAAAGGTTCATGTGACGAAGGTTTTGCGCTGTAGGAATGATGGGAAAAGTAGGATCGGTAGTGTGACGTTTAGTATAAGTATCTTTGAAGTTTCTTTCTCATTGGTCTGCACTCTTCTGGGTCTTCACTGGTTTTATGTTGCGTTCCACAGATGTTGGAAATGAAGCAGTTATCTACTCTGTAAATACTAAATCAAATCAAATCAAATCACATTTATTTGTATAGCCCTTAATCACCGTTACAGTCCCTAAGGGCTTCACAGTGCCCAACATGTGCCCAACATACTACACTGCATTACTTTCTAGAAGAAGAAGAACGAACGACTTTTAATTGCAACATTGCACACTATACATGCAGGGGGAAGTGGCCGCACAACACACACACACACACACATGCAACCTACAGCTTTAGAATCCTTTTTATAAATCATATACATTTGAAATCTAAAGTTGCAGTTGTGGTTGCTAAAGTTTGATGCTAACTAGCTAGCGAAAGTTATCAAGTATTGCGTAGGGAACAGGATTTAATGTTGGGCAAGAATGTAGCAGGCCTGAAGTGGAGGTTGGAATTACTACGGAATCTACTGAAACAAATTTCCCACTTCCATGTTTGACTTGAATGCAGCATTGAGCTGCTGATGGACAGTCTCTGTTTGGATACAGTTAGAGTGGGAAATTGCCACGAGACAAACTCATATAAACGGCTGTGCATGGTGAGTTACATGCATCCGGGTTAGTTTCTGTCCCCGACCTGAGCATGGAAACTTCTGACCATCTGCCTTTGATGATGCCTGACGCACCAACATCCGCTCCAAACGCTGCAAGTGTATCGGCTGCTGTCTCGGAAAAACCGCAGAAATGCAGCTTGGCTTTTTCATTTTCTCTCTTGAATTGAAAATGTACTCGGACACCCGTATGTTGGAGCCCCATCGGCGTAACTTAAAAAAAAACACAGAGAAAATAAACATTGTTTTCTTCATTGGTGAAAAACATGCTGGTTGGTGGTTTTGGTCCGACATCAGCGCCGGAGGCACAGCAGGAGGCCTCACACGTACTGCTGCTGGGTTAAAGGTTTGTCTTCTAGCAGTTTCCCTTTCTGCTGGACAGGGAATTTGTATTGCAGCCTGATGACTGTCACGTTCCTTTGTATGCCTCTATGTACCATTTATTGAACAGGCGGCCGATTTCTCAGGCTACTATCAAACTAATCACCCTTTGAAGACCTTGGATGTACATGCTAGGCAGTTAGCTGAGGCTCTACAAGGTTATTTTCCTGCCCTGCTCCTAATTGTGTTTAGTTGAGTACACGGGGTGGAGGAATGTTTCACTGGCCTTTCGTTTTCCGGTCCCATGCAGAAACCTCACCTGGATGTTAGTGAATAGTTGTAGTGCAGCTTATAGGTCCCTCATTCCTCTGTAGGCCTGCATTCCTGTTGTACCTGTTCCTGCTGTATGAGGCTGCTATTGGACTAGTCGTCTCTTCGGATGTTTATCTCCAGCTCTAATCCAGAGCGGGTTACCGTGAGAGACCAGGTAGAGGACTCTTAGTTTGAAAACCACCACCCAGAAATGAGGCCTTTTCTTTGTTTCTGATTTTCATGGACATGCATGTTTTCATTTTGAACTTTTCCCAGCGTTCCTACAGCGCAAACGCTTCGTCACCTGAACCTTGAAATTATTGATTCATTTGATATTTTAGTCAATTATCAGACATGCAGATCCAGAGTGACTAACCAGTGCAACCAGTAGTAAGGAGGTCAAGGGTCAGCGCCTCAGTGCCCTGATAATGGATGGAACGAACATTGGCTGCTGCGAGGATCAAACCTGTGACCTTTTGCCTACAGGATGGTCTGTATGACCACCCTTGCAACTCGTTTAGGGCTGGTTGGCTGATAGTTAATGTGTGTTTCACCCTGTTGACCTCTAGAGGGCACACCGGAGCAACGTTCCCCTCACCTCTGCAGAGCCTCACTCTACAAGTGCTTTAAATCTGCAAAATAAGAATTATTTGACATTTTATTTTGATATTTCTGCACTTAGATGACATTCTTTAATTGGGATGAAAGGGTGAAGGGAACATTGGACGTCGGTGCTATTTGGGTTCCCTGATTATTGACAGGAGAGTTAAAGATTGTGATTTTTCAGGGTGTGAAGGAGTGAGAGGGAGTGAGAAGGAGTGAGAGGGAGTGAGAGGGATTGCTGGTCCCAGTGGTAATAACATCACTTTTGAACTGAGTATCGAGCATCGGTCCTCAGACAGGAGAGAAGGTAGTGAGGCGGATCCTCTCCTTCCTGAGGTCGGCTGTGTTTCCTTCAGGGGCAGCTGGGTAATCTGTAGCCCAGCAGATGGCAGTCACCGTGGCGACCGGGGCAGCTTGCTGTGTGGGAGGGGTGATGGGAGGAGGCTGATGCCCAAATGAGGCCGCGTGTCTCTACTATCTCTCTGCTGTCTCTACTGTCTCTCTGCTGTCTCTACTATCTCTCTACTGTCTCTCTACTGTCTCTCTGCTGTCTCTACTATCTCTCTACTGTCTCTCTACTGTCTCTACTGTCTCTCTACTGTCTCTCTACTGTCTCTCTACTGTCTCTCTGCTGTCTCTACTATCTCTCTGCTGTCTCTACTGTCTCTCTGCTGTCTCTACTATCTCTCTACTGTCTCTCTACTGTCTCTCTACTGTCTCTCTGCTGTCTCTACTATCTCTCTGCTGTCTCTACTATCTCTCTACTGTCTCTCTACTGTCTCTCTGCTGTCTCTACTATCTCTCTACTGTCTCTCTACTGTCTCTCTACTGTCTCTCTGCTGTCTCTACAGCCTCTCTAGTGTCTATACTATCTCTCTACTGTTAGTTTCAACTGTCTGTCTCTCTACTGTTCCTCTACTGTTCCTCTACTGTCTCTCTACTGTCTCTCTGCTGTCTCTACTATCTCTCTACTGTCTCTCTACTGTCTCTCTGCTGTCTCTACTATCTCTCTACTGTCTCTCTGCTGTCTCTACAGCCTCTCTAGTGTCTATACTATCTCTCTACTGTTAGTTTCAACTGTCTGTCTCTCTACTGTTCCTCTACTGTCTCTCTACTGTTCCTCTACTGTTTCTCTACTGTCCCTCTGTCTTTGTCCTCTTGTTCAGGTAAATCATCACATTTTCAGCCACATGGGTCTTTTATCTCCAGCCCTCGGAGCCCCTCTCCCTCTCTGTCCCGGGACAATAGCAGGACTGAATGGTGGTTAACATGGGCAGAGAGACACTGCATGGACTATGACCTTTTGTATGGCAGCATGGTTCTGCACTCTGACCTTGGTGACCTTTGACCCCCGGTGAGCCAAGGCTGGGTCATGGCAAAGCTTTGTTGAGCCTGGTGAACTCAGGTGGGGTTTCAGAGGAATGCTGGGAGGACGTGCAACTGGCAGTTTGACAGCTGGTAGAAAATACTTTGTGGTGGGATTACATGTTAGAGCTCGTTAGACCGATACATCCGGCCGATATCGTGCTTCTATTACGTATCAGACACAGGTTCATACGTAGCTGTTCTACCTGACGTGATTCTCTTTGCACATTTTATTTATTCCGTTCAATATTGTTTTTTGTAAATGAATTCTTAATTTAAAGGCCGTTGAATCGGTGTGGTGGAGCTGCTGACCCTACAAGAATCAGTCTGGCTTCAGTGATGGTCTGAATGTTGTTTCAGGGGCTTTTCCACCCTGACGAGAATACAGTTCTGCTGGAAACACTGAATCCCTGTAATTGTTTGGCATGGAAATAGTCAAAAGATATTGGCTGTGAATACAAAAATATCAGTATCAGCCTTCATGTCAACTTTATTGGTCTTTCCCTAGTTGCAACAAAGCAGCATTTGTGGCCAGGGAGTTGAACGAGTCCATATGCACATCAGAAGCTCAGCCTCTGACCTTTGACCTGTTTACTAACTGAGGTTTATTCTAATGTTGCTTCTTGTGGGTCTCACTGAATACAAGCGACAACCAAATGGCCAAAATGTGAAATGTTCCAGCTTGAGGTGTTGTGAAGGCCGAACGTTGTAAACCGTGTCCTCAGAGCTCCTTGGCTTCTGGCGAGCGTAGCAGCAGGACGTGGGGTTTTGGCTGGAGAGAGTCTGACTGGACGTCTGACCCACGCCTGGTATTTCACTGCTTGGTTTGTAGGCGTTGAGCTGAGGAAGCGAGAAGAAACACAAACTGTGCGGGTGAGATAAAGAAACCGCAAGGGGCTGCCAGTGAATGCATCGCAAGGATAAGCTTCAATTCCTAGATCACCAGCGTTACAAGCAACACATGTTAAGGAGGTCAGTGTTCAAAACCACAAAACCCAGACAATAAATGAAACTATAATAAACTATACATATTCCCTTTGTCCCTAGAATGAAATCTGAAGTATCTCATGAAGAAATAAGAGTCGAGGAGAAATGTCAGAAAGGATTTACTGCGAGTATATTGGGACAAGTTGAGGAGGAACATATGGGGTGGGGAGGTGAGGACCGCACCCTCGCCTCCTCCTCTTCTGCTCCTGTTTGAGCTCGGCGTCGGTCTGGCAGGCGTGTTGTTATGGCGGTGAGATGTAATCAGACGGGCCTAGCTGTGGGAGCTGTGGCATGCGAGGCGGTCCGAGGGTTCCTCATGTTCCAGCCTGCTTCACATAGCAACGAGAAGCCTGGTGGTTTACCAGATGAACAAAGGTTGAAGGGAGGACTGCACAGATGAAGTCGCGATCCACAACGTTCTCATATGAATGTGTGTTTTGCTGTTCAGTTAAACCGTGATCAACCTCAACCATCATGAAGCTTCTCCATCTGCTGCTCTCAACACCCGGTGGTCTTTACCGGGAGAAACCCTCTGGAGACAGGAAGTGATGCGTTTTACGTTTCAACAGAAGAAGAAGTGGGTAGTTAGCATGAGCAGCGATAGCCACCGTGGCTGAACAGACAAAGAAAAGAGCGCCACCTACAGGAACTCAACCTCCATCAACAGGAAATCCAAGGAGGAAGACGTCACAGTACTGGACACACTGTTTGATTGACAGGTGATCTCTGGGAAGAGCAGTGAGGAACACCACAGTGAGGAACACCACAGTGAGGAACACCACAGTGAGGAACACCACAGTGAAGAACACCACAGTGAGGAACACCACAGTGAGGAACACTACAGTAAAGAACACCACAGTGAAGAACACCACAGTGAGGAACACCACAGTGAGGAACACTACAGTAAAGAACACCACAGTGAAGAACACCACAGTGAGGAACACCACAGTGAAGAACACCACAGTGAGGAAGAACACCACAGTGAGGAAGAACACCACAGTGAGGCTGGGAGACAAAGATGGAGACTGGATAAAAAAAAGATGATCTCGGCACTTTATTTGGTGTAATAATTAAATGTAATAATTGAAATCTAAACTAAATGTCATCATCCATTGCTGCAGTTTGCAGATCAAGACAGAGACGTTGTTTCATCACCGTGAATTGAAAGACTGAGCATGTCACAACATCACATTTACACTGCAGGCATGTAGCTGGTGTATTCAGACGACTCGACATCAGAGGACACATCTCCTACAGACACGCCTACCAAAAACTAGTGATGTATTTTGTCATCAGGACACTAATAAAAGCTGTTTGGAGCCTTTTCCCCTAAACAATCTGGCCTGTAGGAATCAATAAGGGAACTGATAAGGAAGCAAATCAATAAGGAGAATCAAACATGGCAATCTGTAAAATCCCACAGATGCATTGTGGGACTTTACAGGATCTGGACTTGTTGGAATCTGCATCAACTTGAGGATGTGTGTGTGTGTGCGTGCGTGCGGGGAGAGGGGGGGTTGTCTTGAAATGTGTGTGCTCAGCACATCTCTGATTGATTTGCAGGGTACATTTTCAAAGGGTCAAAGGTCACATTACTGGAACCAGGCTAGATTGCAAATGTCACCTTTCCTCCACTGGCCCCATTCCACCTCTCTCTCTCTCTGTGTGTGTGTGTCTGTGTGTGTCTGTGTGTGTCTGTGTGTGTCTGTGTGTGTGTGTGTGTGTGTGTGTGTGTAAAAATACAGAAATAGCTGCTCCTACTGTGTTGACATGCGTCAGCTGAAACTATCACTGTGTGTGTGTTTGCCAGCCCCTCCAAAAGGGGGAGGAGTTAGATAATGTACTCTATTTTGACTGACGGTTAAAGACATTTGAGACGGACGCCAGTGAACGCATCACGACTTGGAAAACAAAATTACGAACTTGGACTTTTAAATTCATACTCATCAGATTCAGAGTAGGTTCAGGCGTCGACTTGTAAATGTTGTAAATGTCGCCGCTGTTGGCGAAACACACACAGGTAGAGCCGGTTTCACCCCCCCCCCCCCCCCCCGAGGCTTCATGTCAACCCATCCTCCTGTTTTCAAAAAGTAAAGAAGCAAAGTCGACAGATAGTTGGTGTGTGTGTGTGTGTGTGTGCGCGTGTGCGTGCGTGTGTGTGTGTCGCCTCACATCTAAACTGGGAAAATGCAAATACAGAAATAGCAGCAGCTCGTACTGTGTTGACATGCGTCAGCTGAAACTATCACTGTGTGTGTGTGTGTGTGTGTGTGTGTGTGTGTGTGTGTGTGTGTGTGTGTTTGCCAGCCCCTCCAAAAGGGGGAGGAGTTACATAGTAATCTATTTTGACTGACACCCCTCCCCCACCAGCCTATATAAGCCCTCGGTCGGCTGGAGAATGTTTTCTTCATTCTTGTTTTGGCTGAGACAACAGAGCTGAGGTAAGGTGTGTAGGTGTGTGTGTGTGTGTGTGTGTGTGTGTGTGTGTGTGTGTGTGTGTGTGTGTGTGTGTGTGTGTGTGTGTGTGTGTGTGTGTGTGTGTGTGTGTGTGTGTGTGTGTGTGTGTGTGCGCGTGTGCGTGTGAAGATTCAGGCTGTAAACTTTTGGTCTGCAATTCTGAGACTGGCCACAACATCTTCTGTGTTGTAGCTGATCACAGCAGGATATCTGTTCTCTCTGTAGAGGCGCTACGACCTCTGACCTTTGAACGCCTCAGTGTTGGTTGCCTGCTGTAATGTTGATGATGTAAGAGATGAGGCTCATTCTCCTGTTGGACTCGCTGTAAGACGGCGGTGGCTAAATGTTGAACCATTTAAACTACATGGTTTGTTGACATGTACGATCAAAGACATTTGAGACGGACGCCAGTGAACGCATCACGACTCGGTCCTTGAAAACAAAATCATGCAAAGTGAACTTGGACTTTTAAATTCATACTCATCAGATTCAGAGTAGGTTCAGGCGTCGACTTGTAAATGTTGTAAATGTCGCCGCTGTTGGCAAAACACACACAGGTAGAGCCGGTTTCACCCCCCCCCCCCCATCCTCCTGTAAAGAAGCAAAGTCGACAGATAGTTCCCGTGTGTGTGTGTGTGTGTGTGTATATATATATATACAGTGGTGGCCAAAATTATTAGAACACCTGACAGATCTGAAAATATTGACCTTTTCTTGCCTCCAAAACATGATTTCATTTCATAATGTTCATGAAACATGCAGATGGTTGCTCTGAGCACAACAAATATCAGATGAAGTGAGTCCTACTGTTTTTATCCACTTTTAACTTTAATATTTGGTATGTCACCTTTTGCAGCAATTCAAAAGAATCACACAGCTGTGTCCTAAGACTCTTGATCACCATCAATTTAACCACCATCACACCTGACAATGATTACACAAGTAATTTGGCTTCTTCTGTGAAGGAACATGATTGTGTGACATTGACAGTGAAATAGGCCTAGCTTGTTTTTTGTAAGGAAAATGAGGTAAATCTCCTTATGATGGCTCTATTCTGGTTTATAGAGCATAATGATGACTTTGTATATATTTCATTCGTTTTATGGGTATTTTAATGGCCAATTGAACAAAAACAACTGAAACCTCTTAAATGTATGCCAAGTGTTCATATATATATTACGGTGCCATGTTCTCCAGGGATCATAATAAGGCCCAGTACTGATTATATAACTGGTGGAAGTGGAGATGGGGCGGGGGCCGGCGGGGTCGCGGGGTCATGCTCAGACCACACTACAACGGGCGGCGCTTTCAAATTCATCCACTTGGGAGAGCATTTTCGGGACGGGAGGACGTACTCTAAAACAGTGATTCTCAACTGGTGGGTCGCGGACCCGTTTTCAGTGGGTCGCGGGCCTTTGCCTGGGCCAAAAAAATGTTAAGAAGAAAATCCTGTGCTTTTATTTTGAAGGGGATTTTTTATGCAGCGGAGTGCCGTCTATTCACACTCCTTAACAGTAGGTGGCGATAATGCCCTGTAATGCTAATTGACACCCGCCATTTCACAGTATAGAGAAGAAGACCCGCAAAGTTACTTCAAGTTCATATGGTACGACACCGACTACATGAGATATGGATTTTCTTACAGTGAGAACAAAGGAGGACAAAAACCTCAGTGTGTTTTGTGCAGCGAGGTGTTGAAGGTGAGGTGTTGAGGTGTGTTGAGGTGTTGGCACATGAAAGCATGAAGCTTGTCTACTATAACTCCAGACTTTGAGACTCTTGTCAGGAGCAAAAAACACCCCCAGTTCTCCCATTAATTCCTCCAAACTCTCCAAGGTCTATGATGTCAGTGTTACACCAAAGGTTGAAGTGAGTGCTGCTTAAGTTTCTTCAAAGCACAATGTTTTTCAGTATTTACCTACTGATAAGGTAATCAGAAGAAACTTTAATTTTGTATACTTGAATCTTTTTGAACTGGTTTATTTTATTTTGAGTTTGTGGATTAAAAACTGCTACAGAAGAAACTGAATTTTTTCCAGAGTGCAATGTTGGTTCTCATAGATTGAGTGATTCTGTACTATCTCAGGTTCAAACTGCATCATCTTTTCATTAAATAAATTTGAGAAGTTGAAAATTTTCCTTGATTTGGGTCGCGGCTTGTCATTAACGGGTGATGGTGGGTCCTGAAGCCAGACCAGTTGAGAACCACTGCTCTAAAACACACTGAAGGCCGTCTGGTTTCCTCTAGTCAACTGTAAAGTACCACAAGAGACCTGGTGCTCACGGGTCTAGAGACCGGTCTGACTCACCATCCAGACCTGGATCTGCTTGGAGTCCTTCAGAGGTTCCTTGTAGACAGTGAAGCTGTCGGATCTCTGAAGGACTCCAACAAGATTCAGGTCCTTTATACAAACTCACCCAACATCTCCCTGCCTCTGTCTGTCACCCCATGTTAGTAGAGTTGGAACTTAGGGTGTTGTTTTTTAGGGTGTTGTATTTTAGTGTGTTGTTTTTTAGTGTTTTTTTAGTGTGTTGTTTTTTTGGGTGTTGTATTTTAGTGTGTTGTTTTTTAGTGTTTTTTTAGTGTGTGGTTTTTTTGGGTGTTGTTTTTTAGGGTGTTTTTTAGAAGCAGAAACACATCTGAGCTTCTACTCCTGTTCTCCTGTTCTCCTAAGTTAGAACCTGCTGATAAAAATATGGAAATAAATTGCAAAGTAACTCAACAATAAAACTGTATGTCTGCCTGTCTGTCTGTCTGTCTGTCTGTCTGTCTGTCTGTCTGTCTGTCTCTCTCTAGATGCCTCAGTTTGAGAAGGCCACGGTCCACATGAGGGACCCTGAGAGGGTGGAGCAGATCACCTGTGGCCTCATAAAGGGAGGAGCTTCCAAACTACAGGTGTGTGTGTGTGTGTGTGTGTGTGTGTGTGTGTGTGTGTGTGTGTGTGTGTGTGTGTGTGTGTGTGTGTGTGTGTGTGTGTGTGTGTGTGCGCTTGTGTGCTTGTGTGCATGTGTGCTTGTGTGCGTGTTTCTAACTGTACATCCTCTTGAGCGTCTGTCGGCGCTGCCCGATGCCCCCTGGTCGGTTGTTCTGGTGAAACGGTGCCACCTGGTGGTAGCAAAGCACACGTCTGAGCGTTATGAACAGTTTTGTAACCATATGCCAACGCTGGTTTATCGTGTGATTCTGTTGCAGATCATCACAGACTTCGACATGACGTTGAGCAAGTTCGCCGTCAACGGAAAGCGCTGTCCGACGTGCCACAGTAAGCACACACACACACACACACACACACACACACACACACACACACACACACACACACACCTTTTATTTCTTAGTGTTCTTCCCAGGTTCTGTGTTTTTTTTCAATTTTAATGTAACTTGTTCTCATGCCTCCTCGTAAACACTGTTTATCTTATTCTTTTCACTGTGTGTGTGTGTGTGTGTGTGTGTGTGTGTGTGTGTGTGTGTGTGTGTGTGTGTGTGTGTGTGTGTGTCTAGATATCATCGATAACTGCAAGCTGGTGACGGAGGAGTGCAGGCAGAAGCTTCTGCAGCTGAAGAACAAATACTATCCCATCGAGATCGACCCTCACCTGACCATGGAGGAGAAATACCCCTTCATGGTGGAGTGGTGAGACAAACCTACTCTCACATCAGACACAAACACACAGAGGCGTGCTTGGTGTCCCTAAAGAAGTGTGTGTGTGTGTGCGTGTGTGTGTGTGTGTGTGTGTGTGTGTGTGTGTGTGTGCAGGTATTTCAAGTCCCACACGTTACTGGTGGAACAGAGGTTACAGAGAGACAAACTGTCGGAGGTGGTGAGGGAGTCGGACGCCGCCCTCAGGTACCAGCACCGCGACACTCCACAGGGCCGTAACGTTACACTGTTGCATTATGGGTATTCACACATACAGTCAGTGAGCTGGTAGGGGTTCAGCTGCTTGCTAGGGTACAACATACTGTAGATTGTAGACTTGTTGTTGTGACGTAACGGGACAAAATGTGCTCAGTCAAGATGAGACCGGGAGTCAAACACTACGACCCCAAAACCAATACTCACTGCTTGAGTTTCACCACGACCTTGGACGTCCTTGAGAGGCCCAGTGAGTGTTCCTTCTGTCTCCAGGGAAGGCTACGAGCACTTCTTTGACCGCCTGCAGCAGCACAGCGTTCCCGTCTTCATCTTCTCCGCCGGCCTGGGCGACGTCCTGGAGGAAATCATCCGCCAGGCTGGCGTCTACCACCCCAACGTCAAGGTCGTCTCCAACTTCATGGACTTCGACGACAACGTGAGTCCCGTTTCATCACGCTCTGATCAGCTGACATACTGACACGGCCACATGGCGACATCCCATCAGTGTTTTCTTCCTCTCCTCACTCTAACTTGCTCTTATCATGAAGTTAAAAACCCTCTTCTGCTTAGTGCTTATTTCACAATGATCATTTTATGGTCAGGTCACTTGACCCTTGACCTCCTCAGTATTGTTGGTGGTCCAGGAATTGAAGCTTATTCTGCTGTTATGGGTTGTGAGCATCAACTACACTCCCTGTGTCTACAGCTGAAGCTAATGGTTTGTGCTCCTCGTCTCCCAGGGTGTCCTGAGGGGGTTCAAAGGTGAACTGATCCACGTGTACAACAAACACGACGGTGCCCTGCGCAACACCGACTACTTCAAACAGGTGAAGGACAACTGCAACATCATCCTGATGGGCGACTCGCTGGGGGACCTCAACATGGCCGACAGCGTCCCCAACGTGGAGAACATCCTCAAGATCGGATTCCTCAACGACAAGGTACGGCTTAGCCAAACACAACCAAAACTACTCAAACATTCTGGATTGTGGAAAGGTGTTGGTCATACTTAACACAGAAACAGTCAAGAAGATGCAGTTGATGCTTCTTGTCACCGTATAACCGTAGGAGCAACTTGACGGTTCAAACTTGTGTTAACGTGTTCATGCCTGTTTGAAGCCGCGGAGACACCGCCTGATCAGCTCATCCACTCTGAACACACAGCGAACCAAAGAGTGCAGAGTTGAGTTGTGATCACAAAATGATTTATGATGAAAATCCTTCATCTTGTTAGTTTTATTTGAAGTTGATATTTCGTTCACTATCGTTGACTATTTCCTTGGTGAGGTTCAGAATTCAGGAACTCTGAGAAATCATGGCTCCAACGTCAAACCCTGAGATTCAAAGTAGTATTTATATCTGGAAGCTGAGGTAACAGTATTTTCTAGTAGTATTTATATCTGAAAGCTGAGGTAACAGTATTTTCTAGTAGTATTTATATCTGGAAGCTGAGGTAATGGTATTTTCTAGTAGTATTTATATCTGAAAGCTGAGGTAACAGTATTTTCTAGTAGTATTTATATCTGGAAGCTGAGGTAATGGTATTTTCTAGTAGTATTTATATCTGGAAGCTGAGGTAACAGTATTTTCTAGTAGTATTTATATCTGGAAGCTGAGGTAACAGTATTTTCTAGTAGTATTTATATCTGGAAGCTGAGGTAACGGTATTTTCTAGTAGTATTTATATCTGAAAGCTGAGGTAACAGTATTTTCTAGTAGTATTTATATCTGGAAGCTGAGGTAATGGTATTTTCTAGTAGTATTTATATCTGAAAGCTGAGGTAACGGTATTTTCTAGTAGTATTTATATCTGGAAGCTGAGGTAATGGTATTTTCTAGTAGTATTTATATCTGGAAGCTGAGGTAACAGTATTTTCTAGTAGTATTTATATCTGGAAGCTGAGGTAACAGTATTTTCTAGTAGTATTTATATCTGGAAGCTGAGGTAACGGTATTTTCTAGTAGTATTTATATCTGAAAGCTGAGGTAACGGTATTTTCTAGTAGTATTTATACCAGAAAGCTGAGGTAACGGTATTTTCTAGTAGTACTTATACCAGAAAGCTGAGGTAACAGTATTTCTAGTAGTATTTACATCTGGAAGCTGAGGTAAACAGTATTTTCTAGTAGTATTTATATCTGGAAGCTGAGGTAATGGTATTTTCTAGTAGTATTTATATCTGGAAGCTGAGGTAACAGTATTTTCTCATAGTATTTATATCTGAACGCTGAGGTAATGGTATTTTCTAGTAGTATTTATATCTGGAAGATGAGGTAACAGTATTTTCTAGTAGTATTTACATCTGGAAGCTGAGGTAACGGTATTTTCTAGTAGTATTTATATCTGAAAGGTGAGGTAACGGTATTTTCTAGTAGTATTTATATCTGGACATCTTCACGGCGGAGGTATCGTCCCAGCAGGTCTTCCTCAGTGTGTTCACCTCATGGCTGACTGACTGACTGACTGTGTCCTGCAGGTGGAGGAGCGACTGGAGAAATATCTGGACTCTTACGACATCGTCCTGGTGAGGGATGAGACTCTGGAAGTGCCCAACGCCATCCTGCAGAAGATTCTATAACTCCACCCAGCTCCCATCAGCCCCTGCAGCCCCCCGGGATGTGGGTCGAGACCACCACCACCACCACCACCACCCTTTCACATTGGTCCAGCCCAGGCACTAGTTATGACCCCCCCTTCCTGTCAGACTCTGCCCCCACCCTTCACACCTTTTTAACAAGACACTTTACGTCTCCTGAATGAACTGCTCTGCTTGAAGAGTCTAACATCCTCCTTGGTGTGTCCGTCTGTTTCTCTCTGACCCGTATTATGAAAATGGAAGAACCAAAACTTTCTCTCTTTTTTTGCACATTATTGTTACTATTGTTATTCATATGATTATTTTTGATATTGTAGTGTTTGTATCGCTGTACAAAGGTTTACAATGTACAATCCCAGCATGCATTTCACCTCATTCACTCTCACCGTGTGGTTAGGCTGTCAGATGTCCACCTGCTCACTTCCATTGGGAATTTAAAAGTGGAGCACATGTATTTCAAGAGTGAAGACAATTGAAATCATTGAAATCATCCGTGTTTAAATGGTAGAATTGGGTTTTGACAAGTGTTGAGGGTTCTGAGACTCAACACATCAATGACCAGGAACCCTGTCAATTCAAGTAACGGAAAAAAAAAAAAAATGTAATGCAACGACAGGATAGGATGACCATGAACATGATTTAGGACAAATATCAACCCAAAGACGTGCAGGTTTGGGCTTCCCTCACAGCGGCGTCAGGAATCAGTCGATCAGAGGAAATGCACTTTAGATATTTTGTGTGGGTGAACCAAACCCCCCATGCGTGAACGCAGGTGGCCGTAGTGTCGATTCATGGATGTAAGGACTGATTCCTGTTTTCATGGGCTCTCTTACCAACACGCAGCCAGGTAGCACTTTATTCAAGGCAATTTCTGAAGCTTCTCTGAAAGCAGACCACCTCCAAAAGTGATGTCTGGTTCCCTCCACCCGTCACCGTCCCCGTGCGAAGGAGTTTACGGTGGCCAGTAGGTGAATCAGGTCGGGGATATTTGACTTCTAAAATGAATAAAAGCCATCAATTGACTGGCTTGGTCTTTCAAGATTTCAGGCAGAATTTAGTCTTATTGGATATTTAGGATGAAGCAACAGCTGATGCTTTAAGTTTCTCTCATGAATAAAATATTACAAACCTTCATCTGAAGTACATAGTTTAGCTTACAAAGGCAGTAACCACCACAAGGAAACACCCTGTTGTTGTCCATTAAACCCAACTTAGGACCCATTTCTTTCAACTCATGGCCTTTTTAAAAAGAAATATCCACATTCATAAAGCTTTTTTTGTCTGTGGTTCAATTTCAACTCAACTTTATTGTCATGATACAATTTGAACACTACCTCTAAAATACTGCTTGTTTTTCTGGGAGGCGCAAAGTAAAATAGCACCATCTCTGTTTGAACCTGTTGTGTTGGGTGTGTGTTTTAAATGTGCTGCTATCACCTGCATGTTGCCTTTTCTTATAGTTGAATTTATGTCCAAATGGGAGAAAAAAAACTCAATAAAATGGGGAATAATGTCATATGGGCCTATAATAAATCTCAGTTGTTTCACTGCATTTACAGAAGTATGGATGTGTGTGTTGTGTTGTTTACAGGCAGAGGACTGCTGCTCCGATCGATGGTGACAAATGAAAATGCAAAAATGAAAGTTCTTGGTTTGTCTTGTGGATAAAATTCTACTGATCTCTATCGGTGACCAGTAGGAACTTCAACAACATCTCTGGCACCTCCCCTTGAGATACGGTGGCCTGTAATTGACACAAACAATGAAGTCACATGCAAACATCTTAGTGAAGAGGTAATATATCACCATGCTAAATACTGTAGTAATAGCGGGGGTCAGCTCAGCTCAGCAGCTGACCAGGTAATTGTTGAGTCATTGGTATTGATCAACAACCCTATCAACCCCTGCAGATATATCATGATTTTGTGTTATGGGGCAGAAAAATCATATATATATATTTCCCCTTTAATAGTAAATTTGCACTCAACAAATTATGAGCTGCTACCTTGGCCATCTTCAGTACAGTCTGGTGTGTTGGGTCCTGACAGGGCTGATGCACATTGTACAGTGCATTACATTACATTACCCTACAGTATAGTGTAGTGCAGTAGGACCTGCAGTGGGATGATCTGGACGTGTGGGACCGTGAAGCAGTGTTCTCCAACAATGTGCCATGTATACAGGCTTTCATTTCAACACTACAGCAGCTTATTTCACTGACCAGCACAGCTTCCACCAGACAATCAGTTACGGTTAAGTGACCCGCAGTCCTGCAACACGCCTGTAGATGGCAGTCAGTCATAAGAAGATATGGGGAAGAAATCCCTCAAAATAATGACAGGCTAGAGCAGTATGCAAGCAACGTGGCAACATTACCTTCTGAAAGTCACGGTCAGAATGGTCATACAAGCGGCTCGTTGGTCTAGGGGTATGATTCTCGCTTAGGGTGCGAGAGGTCCCGGGTTCAAATCCCGGACGAGCCCTCACTTTTCAAACTGGTTCCCAGAAAACATACTAGTCGGTACTGAACACAGATCGGAGCAACGAGGGTAAAAACTACTTCATGCACTGAATTTGAAGGTAATTGGAATTGTGTCAGAAGTTCACCCACTATCATTCACTTGTTCCGAAGTCTGCTGCTTTAATATTAATATCACTTTACCAATCAAAACACTGCATGTTGAATAAATTGAAATAGTTGCGTGTAAATAAACAGCGTAGACTTGTGTTGAGTCTGTATATCACATCAATTCTGCATCAAAAACTACGATAAAAAACTATTAGAACCTCTGTCCCACTTAAAATCACTGAAAATAGCAATGCCCTTCACAACTCCATAAACTCCAACACCCGTCGACCCTCAGTCTACTTCAGTTCCGCACATGCGCAGCGTCCGGCTTTTCCGTTGAGCGTCAGTGCCATGACAACAAGACGATGGCTGCAAGCAAGTTGGTGAGAAATGTGATTTTTGTGTGAACGGGAAAAACGTTGGATTTCATAGACCGGCTCGTCTTCGTTAAGGTGAGAGAAACGCGGAAAGAACCTGGTGTATTTTGTCATTTGTCGAGAGTTTGGTAAAATAGTTGTTGTTGACATGGAGCTTATGACAAGTTAGAGATAGCTAGCGTTAATTAGCCGGCTAAGCTAACGTTAATTCAGCTAACCTTAGCCGCTTGCTAACCTACCTGGGCTTATTACATTGGCGGGTTCTAGACAGAGCCTCGCGCAAACGTTTACAATTCACTGACTTGGATATTTTCCCGCTGCTCAGGCACAGAGGACATATGTACCACAATAAGAGTCCTCTTGGGTCCAGTGGTGTCTCATCATGTGCCACACAGACCCAAGAGAATGCAGGTTTTAACTCCAACCAACCACTACAGAAGCTTATTTCATTAGTTAATGCCCTCTTCTCTGGTTGAAGGTGTGCTGACAACCAGCTGATGTAGTGTTTGGTTGACAATGGCAACGATAACCTGCATACTATTGGCCCTCCATGCCACATGATTTCAGCTGTCACAAGTTGATCCTACTAGAAATCAACCCTGTAGTTTCACAGCCTGATCACTCGATGTGATGTGACACTTCACTGATCCCCGTAGGGAAATTCTCTCTTCCACAGGGGCTCAGCTACAGAACAGCATCCCTGGAGCTCGTAGGGAATCCGTGAGTTGCTCAAGGACACTTTAAGCAGGGCGGATGCTTGCCGTCAGGGGGGTTTGAGCCTGTTCCTGTGGTTGACAGCCAGTCTCCCTACTAACTTCACCCCCTGCTGCTCTATGTTTACCTTCAACTTGGTGGTCAGATAGACAGGGCAAGGACAAACTGAGAAGCTTGAGATTCATGCCTCATTGATGCTTGCAGAAGGCATTCTGCTAAATAAGAATAATAAAGGATGGGTTAAGACTGAGAAATAAGAATATGTTCTTAATTGAAATACCATGGTATGAAAAGGTAAAATAAAATAAAACAATCTTATATTCATCATAAAACTGGTCAGGTCTATATAGCAATGTGTACTGTGGACAGGAGGGATTCTCTCTCGCTCTCTGGATTAGCTGTCTGTTGCACCTGCTCAGCAATCAGAAAAGCTGCTTGTGTCCCCCCCCAACCTCTGCCCATGCAATCTTCAGGTCATGTGACTGTCCTTCTGCTCTGCCATTGGCTGCTGGTGACAGTCCGACTTCTAGTGTCATCCATAGACCACTGAGAGCCTCTTGGCCGTCAGACAGATGGGGCCGTGGTCGCCCGGTGTGGAGTTGTCACAGGCCAAAGGCTACAGCCGCAGCATTGCATCTACAATGAATGACTTATTTTCATACCCTGTTCCCTATAGTTCTCTAATGTATTGTTGCTGAACAGGACAATAAAGAGTTGTATAGTGACTGTAGTGGTTGTTCTGGCTGTTTATTCTCCAGGACATCATTTCTGCAGTTAAGCCTGGCTGTAGCCCAATCTATTGTTAGGCTGGTGAGGTGTGAAGAAGCAATACAAACAATAGGTGCGATCAATAGAACATATGTAACTAGGGAAATTATTAATTCACATGTTGAGATATTGATATGTTACACTGATTTCTCTTGATTATTAGTCAATTACTTGGACAGTTATGTGGTTATTTATATCCTCATAACATGACAGTTTTCTACTTTTGCTAATCTAGAGGGCGCTGTGTCCTTATTGAGCTGTGATGACAGGGAGCCATGCTGGTGATGTAACTGCACAGTGATAGATACAGAACATCTATCAATCGATTGAATGATTAAGTTTACTGCCACACACAGCCGGGGGGGGGGGGGGATTAATTTCAGGACAGGTGACATGTCCAACACACAACAAGCTACAGCGAAACACAGAACCTCAACCTAACAGACAGACAGGACAAACTGACATACACTTGATATACATCCAGGTTCACAGGATGAAATACCTAACCTCTCTCTCTCTCTCTCTCTCTCTCTCTCTCTCTCTCTCTCTCTCTCTCTCTCTCTCTCTCTCTCTCTCTCTCTCTCTCTCTCTCTCTCTCTCTCTCTCTCTCTCTCTCTCTCTCTCTCTCTCTCTCTCTCTCTCTCTCTCTGTCTAACCAGAGACAGGATGTCTCTGTTCAAGGCCCGTGATTGGTGGTCGGCGGTGCTAGGCGAGGGGGAGGAGTTTGACCAGGGATGCCTGTGTGTCGGAGATGTTGACAACAGCGGCACGGGTCATGGTCAGTGTGTGTGTGTTGTATGTGTGTGTGTGTGTTGTTACTTACATACAGACTACTTTTCCTTGGGTCCACATAAAACACAGTGCAATCACAGACCATAAGCAATGTGTTATCACCCTACCCCAACACAAACACCAAAAGATACACACATACACAGAAATATATCACTGAATGAAGCTGTGTATTCCCCCTGAGAAGAGAACCAAAATGAAGCATGAATCTTTGATCACATAGAGTACTTTTCTGAAAATCTTTTTTCAGTTATCTTAAATGGTTTGGTTGCAGGAGGCTTGCGTCAAACAATGCGCCCGGTGTTGAACAAGTTATGGTTATCTCTTGAGCTGATAAAACTCTTGGTGCTCTGTTCTCCCTGAGGAGGATGCTGTGTACTCTCATCCCTTCTGTTGTCCATTGTTATTTTCAGCAACGCTAATTAGATTGCATGCAAGTTGTGGTCAAACTTGTGTTGCATAGTAACAAGAATGATGTAACGCTCCTTGCACCCTTGGACCACTTGGTCACTCTTTTACTCACAATGCACATAGCTACGCTTTGTCTTTGAGCAGGAGATAAAAGCCCCAATCTGATCACAGCCTCATGAAATCAAACTAATTCTCCCACTGTTTAGACAGTCCAATGTAGCCAACATTTGGCTGGTGTCAGGTGGTAATATCTTCCACGCTGACCTCTGACCTCTAAACATCCATGTTCCTCCTCCTCTGTCTGTGTGGGCTTGCAGACAAGGTGGTGGTGGGCAGCTACATGGGGATGTTGCGGATCTTCTCCCCCCACGCCAGTAAGCCCGGGGAGGGAGGCCAGGGTCCGGCCGATGCCCAGCTCCTGGAGGTCCAGCTCCGAGACCCCATCATCCAAGTGGAAGTGGGCAAGTTCGTCTCGTAAGTAGACTACGCAAAGCTTGGGCAGGGCCACCAGGGGGTGAAAAGAGAGACATGCTGAATGAACCACGGCACAAAACGAATACAAATGATGGAACTTTGTGCAGGTTCCAGAGCCAAGGGACCACTCGACTATCTCTGGGCCCCATATAGAACCTTTAAATGTTATTATAGTAACTTAACTTTTATGGACTGTATCACTAAAGACATGTTGAATGATGCCCATCTGTTAATGATTTTTTGATGTATAGTGTTTTAGAACATTTTTGTCACACTGTAAGGAAATATTATCCCTTCAGGTAGAAATAAAAAGCACCGTTAGCTTCAGTGAGGAATGCTAACAGTCTTAGCACAACAGATGAATCACCACAGAGCTGTGCTTTAACACCAGGATCAATCATTGTTGCTAATCTCTCTCTCCTCTATCCCTCCACCCCTTTATCCTTCCATCTCTCCATCCTGGCTTGTGGCCTATATTTGTAGCCTTGACCTGTAGCAGTGGACTGTAGGTCAAAGTGGCATTAACTCGACATAGCCCTGATTAGAGGCGACCTAAAGCACTGCCTCACGAATAGAGATCTCAGCCTGTTTGTCTCACGACAGAGGGCACTGTTCTGAAGAACTAGGCTGGATTAAGACTGTCTAAAGCGCCTATGAGGACGGAGGACACTGATGCAAATGTAAAGTTTCTTTATTTGCTGTACTGGGACGTTTTTTGCACATTTTGCAGTCCGGCCAGGTTCAATAAATAAAAAACACAAGGGCAGGAGGGATTCCAGAGGGGCTGATTGAACGCAGCCCCCAAGCATTTTAAATTACATCAACATTGCTGCTATTGATTTTCATGATGTGGACATGAACTACTTCTGGCACTTTCTCTTCCCCTTTGGCACTTCAGCTCCTTTTGCTCTGCTCTGCTTTTTCTGATGACTGATGTTTTTAGTTTGTCTCTCTGATGGGAGAGACTGGCTGTTGACAGACAAGTTGGCTAATGCAGGGACTGAACCGTCGCACTTTCGATTATGGGATAGTCTTTTTGACATCCATATTCTCTGTGTATGTGTCTCACCTATGTATGATGCATGGGGATGAGTCACAGCTCTTTCTTTAACTCTATGTCATGACCTTCTGTGAATTACAAGCTGTTCATAATATAGCTTATAATATAGCCTCACTTTAAACTGTCAGCCAGGAACACCCATTCATAACTCACTGCTCTGCTTCCTCATTCATAGAAAGCCTCCCCACTGTAACTCACCACCACATTAAGATGTTTTTTTTCCCAGCGATGCATACTAACCCAAACCGCCATGTCCGGAGTTCCTCTCCCTCCCCATGATTTACCACGATCTAT
>JAXDDW010000061.1:2025000-2032500 GCA_034670385.1 Hoplostethus mediterraneus
GTCTCCCTGACCTCTAGTTGATGGCAGTGTGAGTTTTAATGGCGCGTTGAGGCCTAATTATAGTCCTCTGGTCACACAGCCCCACTGGTTTATGGCCCTGTGTATGTGTATGTGTGTGTGTGTGTGTGTATATGTGTGTGTGTGTATATGTGTGTTAGCATTCATTCTGTAAGTCATACAGCAGGCCTTTCCTAATAAACACACATACACACCCATACCCAGAGCCAGGTGTGTGTGGTGTGTGTGGAGGTGTTAATGCAGATATCAGACTCAGCCAAGGGGAATAACACGCCGCGCTGCAACACAACATCACAGGAGGCATGAACATTATTCAGCTTTGGTTTGAATGTCTACAATATGAAACACCACAGTGAGAGCTGCCATCGTGGAACAGAGTATTACTGTATTAAGAGTATTGCTGTATTAAGAGTATTACTGTGAAAAACTGGATCAAGCTGACGCTGCCTAGCTAACGTTCGTCATGACTGCTATAAACACAGACTGAAGGTAACACAACTTATTAACACCGCCACTGGACTAGATTGAGATTTTTTCTTTTTCACATATAAAATACTTTAAATGTTATATATGTAGGTATGTACATATATTATATATGTATGTATATATATGAGAGCTGTTGAGAGACATAAAATATTTGCAAAACGGCACCACGTTTCAAATATTCATATAGCAGCAGCAGGAGCCAGACAAGTATCTGATTAGCAGTGCTGGCTGAACGCCTGATGGACACGAGCATTCACATGTTGACATTTCCATTTTAGGCATTTAGCTGACTGCTCTCTAGCCGCTCCTATCCTGTACAACGGTAAAATAACCTCCAGTTAAGTCAACAAAAATAAGAGTGCAAAGGTTGAAATTCTTGAAAAACCTTTAAAGTCTCTCTTCATTTAAAGCTTTAAAAAGTATTAAAATGTCTTAAATCCAATTATTAGAGGTGCTATAGGTTGTTTAGATATGTAGGTGTGAGGTTAATCCAGAACAGGGTACAATGTGCATCATATCTGCTTTATTAAACACTGTGTGTGACTTCATGTCCCTCAACTATTTCCTGGTGTCCTTTGTCTTTATAGTGTCAGAACTTTCCCCAGCGATGTTCATCAGAAGTAGGTTGGTTTTTCCCCCACTGTGTTTCTGTCTCGTAGTTAAAGGGGTTTCCTCTGTCTTGGTCAGGTCACCACTCCCTGTGTATCCAGTCAATGGACGGGATGCTGATGTTCTTTGAGCAGGACAGCTACTCCTTCGGCAGGTTCCTCCCCGGCTTCCTGCTGCCTGGCCCACTGGTCTACTGCCCCAGAACCGACAACTTCCTCACCGTGTCCTCGGCACGACAGCTGGAGAGCTACAAGTAGGTCCACACACACACACACACCAGCCAGGTTCTTGTTGTGGGTCGGTTCAGGGTTTGACTGGTATATTCTATACTCTATCATAGGGGTGGGGGCGATTATCGTGTTTATAATCGTAATCGCGATTTAATGATGTCATCGTGGCAATTTTTCAAAATCGTCCATTTCGAATGTTTTATTTAGGCGACAAGAACGAGGAACGTCTAGAAGCGCCAGTTAGCAAAGCAACCAGTGTGTGTGTGTGTGTGTGTGCGTGCACATCAGACGTAACATCACTTTCCCGTGAATGAACGGGCCAATTACTTTCCCCAATACTGCGTTCATGAACTGTCCCCTTAAAAAATACTACGTGGTATTCAGTCACGTCCCTCCGCCCCGTCCAGTAGCGCCGTGTTCAGACAGGTTTGGACCGTTCGTTTTTTTGCGAGCCGCGAGCGAATGTGTCAAGCCAGGCAGGAAGTCAGACACAGGAACGGCATAGAGCGTCCGGTCAATTTCAAAATAAAACAAATTTCAAAATAAAACAAATAAAATAATCGTTCATTAATCGTAATCGAGGTAAAAGTTTGAAATAATTGTGATATTGATTTTTAGTCATATCGCCCACCCCTACTCTATCAGATGACTGGTTAGGGTCGGTTCAGGGTTTGACTGGTATATTCTATACTCTATCAGATGACTGGTTAGGGTCGGTTCAGAGTTTGACTGGTATATTCTATACTCTATCAGATGACTGGTTAGGGTCGGTTCAGGGTCTGACTGGTATATTCTATACTCTATCAGATGACTGGTTAGGGTCGGTTCAGGGTTTGACTGGTATATTCTATACTCTATCAGATGACTGGTTAGGGTCGGTTCAGAGTTTGACTGGTATATTCTATACTCTATCAGATGACTGGTTAGGGTCGGTTCAGAGTTTGACTGGTATATTCTATACTCTATCAGATGACTGGTTAGGGTCGGTTCAGAGTTTGACTGGTATATTCTATACTCTATCAGATGACTGGTTAGGGTCGGTTCAAGGGTCTGACTGGTATATTCTTACTCTATCAGATACTGTTAGGGTGGTTCAGGTCTGACTGTAATATTCTATACCTATCAGATGACTGGTTAGGGTCGGTTCAGAGTTTGACTGGTATATTCTATACTCTATCAGATGACTGGTTAGGGTCGGTTCAGGGTCTGACTGGTATATTCTATACTCTATCAGATGACTGGTTAGGGTCGGTTCAGGGTTTGACTGGTATATTCTATACTCTGTCAGATGACTGGTTAGCTGGTTTCGCCGGTCTGCCAGTTATTAGCCTCTTACCCTCTCACTGCCTATAGATGAGGACTTGGTTTGGGTCGGTTCGGGTTGTGACGTGTGTTGTGTTGTTCTTCTGTGTCAGTTGACGTGGTATCTGTTCTGCCTGCTCGTTAAATGATTGCTGTGGAATCTTGCATGCCATATGATAAGACTTGTATGGTGTGTACGTCTGTGTGCTGTGTTGTAGCGTATATTTGTCGTGTGTGTTGTGTGAGTGCTGTGTGTGTGTTGTTTAGTGTATTTTGCATGTGAGGAATTTTCATGGAGATCTATTATGCTTGAAGTGTTTATCTGTCTGCTGTGCATGTGTATGATATATGCTCCGCTCATACACACTGTGTGTGTTGTTTTTGTGGTGTGTAGTGTGCAACATTGAGGGCGTTTTCGAGGATTCCAAAAATTGAATCTGTTTCTAAACTGAAGTGTAAGTGCAATGACGATACACACACACACACACTACACACACACACACACACACACGGCACACTGCTGTTGGTAGTGTGGATAGCCTGGGGAACATTTGAGGGTGCGGTTTTTTGTGTGGTGGCCTTTTTTTGAATGTGTTTGTGTGTGTGAAGGGTTTAAGGAACACAACACACTACCTTCACCACAAAAACACAATCCACCCCACAAACGGCTACTCAAAGTTTCCAGTCTATCACATTTGCCGTTTATGTGTTTTTCTATGGTCTGAGTGTGTGTGTGTGTGTGTGTGTGTGTGTGTGTGTGCGTGTGTGTGTGTGTGTGTGTGTGCGTGTGTGTGTGTGTGTGTGTGTGTGTTCTTTTGCGCGCGAATGTGTGTGTGAGAGAGAGAGAGAGAACACACCATCTTACCCTTCACCACAAACACATTCAAATGGCCAACCACACAAACGCACTCAATGTTCCCAGGTCTATCACATTGCCAGTTGTGTGTGTGTGTGTGTGTGTGTGTGTGTGTGTGTGTGTGTGTGTGTGTGTGTTGCTCTCCCTCCTCATATGTTAGGCATGCAGGTGAATAATCAGTTTTCTGTGGTTTTTCAATTTTCTCTCCGACACACAGGGCTTTGTGTGTTTCTGCCTTCTCTAATAATAATTAATTCAATATCCAACCAACTGCTCATGGATGGAACTGACCACACACACACACACACACACACACACTTTTAATTCATTCATGCTACCTCAAATCATCCAACTGAAAGGTGGAAGAGAAGTATTAAAGCAGAATGAAAGACAAGTTATTTCAGTGTTGTTTTAGTGTTATGAGAGAATTGAATATGTTCTCTCAGGCACGTGTCCGCCTGTCAGTGTGTTGATTTAAAAGTAACCCTTTAAGGAGAACCCTGACATGTTGAATTTATACTTGACTCTGTTTTCTTCATCAGGTCACAGTGTGATGAAAACCCCATTGAAACCAATGGGTACTGCGAGCAATGGGTCCAAAATATAAAAAAATAAAAAGCAACTTAGTGCAATTAATTTCTCTAGCTGGGAGTCAAGAAAAAATCATGTGGTAATCAAATTTCAATGTTGGCGTGATTACGTCATCAACATTACATATAGCAAAGCAGCAGTGGAAAATAACAGAAATATCTGGTCAGTTTACTTCTCTGGAGCTTGGCAACATCAACTCAATTTCACTACATTTTACATTATTTTGGCCACAGGTCTTCCTCTCGTCTCCACTCAACCAAAAAGAAAAAACAGAGGGTAGGGCTAATTAGTCTTTATAATATAACGCATCCAAATAAAACCACTGTGGAATTAAATAGATTGCAATGATAGAATAAACTGCAATGGCAGGACACAACTACCTATTTTTGTTTGTGGTCGCCATGGCAATGTTTGGTTTGCAGTAAAACATGAACTGAAGTGTATCGCTCCCTAAGTGCATGTTTGTTAAAAGGGAAAAAGCTGAGAATAATTATCACGAGCAACCAAAGTCTCCAGAAAACCTCAACCGTGGCATTTGAACACATGAACACTTCCAAGCTGTCAAGTCGTTCTAATAAATAGTCCCACATCACTTGAATGCAGCATGAACTGCATAAAGAAATAAAGAAATCACTGTTCGCAGTTTTGACAGTTGAATCGTGTTTCCCCGGTGTCAACATGGCCGTCATGATTAGTTAACGACCCCTCCCAGCATGCACCCAGTTCTGCATGTTTGAATCCTCCCTGATTCCCAGCGGATCATCGTTACACACCTCATAAAAATTCTGGACTGGACATATTAATTTACCCAGAAATGCTCATCTACCAGCTTTCCATTTACAGATGATTAAACCTCCATTCACCCATTTTTTGGCAGCCATATTGGATTATGCCGATTAGATTTAGGGTAGAATTGAGCGCTGCCAACCTTGATTAACTGAAAGAGTATGGTCCAAGTGTGTAAAATCAAGTGAGGAAACTCTGAGTGGATAAATCACCGGTTATTTAGTGTTTGGACTGCGGTCCTGAGCCGGGTTGGGCTGGGCTGGAGTGCTCCATCTGTCCAGGTGTTGGGGAGAGGAATAGATTCCCGCTAGACTCCTGTGACTGCCAGCTTCTTACTGGAAAACTTCTGATGCGGAAGAGGCCAAAGTCAACTGACTACGGATCAGTCTGACCACTTTATCCTCAGCGAGTTGTCAACAGCACACTGATTAAAACGGATGGACCGCAGATCCGGGAACGCCAGGTCGGCAACGTCTTGGCCCGACCCGACAGGCGCTGTAGAGCAGAAGGGAAGAGATACGATGCTAACCGTGGATGTTATTAATGCATGTGTCAAAAACCAAAGGGGCACCTTGACGAAGGCTCATTCATGCTGCTGGTCAGCTTTAACCTTTCAACAATTCCTGATGTAAAATAAGGAAAAAAACACCCTAAAAATCAGCGGTTGGTGATGCACTTCTGGGAGCATTTAGTTGTTCGTGGTGTATTCTTATTCCCATGGATACCTGGATAACGTAGACGGTGTGACATTGGGTCGAGGGCTTTGGATTTTAAATGCTCTTGTAGTACCAAACAACAGCTCTTGATTTCTTTCTGCCATGGATGTCTCTGGTCAAGGCCACCAGTAGAAGACTGTGGTTTTAGGAACGTGTTGAACTGCGTGAATGTGAAGCAGCACCGGGCTTGAAAAAGTGGTCAGTCAACTTTTCCTGGATAAATAAAAGTCAAAAAGTTTTCTAATCTTTGGTTTTGTGACCTTAAGGATTTCTGCTACATACAAAGACACATAACAAGTAGGACACCACACAGAACACACAACACATTGTAGTGCAAAAACAAGAAGTGGCATGTAAAATAACAAATACTGACGGAACATGGAACAAGTCTTTTGTGTACACTCAGAGTCCTGACGGTCTGTCGCGTCACCTTGAACTGATTCTACTCCAGTGAAAGCATCAGCAGTGCATGTGAGTAAATGTGTCTGAAGCTGCTGGTCTCTGTCTGACTCAGGTACGAGACGCTGGCTGTGGCGACAGAGGCAGAGAGCAGACTGGACCCCGAGCTGCCCGTCAAGACCGGAGGCAAGAGGCTGACGGTGAGCCTTACCGGAGCCTGTCCAAGAACTATGCTGCTTGGCAGAACCATAACATTTAAGTATTATTGTTCTTTAATTGTTGTTGATTAGAAATGGGTTGTGTGTGTGTGTGTGTGTGTTCGGTCTCCTGCAGCCTGATTGGACGTTGATCCTGGGAGAGCAGGCCCTGGACCTCTCGGTTCCCTCCTTCTCTCACTCCTCCTCCTCCATCTTCGTCCTGGGGGAGAGGAACCTCTACTGTCTCCGTGACAACGGGCAGATCCGCTTCATGAAGAAACTGGAGTTCAACCCCAGCTGCTTCCTGCCCTACGCCTCAGGTAGGCCAGAGGAACTCGGCATCTAGCTTGGTGTTTAAATGCTGCTTGAAGGAATAATTCCTCCCATAGTTCCATAGTCCTCATCTCAGCCTTCCTCCAAGCTGTGAGGAGGTGAGGAGGTGAGGAGGGTTGGGTTGTTTAGAGTTCCAAAAAGTGAATACAACGTCTGTGAAGTTTCTCAGAATAATTCTGGTAGATTCTGGCTATGAAACACAAAGTTTGACAAGTTGCAAGCTGTCTAATACGCGTTAGTTGGCTAACCTGAAGTAACAAAGGAACAAGAGAAAGTTGGCGATTGCTCTGCTTGCTGGATGAAGAGGATGAGGAGCCGTTCTGAAAGGGAGGAAGAGGCTCCAGGACGTCCTGCTGGGAGAACAGAGCACCAAGAGGTTCATCAGTCCAAGAGCTCCACCCACATAGAGATGTAATGTGTGGACGTGCTCCTGCCAGGACCAACGCTCTGAAGATAACTGGGATGAGAAAGGTGCAGGGGCTTTCAGAAGACGTCCTGGGTAATCAGCCTGGTGAAGCATGATGGAATGACTGAATAGATCTGCTACACACAAAGACACATAACAAGTAGACATGTAAAGTAATAAATACTGACTGAACATGGAACAAGTCTCTCCCTCTCAATAAAGAAAAGATATTAATGTGAGTAGACTAACCACTTCCCTTTTTTATAAAAACAGCGTCTCAGGTACTGCTGGCCAGGGCCTGCACTTACTCAGCATCAGATGTGGGGAACTTAAATCTTGGAGTCTTAGCTAGTAAATCAGCTGGTTTTGAAGTATTGACTTATGAATGTAATGTACAACAATGGATATAGTGTGGTGGAGTCAGAGGTTAATCCAGTAGCTCTGGTATCTCTTGGTGAAAAGGCATTACATCCCAGGCAAGAAACAACGTACATATGTACAACACACATCGTATCTTGTGTTGGCTGGATGCCCTGGTTGTGTGTGTGTGTGTGTGTGTGTGTGTGTGTGT
>JAXDDW010000061.1:2042500-2045000 GCA_034670385.1 Hoplostethus mediterraneus
CACTAGCACCATATAGAACCACAACAGAAACCTCATGAACTTCTGAGATGAAGAGGCTGGAGGAGTCCGAGAGGACACCAGAACTAAGGGTCGGATGCAGTAAAAACTCAATAGAAGCCCAGCAGAAACCACCAGAACGTCTGGGAGACCTGCAGAGGTTCATGAAGGAGGCCACCAGGACCCGGGGTAGGGCACAGGAAACACTGATTGGAAACTGCAAGAACTTAATAGAGCCTCAGTAAATACCCAGTAGAATCCACTAGAACACACCACCTTCCCACAAGAATCTGTGTTGCGCCGCTAGCTAAAGCTGTGGAGCCTGGAGCCGTCAAAACCCGGTACTACCTAGAACGTGTCAGAACATTCTAAATCCAGAAGAACAAACCAGCAGAACTAAGGAGTCTCCTATTTGTCTTTTCTTCAGACATCCTGCCCAACGCCAACGCTGAGGAGAACCTGACTGTTACAGCTACTGTCTGCTCCAGCATGGACAGCCCATCGGTAGGCACACACACACACACACACACACACACACACACACACACACACACACACACACACACACACACACACACACACACACACATACGTTGACATACAGCGGCTCATCATCTGATTTTCTCTTGACAGCAAGCTGTGATCCAAGACATCGATGGTCTGCCTGTCCCCTCAGTCACCGTCCAGGTAAGCTATGGTCGCACACTGATGACATCACACTCCTCAAGACCACAACGCCACCCGGAGAGATGCTCTGATCTACTGATGTCTTTTCTACTCTAAAATGACTCTTCCCTATTCTATATATATTTTCTCCTCTATTTTGTTTTCGTCTCCTATATTTCTCGCAACTCTTCTACTCTTCTCTCATGTTCTCCCTCTCTTTCTCTCTCCATCCATCCTCTGTCATCCCTCTCTCTCTATCTCTGTATGCAGGTGAAGGTGAAGTCAAATTGTGTTGTCCAGTCCTCTAAGCTGAGCGTCAGTGTCCAGCCTCCTCTGGCCGTCACTCAGGACCAGTTTGTCCTGGAGCCCATGGGTCAGTCTGAAAAACTCCTCTGCCTGTCTGCCTGCCTGTCTGCCTGTCTGTCTGTCTGCCTGCCTGTCTGCCTGTCTGCCTGTCTGCCTGTCTGCCTGTCTGTCTGTCTATAACAGCACGTCTCAGAGAAGGGCTTGGGAGATTCACTTATTACATGAGCACATTTTATATCCGTTCACATGCTTCATGCAACTTGAGCACATGTATATTTTACTCTAGTGCTCTCTCTCTCTCTCTCTCTCTCTCTCTCTCTCACACACTCACACACTCACACACACACACACACACACACACACACACACACACACACACACGGACACATATTTATCCAGTGTTAGCAACTTGTCTCTTCCCTCTCCTCTCATTCATCTCCGTCCTCCTCCACAGTGCAGTCAGACACCGACTGGTGTTGACTGACTGGGTGTATGAGAGATGTGTGTGTTTGTTCAGCCGTTATCAGCCTTCAACCCCAAACACTAGTAGAAGCTGTCCAGTTATAAAAAAACATAATCCTTGCTACACAACATTCACCATTTGGCTCCAAACCAACCTGGTCTGTAACTTGATCTACCATGATGGACTTGTCTGCTCTTCTCTGGTGTTCATACCAGTTAAGAACACATGAAGAAACATCTGAACATGAGCATCCGTCCAGACGGAGGTTTGGCCTCGCTTCATTTTGCTACGCTCGGCTTTCCAAGCATGATCAACAGCCGTCTCATTGTACCCATAAACCCTTGTGTTTTGGGGTCATTTCCTGTTGTTGGTTTGGGTTGAGATCTTACTCCTAACAAACCGCACCGCAGTTCATTTGGAAGAGGACTCAGACATTTTCATTTTCAGTTGGTTATTTGGTGAATGGCGTTCTCACCTGGACAGACCAACCAGTGGCTGCAGTGAACCAGTTTCCCACAGGGATCAGTAAAGTCTGATGTTTCTACGTCTCATGGTAGCTAGTCAGAACTAAAAATATATATATAAATAAATGTCTGTTTTGCTGTCTATCACTGATTCATATAACACAATAGTGATCCAACCTATAGCCAGTTTTTCCTATGAGAAGTCCTCTGGAGACAGGAAGTGATGCGTTTTACATTTCAACAGAAGAAGAACTGGGTAGTTAGCATGAGCAGCGATAGCCACCGTGGCTGAACAGACAAAGAAAAGAGCGCCACCTACAGGAAATCAAACTCCATCAACAGGAAATCCAAGGAGGAAGACGTCACAGTACTGGACACACTGTTTGATTGACAGGTGATCTCTGGGAAGAGCAGTGAGGAACACCACAGTGAAGAACACCACAGTGAAGAACACCACAGTGAAGAACACTACAGTGAGGAACACCACAGTGAAGAACACCACAGTGAAGAACACCACAGTGAGGAACACTACAGTGAGGAACACCGCAGTGAAGAACACCACAGTGAAGGACACCACAGTGAGGAACACCACAGTGAAGAACAC
>JAXDDW010000061.1:2055000-2057500 GCA_034670385.1 Hoplostethus mediterraneus
TGTGAAAGGTCACAGAGGGACATTTTGGACGCCAGCTGATGGCACTTGGTCTTTGTGTTGTTAAGCACAGAACAGAACGGCCTCTCATTTATTACCGCTATAATAAAGTCTGGAAGTCATGAAACATGAAACTAACTTTTTTTCTGCCGTCCCGGCTAATGGATCCAGGTTTTCACTTCAGCCACTCATTCCCACGTTACAGGAGAGACTGATTGAACACTGGCTGGCAGCCTGCCAGAACGGGCTACTGTGTGTGTGTGCATGTGCGCGTGTGCGTGTGTTTGTGCGCGTGTGTGTGTGTGTGTGTGTGAGTGCTTCTTGCTCCATTTGACCTGTCCTTTACATTTAACTGGAGCTTTCACGCCACACTTTCTCTCTCATTTTGCTCTTTGCTTGTCTTTCTCAATACCTCTGTTTCAATTATTTTCTCTCTGTCTTTCTCCCCTCAATACCCTACTCCCCTCAGGAGAGAGAGAGAGATCGACGTAGAGTTATGACAGGAGAGAGAGAGAGAGAGAGAGATCGAGGTAGAGTTATGACAAGAGAGAGAGAGAGAGAGAGGTAGAGTTATGACAGGAGAGAGAGAGAGAGAGAGATCGAGGTAGAGTTATGACAAGAGAGAGAGAGAGCTCGAGGTAGAGTTATGACAGGAGAGAGAGAGAGAGATCGAGGTAGAGTTATGACAGGAGAGAGAGAGAGAGAGATCGAGGTAGAGTTATGACAGGAGAGAGAGAGAGAGATCGAGGTAGAGTTATGACAGGAGAGACGAACCCTGCGTCTCATCAGCTTTAACAAGGCGTGAACTGTCTGACTGACTACAACAGCTTTTCATTGGCCAAAACTGTGTGTTTGTGTGTGTGTGTGTGTGTGTGTGTGTGTGTGTGTGTGTGTGTGTGTGTGTGTGTGTGTGTGTTCTGTCTACTTATTTTTTTTAACTTCATTCTTGTCTTTCTTTCTTTCTTTCTTTCTTTCTTTCTTTCTTCTCTATTACAGAGCTTAACCCCAGAGGTAAGTGTATGATTGGTAGTGCTGGATAGAATAGTGCTAGTAGGAACACACACACACACACACACACGGAAATAGTACACACATATACAAATACACATTTTAATGTTAAAACACTGATATGCAGACACACACACCCTCAGATACACTCCGACACACACACACACACACACACACACACACACACACAATAACACTGACGTGGACACACAAACATAAACATATCCGCACTTTTACACATACACACACACACACACACACACACACACACACCCAATAACACTGACGTGGACACACAAACATAAACATATCCGCACTTTTACACATACACACACACACACACACCGACTTGAACATACACACACACTTATAGTATACACAGAGAAATACACAGTTGTACTACTTGTAAATACACTTTATACAAATCTGTATGCATTCCAGTACACGGTAATACACACATGCACACACACACAGCTACACACACACAGTACTGTATATACAGGAAGAGACCACTGCCTACTGTTTATGTTCCTGTAACATGATAGTTGGCGAGACTCGGGATATACACACACACACACACACACACACACACACACACACACACACACACACACACACACACACACACACACACACACTGCCTGTAGGCCATGAGGCTTTCATAAGAGTCAAAGAGACTGTTAGACACACACACACACACACACACACACACACTTCCTCACTGCTGTATGAACTAAGTAAATATCCACCAGTTACTTTATACTGTGTGTACTGGTTATGCTTACACAGACGTATCATCTCTCACACACACACACACACACACACACACACACACACACACGTAGAGAAACACATATATACAATCAGACACATTTCCTCACATTTAGAGATGCAAGCACACAAACTTACTTGCATATACACACCAACATGTACACACACATGCACAAATACAGATGTGCAGAGGGACACGCACATGTACAAATGTGCACAGACCAACGCGCGCTCGCATACACACACACACACACACACACACACACACACCAGCAGTGTTCCTAGTTGTCAGCCAGTGTTTGTTTTAGTCTCAGTGTTTGTGTGCTTTGATACAGAATAGGATGTCCTGTAATCTATAGTGGGCTTGGAGACCCTCGAGCAATGTGCACACACACACACACACACACACACACACACACACAGTAGCACACACACACAGTAGCACACACACTACTCTCCCTTTCTCTCTCTGATACAGACACACTTAGACACACATAGATTCACACAAGCACATACAGTATGCATGTAGTGTGCAGTCACACACACACACACACACACACACACACACACACACACACACAAACATAACTCTTAGACGCACATATTTACACTCTTACTTTCTCTCTCTCACACACACATACACACACACATCCACCCACACACACACAAACACACACAAACACACACGCATGTATCAATGTGTGTGTGACATCACTGCAGCTGT
>JAXDDW010000061.1:2062500-2067500 GCA_034670385.1 Hoplostethus mediterraneus
CACACAATGAGTGTGTGTGTGGAACAGAGAGAGAGTGAATGAATTCAGTAAACCTGATGACTGTTCTCAATCACGTTCTCATGTGTGTGTTAATGAAAGTGTGTGTTTATGTATTACCTGGTTATGGCATCTGTGTGTGTGTGAGCGTGTGTGTGTGTGCGTGTGTGTGTGTGTGTATCGATAATAAACAGGGTGACTGTGTCTTGTTCACCTTGGTTGGCATCCTGTATCATGATATGATGCCCTATCTGTCTCATCATACTGCCGTGTGTGTGTGTGTGTGTGTGTGTGTGTGTGTGTGTGTGTGTGTGTGTGTGTGTGTGTGTCTCCATGCTGTGGGAACCTCTCTATCTTCTCTTTTACTCCATGTATGTGACCCTCTCTCTCTCTCTCTCTCTCTCTCTCTCTCTCTCTCTCTCTCTCTCTCTCTCTCTCTCTCTCTCTCTCTCTCTGCAGAGTTTTCAGAGAAGTCGCAGGATAAGGAAGGGAATAGTTTGGCCTTCCAGTTCCTGTCAGGAGCCAGGGTCACCGTGCTGGCCTCCAAGACCTCCCGTGAGTCACACACACACACACACACACACACACACACACACACACACACACACACACACACACACACACACACACACACACACTAGCAGTGGATGGGATTTCCCGTGATAAACCTTTTTTGTTCTATATTATGATGAAACACTGACGTACCTGAATCAAAGCTGTTTTGGTCAGAGGCTCTAGTGGATACTTAGAGATCTGAGAGATGTTGAAATGTTGAAATTTGGGCCTAAGCACTTCTGTTTTTCCACATGTGGCCAGTAAAATAGAGAGTCAAATCGTTTGTGATACACAGACATGCCAATACAATACATTTAGACTGCACCCAGATCAGTTTGCTCAATGAAAAGACCCCTAAATAATCAGTTCAGAATCCAACATTTTCAACCTTTTTGAACGTCTTTGGTTGCCTTTGATACCATTCAGTAGCTTTAATCAGCTTCTGATAGTTGTGAAGTTCTTTTAATGCCTTTCAATACCATGTAGTTACCTTTCATACCTTTCATACCTTTCATACCTTTCATACCTTTCATACCTTTCATACCTTTTGAAACCTTTTGAAACCTTTTGAAAACTTGCAATACATTTTGACACCTTTTGATTTCTTTTTGGTTTATTTATTAACATTGATACTAAAATTCAGAATAACACTGAAAGATGCAAGAACTGGTCTGTCTGGCAGAATGTAGGTCTGTAGGTATATAACTGGTCTATATATTTGTTAACCTGACTGTCTGTCTGTCTGTCTGTCTGTCTGTCTGTCTGTCTGTCTGTCTGTCTGTCTGTCTGTCTGTCTGTCTGTCTGTCTGTCTGTCTGTCTGTCTGTCTGTCTGTCTGTCTGTCTGTCCGTCCGTCCGTCCGTCCGTCCGTCCGTCCGTCCGTCCGTCCGTCTGTCTGTCTGCCAGAGCGTTACCGTGTTCAGAGTGATAGTTTTGAGGACGTGTGGTTGGTGGTGAAGGAGCTGGTCCAGCGCTTCGACCGCCATTTCTCCAAAACGGGAGTCAAAGACTTCAGGAACAGCTTCAGCGGACCGATCCCTCTGCAGGACTACTTCCTGGCTCTGGACAACCACTTCCAGGTATGCACACACACACACACACACACACACACACACACACACACACACACACACGGTAAATGGTTGCATTTATATAGCGCTTTTTATCCAAAGCGCTTTACAATGTATGCCTCTCATTCACACACACACACACACTCACACACCGATGGCAGTGAGCTACCATGCAAGGTGATTCCTGACCATCAGGAGCAATGTGGGGTTCAGTGCCTTGCCCAAGGACACTTTGACATGTGGACAGGAGGAGCTGGGGATTGAACCGCCAACCTTGTGATCAGACAACCTGCTCTACCACTGAGCCACAGCCGCCCTAAAGCCAACGTTGCATTATCTATCGTTAACTTTATTATGCACTCTTTTTTTCTTTCTTTTTTTCTGAAAATGAAAAAACTGAAATATAAAAACTCAAAAGTTGATTGTTTATCATATTGGAATCTAAAGTTTTTAAATGAATCAGTCCTGTACCAGTTCTGACTCAATTCACAGCATAGATTACATACAATTACCTTAATTGTGGGGTTAGAAAACATAGGAAGACAGGAAGTAGCCGTCCAGTTGGACGCGGGTCAACCTGTCTCCTGTATCAGTGTGGACCGCCGCTCACTGCTGAATGTGAGGAAGGAGTAGTGATGATGACGGGGCGAGCTGCACCGGGTCACTGGACCGGGTGAACTGGGTGAACTGGGAACCTTTTCACTGGGGAAACTTAATTTGACATCTAAATCGTAATAGTACAAACAATAAAATAGAATAGAAACAACTGTGGGGTTGTATGAACGTATACAGAGAGTTCATGTTTTACAGCAAATGTCAACCACGACCTATGTGTGTGTTTGGGTTTCTGTGTGTGTGTGTGTGTGTGTGTGTGTGTGTGTGTGTGTGTGTGTGTGTGTGTGTGTGTGTGTGTGTGTGTGTGTTAGCTGCGTGTCAGTGCTCAGCAGTACCAGGACCTGCTGTCGGAGCGGGCGGTCCAGTTCAGAGCCATCCAGCGCCGCCTGTTGACCCGCTTCAAAGACAAAACCCCAGCGCCGCTGCAGAACCTGGACACACTGCTAGACGCCACGTACAGCCAGGTCTCTCTCACACACACACACACACACACACACACACACACTCTCTCTCTCTCTTCCAGACACACACACACTAGTGACGTGTGTTACTGTAGATTTACAGTGTGAGACTTGTTGTATTCTGCTGATTTATGGGCTTTCTGTCTTTAGCTGATTAGCTGTTAGCTCACACCCAGCGAGACACAGACAACCCACCCTCCTGCCGACACACACACACACACACACACACACACACACACACACACACACACACACACACACACACACACCCTTTTTTCAGTTTGGAACACCATATTTTTTTAGCATAATTGATATAGTCTGTGTGTGTGTGTGTGTATGTGTGTGTGTGTGTGACCATGCATTCGTTTACATGTATTTCTGTATAATGATTGCTTGTTGGCTTGTGAGTATGCATGATGTCTGGCTTTGTACATCTGTTGGTCTGCCTTTCTGATGTGCCCTTTGTGTGTGTGTGTGTGTGTGTGTGTGTGTGTGTGCGCGCGCGTGCGCGTGCGTGTGTATGCTACAAAGTGATGGTTCCTTGCCATTGCTGTTTACTCTAGAGGCTAGCTTGGCGGCCGTCGGTTCCGCCGTTCATTAGCTTCTCGTTAGAGCTGTGAGAGTGTGTGACATCATCTCTTCATTAGCCGTTAAGCATGTCAGTACGTCACCGTGTTGCTATCTGTGATCAGATCCATGCAATGTCTTAGGCTGTTCTAACAGGACATTTAATCTACATTCACTTTGGTTCACAGGGACTTTCCCAGAGACCCAAATAATGAGAGGCAATAAATGATCCTGTTGATGTTCTCAGGCCCATGCTAACATGCTCAACCAGTGTTGATCCTTGGATTGGGTTGGTTGGGCACCAATTCCCACAGTTAGCCGTGACAAGCTAACTGTGAGCCAGCTGCTTTAAAGGTTATTCATGTAAAGGTCCCACATGAAAGGAATTCAATTGTTCCTTTATTTATAAACATACATGATCAAAGATGTTTCATGGTGACAGTGTTCAAATTCAATTTTGTTTGAATGGTTGAATTTAAGGTTATTTTTTAGCTTTCAGACCAACTCCAATAAACGCATCACACCTGGACTTGGTCCTGATTGGTTCCCTCACTAACGACTTCCAGAAATCCGTCCAATCAGGCCAGTTTGCAGCATTTGAACTGGAAAGCCTCCACTGGTGGTGTTGTCGGCCAATCAAAGTTCAGTATTCAGAGGACTTCCCATTAATTCAGTTTAACTTCAATTCAGCTTTTAACTAAACTACATTTTTTGCAAACGTCATGAAGAACATATATATATATATATATATATATATATATATGTGTGTGAAAACAAATTCTTGAAAACGGAATAATACGGGACCTTTAAATGATGTTAGTTGCCTTAGATGTTGTTGCAGCAACTCAGACACCGTGATCATATTTAATCAGAAATGCTTTTTGTGTTGCTGCAGCAGTAATGCGGCTATGCTAGCTCTGGCTGATACCATGGCTACGCTAACCTGGGCTAATGCTTTCTGGTATTGCTGCTGTCTATCACTCTCTCTCTCTATCTATCTCTCTCTATCTGTCTCTCTCTCTCTCTATCTGTCTCTCTGTCTCTCTCTCTCTCTCTCTCTCTCTCTCTATCTGTCTGTCTGTCTCTCTGTCTCTGTCTCTCTCTCTCTCTCTCTTCCCGCCATCCAGCGCCTTGTATGCGGGAAGTTTCTGACACACTATACACTCTGTAATGTATACACACTCGCCATAATGGAGGCTATTGACGGCTAGTCGGAAGAGTGATGAATGCGTCAAATTAATAATTCATCTCCGTGTTAGGAGTTGAACTGCTGAGGGGTATGAGGCTGCAGCCAGCTCAGCAGTTTGGTGTCTGTATCAGCACTGGAGAACGAGGACCGGGTCGGTCCTGGGTCGGTCCTGGGTCGGACACACAGTTGAAATGGGAATCAGAAAAGTCAAGTGTCAAATATACTATAAACTTTATTATTTATTTACTTTGATGTATTTATGTTATTTTATTATGATTTATTAATTGTTTTTATTATGTATAGTGTATTTTAATCTACCTGCCGCCTTTCGTTCTTTCTTTCTTTCTTTCTTGGAGGGAACCTCGGCAGTAGGTAGAGTCTTTCAGGATTCAAACCAGCAACCTCTCACCTTTAGGTTAACGTTTTACCATTTTAGGAGGCTGGCTAGCTGAGCTGTGATTGGTTGGAGAGTGTTTCCTGGGAAGATGTTTTGGCCAAAATCTACTGGTGGTCACTGGGAGCTGACCAGTACAACCACAGTCTTCTA
>JAXDDW010000061.1:2072500-2075000 GCA_034670385.1 Hoplostethus mediterraneus
AAGGGAAGTGATCAGTAGTAAAGTAGTCAGTAAGGGAAGTGATCAGTAGTAAAGTAGTCAGTCAGGGAAGTGATCAGTAGTAAAGTAGTCAGTAAGGGAAGTGATCAGTAGTAAAGTAGTCAGTCAGGGAAGTGATCAGTAGTAAAGTAGTCAGTAAGGGAAGTGATCAGTAGTAAAGTAGTCAGTAAGGGAAGTGATCAGTAGTAAAGTAGTCAGTCAGGGAAGTGATCAGTAGTAAAGTAGTCAGTAAGGGAAGTGATCAGTAGTAAAGTAGTCAGTCAGGGAAGTGATCAGTAGTAAAGTAGTCAGTAAGGGAAGTGATCAGTAGTAAAGTAGTCAGTAAGGGAAGTGATCAGCATCAGGCCGATGTGTTGTATTGTGTTGATCTGATCTCTGGTCAGCTCAGATTAATGGCTCTTTGTTCAAACCAGCAGGACTCTGACTGCAGACCTGTGGAGGATACACACTGACTAATGGGATTACACACACACACACACACACACACACACACACACACACACACACACACACACACATCAAGGTTCAAGGTTCAAGGTTTTTTATTGTCATATGCACAACATTCACAAGAAAGCAAAAGTTGCCAATTCATTTCTTATGTCTCTCCGACACCTTACGCTAATGCTAAGGACAAATATTAACAGACATCATTTGAAAAACACAAGAGATATAATAGAAAAAGTACAAAGTTATAAAGTACAAAGTTATAAGTACAACTTATAAATTATAAAGTTAATTACATACATACACACAAATTGTATCATACACGTACACATGTACAAAAAGGCACGCCCAGACACACATACTCACTGGCATGCACACACACACACACACTCTCAGACACATACTCAGACACACATCAGCACACACACACACTCTGTGCCCTCATGGCATAGGAAATTTACCTCATGCATCTAATTTTTGATTGATGAATGAATTCCTGTTTGTTAAGGAAATGCCATGGCAACAATGGTCCCTGTGTGTGTGTATGTGTGTGTGTATGTGTGTGTGTGTGTGTGTGTGTGTGTGTGTTTCCATACGTCTCTTTGATTTGAGATGTAGTCCTGTATGGAGTGTGCCATGTATGAAAACCATATTCACAATGGGACAGCGTGCAGCGTGGGACGAGCTATGGTGAACGGGTTACATGCACAGGTTGGAGACTGTGTGTGTGTGTGTGTGTGTGTGTGTGTGTGTGTGTGTGTGTGTGTGTGTATGTGTGTGTGTGTTTAACATGGGACTTATAGATACATTCAGATACATAAAAGAGACCTCTAACTAGACGTGTGTGTGTGTGTGTGTGTGTGTGTGTATAGTGCTATATGACTGATCACCTCTCCCATTGCGCTTTCTCCAATGTCAACATGTCTGTCTCTGCACCGTGTGTGTGTGTGTGTGTGTGTGTGTGTGTGTGTGTGTGTGTGTGTGTGTGTGTGTGTGTGTGGCTTCCGCCTCGCAAACAATGGCTGATTTATAAGATTACACGTATTTACTCTGTAATCAGGGTGTGTGTGTGTGTGTGTGTGTGTTTGTGTGTCAGTGCGGCGGCCTCGCGACGCCAAGTCAAGGATATTTATCTTGTTGCAGTGAATTCCCAGAGTTCTCCTCATTTTTTTCTCCCTCCCTCCCTCATTTCTCTCTCTCTTCCTCTCCTCCCTCCTTCAAAGGAAACCATTGAGAGAAAAGCAAACAGGCATGGCGGGGGCAACACACACACACACACACACACACATTACACCCACACACACACACACAGGTACAGGCACACGCCAGGGGGTGTGTGTGTTTGACTAAGTTTGTGGGCACAACTTATTTAGTGTGGTTTTCAGAGATTTTGTGTGTGTGTGTGTGTGTGTGTGTGTGTGTGTGTTTGTATCAGTATGTGTGTGTACACATACATGTGTACGTACACATACATGAGTATATGTTTGCATTTGTGTGTGTGTGTATGTGTGTGCCTGCATGCCTATGTGTACATGCATGTGTGTATATGTTCATGAGTGTGGACGTGTGTGTTTATGTGCCTGCATGCATGGTCTTTCAGTATGTACAATCATCACGTACACGTGTGCGTGTGTGTGTGTGCGTGTGTGTGTGTGTGTGCGTGCGTGCGTGTGTGTGTGCACAGCAGAGGTCACATTACAAAGTCCCAAGTGTGTTGTTTGATAGTATTAGCGTAATAAGCAGAGCTGAACAGAGTGTAGTCATGCTATCAGTGTGTTAGCATCATGATACCAATAGCATTAACCTCATTCACGTTCCATTAGCAATTGTGGCCTTTTGTTAGCATTAGCATTCAGCTGGTAGAGTTACAGTTTATGGAGGTAGAACTCTGCCAAAGCTCCTTACCTCCAAATTAGTCTCGTTTTCACTGGGACCAGAACCAAAACCATCACCTCAGACCTGGATCTGTGTGTGTGTGTGTGTGTGTGTGTGTGTGTCTGTGTGTGTGTGTGTGTGTGTGTGTGTGTGTGTGTGTGTG
>JAXDDW010000061.1:2085000-2090000 GCA_034670385.1 Hoplostethus mediterraneus
CTACTAGAGGTTGTTCAAGGTCACCAGCAGGTCAGCTAGCCCGCTACCCTGTTCAGTGTGTGTGTGTTGGTGTGCGTAGACGAGTGTGTCTCTTTCTTTGAGGGCATATGTGTGTGTATTTCTCATATCTACAGTATGCGTGTGTTTGTGGCCTCATGTGCGTGTGTATGTCTCTGTCGTGTTCGTTTGTGTGTGTCTGTGTGTGTGTGTGTGTGTGTGTGCATTAGTCCATGTGCGTACTTGTGTCTGCATACATGCATGTTCTTGAACGTAGGTGTGTGTGTGTGTGTGTGTGTGTGTGTGTGTGTGTGTCCAGGCTAAATGTGTCTTTGTGTTCTCTCAGCTGGCATCAATCAGAGTGTGTATGGAGCCGAGCTGCTGCCAACAATGGAGCCCTTCACTGGACCTGGAGCCTTTTATCAATACACACACACACACACACACACACACACACACACACACACACACACACACACACACGCACGCACATTTTCAAAGACCCGGGGGGAGGGTGATTGGGGTCGTTTGTGCGTTGAGGGGGTGAGGGTAGTGTGTGAGTGTGTGTGAGTGTGTGTTACATGGTTGGGGTTTTGTGTTTGTGTGTGTGTTAGCGTGTGTGTTAGCGTGTGTGTTCAAGCATGTGCGCACCGGGGGTTCTGAGGTTAGCATGTGTGTTTTAGCTGGTAAGAGTTATGTGTGCTTTGGGTGGTAAGGCTTAGCGTGTGTGCGTGTGTGTGTGTTTTAAAGTGTGTGAGTGACATGGCACCCATGGGTGACCTGGGCCTTGACTGAGAGCTGGGGACTTTGGGGTTACCACGGAAACAAGGAGAAAGAGAGGAGGAAGTGGATTGGGTTTTTAGCTCCGTGTGTGTGTGTGTGTGTGTGTGTGTGTGTGTGTGTGTGTGTGTGTGTACATCCTTGCATGCAAGTGTGAGAGGTACTCATTTTCATCTACCTATACGTTTGTAGTCTAGCGTTACACAAACCAATATGGCTTACTTTGGCAATTGCTGCTTAACCCGTCTCACACACACACACACACACACACACACACACACACACACACACACACACGCCTCACCTTACAGCCCTCTCCATCTCTGTTTTCCCAGTATCAGATGGCGAACACTGAATCCATTTGTCAAACAAAACGCTGGCGTACGTTGGCGCTCAGGCCTGCAGATCACTCATTTATTTCAACACACACTCTTCCATTAGCCCCAGATCTGCTTTCACCTCCTCCCTCGCTCTCTCTCTCTCTCTTTCTCTCTCTTCTCCTCCCTCGTCTCCCGTTTCCTTCCCTTTCTTCATCCAACTTGTCCTTTCTTGTTGTCCTCGTCTCCATCCGTCTTGCTCTGTCATCACTCGTTCACGCCGCTCCTCTCATCCGTTGTAATGATGGAGTGATGGAGGGAGTGACCCCTGGCTGGAGGTCAAAGTTCATCTTCCAGAACACACCTCATGACCGTCCTCTCTCACCTAGACTTTACACACTGTTAAAATGTCCTTCAGTACATTTTGTAAATGAACTTCATGTGAAGTACTTTCACTTTTCTACCTCAGATGCATCTCAACCCTGCAGTTACTGGTTGCAACACATGATGACTTAAAAGTGTTGCAGTTTCTGAGTAGGAGCCAGACAAGTTCAATAGGAAGCAATCAGAGAAACTTCATGGCTCATGTTGCGTTCACAGCCAGCATGTTCTGGTGGGTTTATTGAACTCTGCAGCGTTGTCACCTGGTTTATCTCCAGGTGAGAACAACAACATTCACCAAATAACCAACGAGACGCCTGAAAACATCTCAGTCCTCTAACAAGAGAACACAAGGCATTATGGGTAGAAGAGAACTGTGGTGGTTCGTTAGGAGACAGAACAAGATCCAACCAGCTACAGGAAACCACCCCAGAACACAAGGCATTATGGGTAGAAGGAGATGGATGTTGGGAATGTGGGTACACCAATAAAAGCGTGGGATGCATTCAGCATCACAACTCACTGATGCGTAACAGTTCAAGAGTGTAGGAAGATGCTAACTGGTATAAAGACCAGAGGAGGTCAACTACAGCGCCGACTCGTCCCTCGTGCTCAGCTCCAGTTACTGACTGGACTCGGTTTTGTTTTGCCCAGATTTGATTTACCTTGCACATGTTGTGAAGATTGTGGTGAACGTTTTGTGCCATATTGCTGTTGCTGGACCGAAAAAAACAACATTCATCTCCCAAGAAATAAGTTGCTCAGGACCGAAGAAAAGTGGTTGTTTTCTCACTGGAGTCCATGTATTTCTATGTATTTCTGAATTGACACAACAGGGTTTTAACAGCTTTCAATGCTTTCAAGGCCCAAGGGTCATAAGACTCACTCAACACATGAATGACCATGGAAACGTTCAAATCCAAAGTACGATAAAGAAACCCTTTGAAATTGGAGGAGCTTCATGCTCCGGCAATGAAGGCCGTCTTGAATATTGGTCTCCAGTGACCACGTGAGTTCTGCAGACCTTTTTGATGAAGTCGTTCAGAGTGAATTCGGGCCGACAGAAATGAGAGTAAATCAGCCGTGTTACCGAGCGGACTGTGGCGGTAACGAAGGAGCTGAGGACGTGATGCTCATGAAGCTGTTTACTCAGGTTGGGAAGTTGACGCTTAGATTCATTTGGGATTAATGGTTGTTTTGTGGAGGTTCTCAACCGTGGACGGACCTCCAGAGACTCTAGATGTGATATGATATATGAATGTATTTAAAAGGCCTTATTCTGGTGAAATAAGGAATATGTGCAGCTTAAAGACCAATAATGAATCAGGAGATTGAAAGGGGGATATAAAGGATTACCACACTACAAACATAGGTGTCACCTAGTGTTGGTGGGTTGCAGGTGGAAGAGGTGGAGACCTGCTGGTTTAGTGAAAAGGTATTTATACACCTCACAGCAGTTTTTAGCAGCAGTTCCAAAACGTTTGTACCTGTTAGTCATTTAAACACCAAAATGTGTAAAGATGAGGCCCAGGTTTAAAAACACCAGAACTATCTTTCAACATGCTACACACAGCACCTTTTAAAAAATGGGCATTGATGAGGAGTGATGCTCATCCACTCCTCCCTCTCCTCCCCCCCCCCCCCCCCCCCGTCAGGTGATGGCGTTGGCGGAGGCTGCGGAGGAGAACCGGGCTCTGCTGGAGGAGGCGTTTGTTCGTCTGCGCAGCGCCACCCACCTCCTGGTGCTGCTGCTGTCGCTGTGGCAGGGCCTGACCTCTGACCAGACCGGCATCCTGGAGGCTACGCTGCTGCCGCTGCTGCAGGACACGCCGCAGCTGGTACACACACACACACGCATGCACACGCACACACACACACACACACACACACACACACACGGGGGCGGAGGGTCATTAGCATGTCAGTGTCCGTCCATCCGTCTGCAGCCCACTCAGTAAACACAGCACAGCTTACACTCTCTGAAAACACATTAAGTACCTCTTCTCCCCCAGGAACACACACACACACACACACACACACACACACACACACACACACAGGTGAACATGCATTCACGTACATTACTCCTTCCTATACATACACACTCTCAACCACTCAACACTCACCTGTCAGCTCTGTGCTAAGTGTGTGTTCTGGGGTCCCTGTTTGGATTTCAGCATAAGTGTGTGTGTGTGTGTGTGTGTGTGTGTGTGTGTGTGTATTCTTGTCTTTTATACACTCACACACCTCAGACCAGGAGGTCCAAGGTCATATTAAGACTCAGAGTGAACGGGTGACGGTGCTCTTTAACCAGCCTCTGACTCAGAGGTGACTTGAGCTCTCTCTCTCTCTCTCCCTCTCTGTTTGTGTGTGTGTGTGTGTGTGTGTGTGTGTGTGTGTGTGTGTGTGTGTGTGTGTGTGTGTGTGTGTGGTGTGTGTGTCTGGGGACTCAGTACCGTATAAACAGTGGTGTTGACAGAGCTCCTACATTTGCTGCAGTCAGACTACGACAGATTTCTCACCCCACTGAGACTGTGTGTGTGTGTGTGTGTGTGTGTGTGTGTGTGTGTGTGTGTGTGTGTGTGTTAGTTTTTCCATAGCTCTGATCAATCCGCTGACCCTCTCATTACCTCAGTCTATTTCCAGCTTCCTCTGATAGTCTCTGTACACGCCTGAGACACACACACACACACACACACACACACACACACACACACACATCTGTGTCTTTACCAACAGCAGTAGATAAAAGACCTGTCTATTATACACACACACGGTAGACAGAAATAGGCTAACAGGGTTAGTTGATGAGCCCCAGGGGACTGTGTGTGTGTGTGTGGTGCGTGCGTGTGCGTGTGCGTGTGTGTGTGTGTGTGTGTGTGTGTTGTTTTAAATGGGGTTAATGGCATTAAGTGTGTTAGCAGTAATCAGGGTCACAACATTTAGACAAACTGGACTGACGAGCTATTTTCAGAAACCATCTGAGGCTGTCACTCACTCAGTTAACTAGTCTAGTTAACTAGTCTAGTTAACTAGTCTAGTTGTCTAAGACAGGGGTCCCCAACCACCGGGCCCCGAAAAGACTAGTGTAATTATTTACACTCAGTGGGCAATACATGTAATCTATTACTTTTGAAAGGAGTAACTAAGTAATGAGCCCAACGGTAGCTGTTACCCTGTTACCTCCTGTCCTGTTGTGGATACTTGACATCTTAGAGTGGGCGTGCCCCCGCTCATTCTCCTCATCTCGACCTCTGACCTTTCCTACGACCCCACAGGTGAGGTCATTCCAGGTGAGTGGAAGTCCTTCTCCCATCGAGTTTCCTTTCAATGGAATTCCTTCTGGGATAAATCCCAGGAATGCCACGGACTGGGAAGAAACCACTGTGGAGAATGGAGGGAGGGGTGGGGCGGATTAGGGTGAGGAGAGAGGGATGAGGAGGAGGGAGACGGAGGACAGGGAGGGAAGACGGAGGTAAGGAGGAGGACAGAGAAGGAGGTGAAGAGGTAGGAAGAGTTTCAAGG
>JAXDDW010000061.1:2095000-2107500 GCA_034670385.1 Hoplostethus mediterraneus
GCCGAGGTCCAGACCCTGGTCGCACCGGGTGAGTCGAGGGGGAGGGGAGGAGGAGTGGAAGAGTGGAGAGGGGAGAGTGAAGTGAAGTGAAAGTGGAGAAAATGAAAGGTGGGCAGAGGAAAGAGATGAGGGGGGAGGAAAGACGGGGTGAGGAGGGGAGGGGGTGAATATGTATGTACCTATATGTATATGTGTGTGGTTGGAGGAACCTGCTGTGTGTGTGTGTGTGTGTGTGTGTGTGTGTGTGTGTGTGTGTGTGACAGCCTCGTATAACCCAGTCCCCCGGTGAAGATTTTAGGCTTCAACAGACAAAAACATGAAGCCCATTCAGAGGACGCTTTATGACACACACACACACACCCTTAGAAACACACACAGAGACACACACACACACACACATACCCTTAGAAACACACACACACACACACACACACACACACACACACATACCCTTAGACACACACACACATTTACACACCACACAAATATGGATACACACACACACTTAAGAAAATGCTGCACACACACATGAACACACACATACAGATATGCATCAGATACACGCATACACACCCATACTCCCTCAAAACACACTCATATACACACACACAAACACACACACACAAATACACAAACACACACACACCTTACGGACCATTTACTCTTGGCTTGGTTTATAGGGGTCATGTTGTGTTCCTGACATGATCATCAATTACAGTCTGTCTTTCTCTCCTCCTCTTCCTCCTCCATCACCACCTCCCTCTCTCCTCACATCCTCTCCCTCCCTCTCTCTCTTCCTTCCATCTCTCCTCTCCCTCCCCCCTTCTCTCCTCTTCCTCTCTCCCTACCTCTCTCTTTCTCTGTTTACCCTCTCTCCTCTTTCTGCCTCCTTCCATCTCTCCTCTGTCTCATCTCTTCTCATCCCTCTCTCCTCTCTCCTCCTCTCCTCTCAAATCACAATGAGACGTACTTCTGGTTGAAACAGGAAGTTGAGACCACTTGGATATCGGTGATGGAGGGAAAGCCCCTTTCATCTAGGATTGTTTTAAAACCTGTGCTGGTGTTGGTGGTATGTACGCCTGCTGGTTAACACGGTTTTACAAGGAACAGTAACTGGAAAATACAAATGTTTTAATGTTATCCGCATTTATTGTTTAAATATGTGTATTTTATGACATAGAAAGTAATTTTTAGTTTTGCGTGTGTGTGTGTGTGTGTGTGTGTGGGCGTGTGTATTTGAAGGTCTATAAAACTTTGAAGGTCTATAAAACTAATTTTCTGTGATTACAGTAATTCAGCGTAGAGTTGAAATGCACAGAACTGATTAAATTTGATTTAGTGTGTGTGTTTGTGTTTCCTTGTCATCCGGTCTCCCCCTCTGCTTTGGTCTGCTGCCAAAATACACACACACACACACACACACACACACACACACACACACACACTCACACACACGCAGCACTGCAGTAAACAGTAATTTGTTAGCCGTCTCAGAGATGTTGCTTTTTCAACCGCCTGTAAACGTACACACGTGTTTACGTTTCCAACGACAGTGGCGGCAATCATTTCCCTCGGAGACCACAGAGATGCATGCATGTGCGCACACACACACACACACACACACCACACACCCCAACAAACAGCACACAACAAACCCCACTTCACTGGTGTGAGTGTGTTAAGGTGTTTATGTGTGAGAGTTGGCTTTCTGTACACATACAGTCCTTTCTGACGGGTAGAAACGTAGAAACGTCATCACCTCTGGTAGAAACGTCATCACCTCTGGTAGAAACGTGGAAACGTCATCACGCTTGTAGAAACGTCATCACGCTGGTAGAAACGTCATCACGCTGGTAGAAACGTCATCACGCTGGTAGAAACGTAGAAACGTCATCACCTCTGGTAGAAACGTAGAAATGTCATCACCTCTGGTAGAAACGTAGAAACGTCATCACCTCTGGTAGAAACGTCATCACGCTGGTAGAAACGTCATCACGCTGGTAGAAACGTAGAAACGTCATCACGCTGGTAGAAACGTAGAAATGTCATCACCTCTGGTAGAAACGTAGAAACGTCATCACCTCTGGTAGAAACGTCATCACGCTGGTAGAAACGTAGAAACGTCATCACGCTGGTAGAAACGTAGAAACGTCATCACGCTGGTAGAAACGTAGAAACGTCATCACCTCTGGTAGAAACGTCATCACCTCTGGTAGAAACGTCATCACGCTGGTAGAAACGTTAGAAACGTCATCACCTCTGGTAGAAACGTCATCACGCTGGTAGAAACGTCATCACGCTGGTAGAAACGTTAGAAACGTCATCACCTCTGGTAGAAACGTCATCACGCTGGTAGAAACATCATCACCTCTGGTACAAACGTGGAAACGTCATCACGCTGGTAGAAACGTAGAAACGTCATCACCTCTGGTAGAAACGTCATCACCTCTGGTAGAAACGTAGAAACGTCATCACCTCTGGTAGAAACGTCATCACGCTGGTAGAAACGTTAGAAATGTCATCACGCTGGTAGAAACGTTAGAAACGTCATCACCTCTGGTAGAAACATCATCACCTCTGGTAGAAACGTCATCACGCTGGTAGAAACATTATCACGCTGGTAGAAACGTCATCACCTCTGGTAGAAACATCATCACCTCTGTTAGAAACGTCATCACGCTGGTAGAAACATCATCACGCTGGTAGAAACATCATCACGCTGGTAGAAATGTAGAAACGTCATCACGCTGGTAGAAATGTAGAAACGTCATCACCTCTGGTAGAAACATCATCACGCTGGTAGAAACATCATCACGCTGGTAGAAATGTAGAAACGTCATCACCTCTGGTAGAAACATCATCACGCTGGTAGAAACGTAGAAACGTCATCACCTCTGGTAGAAACGTCATCACGCTGGTAGAAACATCATCACGCTGGTAGAAACGTAGAAACATCATCACCTCTGGTAGAAACATCACGCTGGTAGAAACGTAGAAACGTCATCACCTCTGGTAGAAACGTCATCACGCTGGTAGAAACGTCATCACCTCTGATAGAAACGTCATCACCTCTGGTAGAAACGTCATCACGCTGGTAGAAACGTCATCACCTCTGATAGAAACGTCATCACCTCTGGTAGAAACGTCATCACGCTGGTAGAAACGTCAGAAACGTCATCACCTCTGGTAGAAACGTCATCACCTCTGATAGAAACGTCAGAAACGTCATCACCTCTGGTAGAAACGTCATCACCTCTGGTAGAAACGTCATCACCTCTGATAGAAACGTCATCACCTCTGGTAGAAACGTCATCACCTCTGGTAGAAACGTCATCACGCTGGTAGAAACGTCATCACCTCTGGTACAAACGTCAGAAACGTCATCACCTCTGGTAGAAACGTCATCACCTCTGGTAGAAACGCCATCACACTGGTAGAAACGTCATCACCTCTGGTAGAAACGTCATCACCTCTGGTAGAAACGTCATCACCTCTGGTAGAAACGCCATCACACTGGTAGAAACGTCATCACCTCTGGTAGAAACGTCATCACCTCTGGTAGAAACGTCATCACGCTGGTAGAAACATCATCACGCTGGTAGAAACGTAGAAACGTCATCACCTCTGGTAGAAACATCATCACGCTGGTAGAAATGTAGAAACGTCATCACCTCTGGTAGAAACGTCATCACGCTGGTAGAAACGTAGAAACGTCATCACCTCTGGTAGAAACGTAGTAATGTCATCACCTCTGGTAGAAACGTAGAAACGTCATCACCTCTGGTAGAAACGTCATCACGCTGGTAGAAACGTAGAAACGTCATCACCTCTGGTAGAAACGTCATCACGCTGGTAGAAACGTCATCACCTCTGGTACAAACGTCAGAAACGTCATCACCTCTGGTAGAAACGTCATCACCTCTGGTAGAAACGTCATCACGCTGGTAGAAACGTCATCACGCTCGTAGAAACATCATCACCTCTGGTAGAAACGTCATCACCTTTGGTAGAAACGTCATCACCTCTGGTAGAAACGTCATCACGCTGGTAGAAACGTCAGAAACGTCATCACCTCTGGTAGAAACGTCATCACCTCTGATAGAAACGTCAGAAACGTCATCACGCTGGTAGAAACGTCATCACGCTGGTAGAAACATAGAAACGTCATCGCGCTGATAGAAACGTCATCACGCTGGTAGAAACGTAGAAACGTCATCACCTCTGGTAGAAATGTAGAAACGTCATCACCTCTGGTAGAAACGTCATCACGCTGGTAGAAACGTCATCACGCTGGTAGAAACGTCATCACGCTGGTAGAAACATAGAAACGTCATCGCGCTGGTAGAAACGTCATCACGCTGGTAGAAACGTAGAAACGTCATCACCTCTGGTAGAAACAGTCATCACCTCTTGTAGAAACGTCATCACGCTGGTAGAAACGTCATCACGCTGGTAGAAATGTAGAAACGTCATCGCGCTGGTAGAAACGTCATCACGCTGGTAGAAACGTAGAAACGTCATCACGCTGGTAGAAACGTAGAAACGTCATCACGCTGGTAGAAACGTAGAAACGTCATCACGCTGGTAGAAACGTAGAAACGTCATCACGCTGGTAGAAACGTCATCATGCTGGTAGAAACGTGAAACGTCATCACCTCTGGTAGAAACGTAGAAACGTCATCACCTCTGGTAGAAACGTAGAAACGTCATCACGCTGGTAGAAACGTAGAAACGTCATCACGCTGGTAGAAACGTAGAAACGTCATCACCTCTGGTAGAAACGTAGAAACGTCATCACGCTGGTAGAAACGTAGAAACGTCATCACGCTGGTAGAAACGTCATCACGCTGGTAGAAACGTCATCACGCTGGTAGAAACGTAGAAACGTCATCACCACTGGTAGAAACGTCATCACGCTGGTAGAAACGTAGAAACGTCATCACGCTGGTAGAAACGTCATCACGCTGGTAGAAACGTAGAAACGTCATCACCTCTGGTAGAAACGTAGAAACGTCATCACCACTGGTAGAAACGTCATCACGCTGGTAGAAACGTAGAAACGTCATCACCACTGGTAGAAACGTCATCACGCTGGTAGAAACGTAGAAACGTCATCACCACTGGTAGAAACGTCATCACGCTGGTAGAAACGTAGAAACGTCATCACCTCTGGTAGAAACGTAGAAACGTCATCACGCTGGTAGAAACGTAGAAACGCTGGTAGAAACGTAGAAACGTCATCACGCTGGTAGAAACGTAGAAACGCTGGTAGAAACGTAGAAACGTCATCACCTCTGGTAGAAACGTAGAAACGTCATCACCACTGGTAGAAACGTAGAAACGTCATCACCACTGGTAGAAACGTAGAAACGTCATCACACTGGTAGAAACGCCAGTATTCACATTCCTCCTGTATCTTTCCATCTCTCTCTCTCTCTACATCACCTGACTGCCTGTCTCGTCCTGATGACATCATTCAGGCCAGCTGCACTCCACACACACAAACACACACACACACACACACCTGGTGATATCAGTAGTGTTTATCACATGGTTCATTAGTCAGAGAGCTGTCTGCATAGCTCTGTCCTGACCTCAAAAAAACCTGTGTGTGTGTGTGTGTATGTGTGTGTGTGTGTGTGTGTGTGTGTGTGTGTGTGTGTGTGTGTGTGTGTGTGGAGAAAGGCTCTTCTATATAAATCTGGATCAGAAAGAGAGATTCACACTGATATGAGGAAGAGGGTGTAGTGAGTACACACACACACACATCCAACCTCCCCCTCTCTCTGGACTGTGTAAACACATTATTTGCGTCAGTGAGCAACGTTTTGGCAACAGTTATAGAGGTAGAGAGGTAACTACACACACACACACACACACACACACACACACACACACACAGCATATGGTTCTCCTCCAGTGGAGATGTGTGTGTGTGTGTGTGTGTGTGTTGTCTCTCCTCTCTCTGCCTCTTTCTGTCTTATTTTAAGGGATTAAACTGGCGGTTACATGTATTTTCTATTCTATTCTCTCTTCTGTTGTTTTCTACTCTATTCTGATGTCATTTCTGTTCTCTTTTGTCTGTTGTTCTCTACTGTAGTTCATTCTGCTGTGTCCTTTTCAGTTCTACTTCATGGTGCCAGACTCTATTTTAATGCATTGCATTCTACTGTATTCTTCTTATTCTATTGTCTTTTTGCTCAGGTCTGACCTGCTTTGTTCTATTCTATTCTATTTTATTCTATTCTGTTCTGTTCTATTCTATTCTATTCTGTTCTGTTCTGTTCTATTCGGTTCTATTCGGTTCTGTTCTGTTCTATTCTGTCCTATTCTATTCTATTCTATTTGGTTCTGTTCTATTATATTATATTATATTCTGTTCTGTTCTATTTGGTTCCTTTCTATTCTATTCTCACAACTAATAAATTCTAAACAGAATGTTCACAGTAGAATTGAAAGCAAGCAGACACACAGGCTACACAAGCACACACACACCCTCCTATCTGTTCCCCTATAGTGTGTGTGTGTGTGTGTGTGTGTGTTGTGCGCAGTTATTTTCACTGTGTTCCACTGGTAGCTGTGGTTTGGGGCCTGCATCTATTTTAGACTTAAAGAGAGGGGAGAAGATGGGCTCTGTGTGTGTGTGTGTGTGTGTGTGTGTGTGTGTGTGTGTGTGTGTGTGTGTGTGTGTGTGTGTGTGTGTGTGTGTGTGTGTGTGTGTGTGTGTGTGTGTGTGTGTGTGTGTGTGTGTGTGTGTGTGTGTGTGTGTGTTTTAAAGCGAGGAATAGACAGCTAGGGAAAATATATGTATGTGAAAAGTGTAGGTCCCGTCTGGTGTAATCCTGTCGGGTGTCTTTGTTCTGTCTTTGTGGTGTTTCCAAATTGAAGAGTTCTTCTCCAAAATACTGTATATGTAATGACAGAGCTCTAAAATAAATCAGCATTCAATAAATCTAAAATCTGGAGGATCCAGTCTGTAAGAGGGACTTGAGTTACCTACTGTACCAGGACTTGTTTTCATTTAGTGCTGTCAGTCATTGTGTCACTTGATTCTCTCCGTCAAGCAGGTTGTCTTTTTACCCCTCAGTTACTCAGTTTGTAAGTTTGAACGACTGCTTAGATCTTGGCGGTGATCTGGATCTGGGATTTCCGCCGTTCGACTATGAAACTAACGCAGAGACTTTATTCCAAATCCAAACAGTGTGTTTGCAGGTCAAGACATCAGTTAAAATCAATTTAAGTTGAAGTGACAGGAACGATGTCTTTGGCTGTGACAGCAAGTTGGAGAATGGTTCAGCGTCGGTGGAGGGTTCTCTGAGTTCAGATGGTGGCGATCTCTCTCTCTTCTGTTGACATGAACTTCATATACAGTAGCTCTACAAAGGTTTTTGTGTGTGTGTGTGTGTGTGTGTGTGTGTGTATATAGTCAGTCTTTGTAGTAGCAGGGGGCAGGTTTAGACTGTGGAAGCTAGACAGAAGAGATCAGGTGTCTGCCTCAAACACACACACATACTTCACACCCCTTCCGTTTATAAAGGAATTGTACCTCCTGGTTTTTGAAGTGTGTTTTCCCATTTGTGTGTGTGTGTGTGTGTGTGTGTGTGTGTGTGTGTGTGTGTGTGTGTGTGCGCGTGCGTGCGTGCGTGCATGTGCATACGCAAGGACAGGGGTGTGTGTTGGGGGGGATTGAAATAGCGTAAAGCCCACAGCCAAATTGCTGCTAACCACAGCAGCACTGTGTCACCCCCATCTTCAGACCACAGCCCAGAATAAAGCAGGAATGCGCTGGTGTCTCCACATACAGACCAAGACAGAGCTGTCTCTTGGAAGCAGCTTAACCCCACAACCCAACTGTCCAAAACTATCACAAATTATCTCCAAATTGTCCCAAACTGTCCCAATCTGTCCCCAGCTCACGTGTAACTGTCCACAGACTGTCCTCAAACTTTTCCAAACCTCCCAAAACTCTCTACACTCTTAAACTGCCTCAAACCTACCCAAAACTGTCCCCACACCCAAGGCTGTTCCAAATCTTCCCAAAACTATTCCAAAACTCTACACTGTCCCAGCTGTCCCCAACCATCTCAAACCTACCTAAAACTGCCCCAAATCCCAATTGTGTCACTACTACTGCTAGTACTACTTACTACTACCATTACTACAAATACTACAACTACTACTATTACCACCAATACACATTACATTACATCATACATCCAGTCATTTAGCAGACGCTTCTATCCAAAGCAACTTACAATTGCATTCAAGTGCATTCAACATAGGTAGGTAGAGTACTACTAGTCACCAGAAATTGTAAGTGCATTTCCTTCCTAAACAAGCAACTCAGAGCAGAACCAGTGCTGAGGTAGAAGATCAATAAGTTAGCTACCTACTTTTATTAAACAAATGAGACAAGTAAGTGAAGCAAATAAACAAGTGCTAAGAGGAAAGGTCAGGGTAGTGTTCCTTGAAGAGGAAGGGTCAGGGTAGTGTTTCCTGAAGAGGAAGGGTCAGGGTAGTGTTTCTTGAAGAGGAAGGGTCAGGGTAGTGTTTCTTGAAGAGGAAGGGTCAGGATAGTGTTTCCTGAAGAGGAAGGGTCAGGGTAGTGTTTCTTGAAGAGGAAGGGTCAGGGTAGTGTTTCTAGAAGAGGAAGGGTCAGGGTAGTGTTTCTAGAAGAGGAAGGGTCAGGGTAGTGTTTCTTGAAGAGGAAGGGTCAGGGCAGTGTCTCTTGAAGAGGAAGGGTCAGGGTGGTGTTTCTTGAAGAGGAAGGGTCAGGGTAGTGTTTCTTGAAGAGGAAGGGTCAGGGTAGTGTTTCTGGAAGAGGTAGGGTCAGGGTAGTGTCGCTTGAAGAGGAAGGGTCAGGGTAGTGTTTCTTGAAGAGGAAGGGTCAGGGTAGTGTTTCTTGAAGAGGAAGGGTCAGGGCAGTGTTTCTAGAAGAGGAATGGTCAGGGCAGTGTTTCTAGAAGAGGAAGGGTCAGGGTAGTGTTTCTAGAAGAGGAAGGGTCAGGGTAGTGTTTCTTGAAGAGGAAGGGTCAGGGTAGTGTTTCTTGAAGAGGAAGGGTCAGGGTAGTGTTTCTTGAAGAGGTGGGTTTTCAGCCTGCGGCAGCAACTCTGCCTGCTGTCCTGACATCAGCAGCAGAGCGAAGTGGTCGGACGGGGGTGTAAAGCTTGACCATAGCCTGGAGGTAAGAAGGAGCTGTTCCTTTCACTGCCCTGTAGACTAGCACCAGGGTCTTGAACTGGATGAGCTGCTACAGGGAGCCAGTATAGAGAACGCAGAAGGAGGTTGTGGGAGAACTTGGTTGAACACCAGATGAGCTGCAGCTTTCTGAACAAGCTCCAGAGGTCTGATGGCAGACACCGGGGCACCAGCAAGGAGGGAGTTTCAGGAGTCCAGGTGGGAGATGACAAGAGCCTGGATAAGCACCTGCGTCTCGTCGGTGAGGAAGGGGCGAATCCTCCTGATGTTGTAGAGGAGCGTGTCACTGATGCAATGTTTGCCGATTCATGACAATTGGTAGTCCAGGGTCACACCCAGATTCCTCGCAGTCCGAGGTGGACGTCACCACAGCATTATCAATGGTGATGGCCCTTCCCCGGGAGGACCACCAGCTCAGTCTTGTCCAGGTTGAGCTTCAGGTGGTGCATCAACATGCACTCCAGTCTGTCAGGCACGCAGCAATGCGTGCCTCAGAGGGGGGAAATGACAGGATCAGCTGGGTGTCATCGGCATAGCAGTGGTAGGAAAAGTCATGGGAGTGGATAACAGAACCAAGAGGACCCAGAACCGAGCCTTGCGGAACCCCAGTAGTGAGCCTGTGTGGTTCTGACACAGACCCTCTCAGCGTCACCTGATAGGAGCGACCCATCAGGTAGGATGCAAACAGGGAGAGTGCAGAGCCTGAGACACCCATCCCCCCGAGGATGCAGAGGACAATCTGGTGGTTCACCATGTCGAACGCTGCAGACAGGTCCAGGAGTATCAGGACAGTTCACTCTAGTGGCATGGAGTGACTCTGTCACTGCCAGGAGGGCGGTCTCGGTCGAGTGGCCCACCTCGAACCCAGACTGGTGGGGGTCCGAGAGGTTGTTCTGGTGGAGGTACAAGGAGAGTTGATTGAAGATGTACTATAAATACTACAACTACTACTATTACCACCAATACTACTATTACTACCAATACTGCTATTACCACTACTGCTACTACTCGTAATAATCTTCCATTCTGAGTCACTAAACCAACCAGTACTACAAATATAGTCCCAACCATAACCAAGAGACAGATACACACCACAGCCTGACCAGTCTGCTGTGGGTTACTGCTCCACTACACCTACTATTTACAGAGCGAGAGAGAGAGGAATGTGTGAGACGTCAGTGGCAAGAGACTGTGTGTGTGTGTGTGTGTGTGGGTGTGTGGGTGTGTGGGTGTGTGGGTGATGTGATTTTGTTTCAGAGTGAGGTGCTCCAGAGGTGGGCTATTTCCTTACCTGATGTTGATGTAAGACTGAGGTTAAAACACGTACACACACACACACACACACACACACACACACACACACACACACACACATAAATTCACCCTGAAATTGTAAGACAGCCTTAAAAAAATCGACTCGCCTTAGAAAAACACCTGCCCAATTAAGAGCGAGGCATATCCCATTTCAAACAACTGTCTGTGAGTGTGTGTGTGTGTGTGTGTGTGTGTGTGTGTGTGTGTGTGTGTGTGTGTGTGTGTGTGTGTGTGTGTGAAGCCACAGGCTGTGCTCTCACCAAAGAGAACAAGATTGGCTTTAGAAAAGCCAGGATAAATATTAGAGAGGGCTTAGGGTAAGCTACACACACATACACACACACACACACACACACACACACACACACAGACGTAGACGCAGTGGGGGAGACAGAGACACACACACATTCTCAGACACCTTAAGACAGACATAGCGGCGCACACACACACACACACACACACACACACACAATGTGTGTAGTCAATGTAAAATGAAAGTACCATGAAACTGGAAACAATCTTTGGGGATTTGTGGAGAGGAAGAGAGAGAGAGGGAGGAGAGGAAATGGGGAGGGAGAGAGGGAAGGAAGGAGAAAAGGATAAAGAGGGATGGAGGAAAGGATTGGAAAAAAGGATGAGGAGGAGACAGGAAGGAGAGGAGAGGAGGTTGAGGAGGAGACAGAGGGAAAATGAGGATGGAAGGGGAGTAGGGAAGGAGGAAAGGAGAGGGGGATGAGGAGGGAGGAGAGAGGGATGAGGAATAGACAGTGAGGGAGGAGAGGGGGGTGAGAGAGGGAGGAGAGGGGGATGAGGAAGAGACAGGGAGGGAGGAGAGGAAAGATGAGAGGGATAAGAAGGGAGGAGAGGAGAGGGGGATGAGGAGACGGAGGGAGGAGAGAGACAAGGCATCCAATTCATGGCCTCAGGAGCTCCCTAAATCCACACTGATCCACGGGACTCTAGCAGGCTTTTGTCACACACACACACACACACACACACACACACACACCACATTGCATTATTCCATGCTGCCTGGTTTTTACTCCAAAACATCCTAAACCATTGACCCTTAGGTCAAGGGTCAGAGCCACCCTGACCGTACTCCTGTAACAGAAGTGATGTTAGTTAGTTAGTTAGGTAGGTTAGTTAGTAGTGGTCGTGTTGTGGCTGTGGAGCTCCAGAGCTTCTCTACTCTGTATTCTACTATGTGACTTCAACCCTTCACTGCAGCCCTGCGCAGCCATTTGGCATCCCCTGCAGAAAGACTCAACTTTATTTCAGTTGATAATGAGGGAGAGACCTCTGCCCTGGAGCAAGGCACTTACCCCCAAATGCTTCACTAGCCAGTCGAGAGAAACAGTTGACTCTGGTTGTACTGGTCAGCTCCCAGTGGCCACCAGCAGAAGACTGGTTGTACTGGTCATCTCCCAGTGGCCACCAGTAGAAGACTGGTTATACTGGTCATTTCCCTGTGGCCACCAGTAGAAGACTGGTGCTACTGGTCAGCTCCCAGTGGCCACCAGCAGAAGACTGGTTGTACTGGTCATCTCCCAGTGGTCACCAGTAGAAGACTGGCTGTACTAGACGTGAATGTGGAGCAGGGCAGGGTTGGAAAGGAGCATGGAGTTTATTCAACTTTACCTTTGAAAAAATGTCATAAATCAAAGCAGCTCATTGGTTGATGCCTTTTCCCTGCCTGTCACTCAGGGGGTGTTGAGCCAATCCCGGAGGTGTCTGGCGATGGCGAGGAGCCGGCCCTCCCACAGGAGGTTACCAAGTTCATCAAGAAGAAACAGCCGTCTAAGAAGGCCAAGAAAGGTAGGCTGCTCTCCTCTTCCTCTTCCTCCTCCTCTCTACTCTGTTTTCCTTTTTCCTCTCCTCCCTCCCTATCCTCAGACCTCATTGGCATCTAGACTTCTACCTGTCCCAGGGTGATATATATCTGTGGCGCTGCTCCACTCTGTGAATGTCCAACAGGACTTGAGGC
>JAXDDW010000061.1:2112500-2117500 GCA_034670385.1 Hoplostethus mediterraneus
CACGTTTGAGACACAGGATCCTTGTGATTCACTTTGTGAAATGCAAAACCTTCTAGAGAGATCCTCGGCGTTTTAGAAGCTTAATCATCATTTTTTGAAAAATGATGTATGCGTGTCTGTGAACCTGACTCATGTTCCCATGTGCTTAATATCCTACCTGAGATTTAATAACGCTTCATTAATTCTCTCTCTCTCTCTCGCTCTCTCTCTCTCTCACTCTCTCACTCTTTCACTCACTCACTCACTCACTCACTCACTCACACACACAACACACACACACACACATACCCAGACACTCTTGCCTTTCAGTTCCGCCCTCCAGACATGATTGAAAAAAGCAAAAGGAAAATGATCCCTAATTAGTATTGTTTGTCATGGAAACCTCCAGAGCAAGGTTGTGGTTTGGACTTAAAAAGACAAGGAGGGAGAGGAGGGAGGGAGAGGAGGGAGGAAGGGAGGGGAGGAAGGGAGGAAGGGAGGGAGGAGTAGCGTCGTGTCCAGACTTGTCCTCTAGCCGCCACCCCTCCTCATCAGAGAGAAAGAGAGAAAGAAAACCAGAAACAGTGGTAACTTGTAAGGCCTGTGCAATAAATCATAATAATGTGATTCGTTATGGATGTAGGGAAATTGCCCCCCCCCCCCACCTCTCTTGTCAGAGGTCAGAGGTCAGGTCAGCTACAGAGGATTTAGAGTCTTGCTAAAGGACACTTCAGCACTTCATGAAATCCACCTTTTCTGAAGCATGTCCAAGTCTTTCATACTCATCAGAAATATTCAGAACGTTGCTTTGCTATAAATCAGTCAGCTGATCGGTGTCTCATGTATTATATCTTTAATCAACGTGGAGGCAGAGAAGCAGGATCCCTGGTAGGAAATTGAATGAGTAACAACTTGAGGTGTCCTTGAGCAAGGCACATAACCCCCTAATTACACCAGTGGCCCTGAGCCTCCCCACAGGGTATTATCCCTTACTCCTCTTCTTCAGCCACACAAACTTTACGCCTGCTTGTCTATGACTTAAAAGTAATTAGGCGCCATGCCAAACCCCCCCCACCACACACACACACACACACACACACACACACTTTGTTAGAGTGCATGGGAGCCGGAAAGCACATTTGATAGACTTGAAAAGCATCAAAAGGTGTCTGAGAGAGAGACAGAGAGAGGAAGAGAGGACTCTCCTCCTCCTCCTCCTCTCCTCCAGCAGACGGCTTGAAAAGCAGGGATGAAAGAGAGATGAAAGGGAGAGTGTCTTCCTTCTCCTCTTTCCTGGCGCTGCATCTCTTTTTGTTGTTCTGCACCTCCGCTGCAGCCCACCTGGGATCACAGAGACCTCCCATACCACACACACACACACACACACACACACACACACACACACACACACTCACATTTACATACCTATACTTAATGTTAGGAGCCAAACCACTGTGCTAAATGTGAACCGGGTCCGTCTCTCCATCCTGTCTTTAAGTGGTGGAGGACCCTGACCCCTTCAGCTCCAGGGTCTCTCTGCGGTCAGTCTAATGACACCATGCTACGAACCAGCACAACCACACGCTTTACGCTAGTAGCTATTAGCTACCAGAGATAGCTGTAGTCTGGTGTCATTGGTTCTTCAGCTGTATAAATACCAATCCCCACGCATATTAGCATCTAGCATTAGCCATCAGCTTATAGCCATTAGCATTGTCCTTTGTGTATTGGCATTAGCCATCTCAGTATTGCACCTCATACATATTAAGGTTTACTATTAGGCTTCACCCATTAGCAGTGTCCATTGTGTATTGGCATGAGAAATCCAGCCATAAGGTACCTCATACACCTCATTAGTGTCTAGCATTAGCCATTAGCCTTCACCCATTAGCACCGTCCACTGTGTATTGCCGTTCTGCCTGTCAGTATTGCACCTCATAGATATTAGAATTTAGCATTAGCCAATAGCCATTAGCACTGTCTGATCATCATCCATTCAGCCAAACTGCACCATGCATAATAGCATTTAGCATTAGCATTAGCATTAGCCTATAGCCATTGCCCATTGCTTATTGGATAATTGGCATTATCCATTTAGCCAAAGCATACTTAGCCTCATACAATAGGCCTACACAGGTTATGTCCAGGGGCATAGCAAGGAATTATGGGTCCTGTGTCCAGGAGGTGACCCTGGGCTGTCCTCCTCTTTCCTCTCGTCCACATGCCACCGTTATTCCATGTATTGCAAACATCTCTCTCTGCCCATCCACAACTCAAACACACCTTCACACATTCATTTACTGATCAATAATTGGAACCAGCCCTAATTGGAATTCTGGGTTTTGGGCGTTTCCCTGATAATGCTGATTAGCTGTCATAACCCAACTTTCACCAGTAGTCACCTGTACCTCTACCCCCCACCCCCCCCCCCCCCCAGCCCCGATACTACATACATGTGAGGAATACACCAAGAAACCTAGTCCCTCACTTCCTCTTATTGCATGAAGTATGGCCAGTAAAGTGCTCTAACACATCCTGGTGCATGAAGATGGCAGCCTGCTCCGCTGATGTCATTCAACCCCCCCCTGGTCCACCCTTCCTGCAGCAGATGTTGACATAGCAACACTTTGCACTGTGGGACAGGTACCGTCGGAAAGATTACATCAAACCCGAAGACAGCCACATGATTCACCGCACCACAATGTGTGAATCCCATCTCACATCAGATTCACGTCCTCACTCAGCTCTAACTTACTGAACATGTACGGTCACATTTGCGCTTCTCCGGTGTTGAGTGGGCTGTTGCTGAGGCCAGGGGGAGTTGTGCAGACATGACTGGAACCAGGCTGGGAGATGACACGGGTTAGACCCATATAAAGGTTTGCCAATGTTGTTGGTTTTTTTTTCATTAAAAGATCTGATGGAGGTTCCTTCACTTAACAGCTTCAGGGGTGTCAGTCTGTAAAAGGTGGCTTAAGGAGATGCTGACCCACCTGAAACCTTTTCATTAGTCCAGGTGTTACTGAGCGTTAGTGTCCTTGATGGTCCTTTCCACGCTTGCAAAAATCACATTTTACAGAGGAAATTGCATGAAAAATGTCAAATTTAAATATAATTGTGAATGAATATCACCTACTGCCAGCTTTGATACTAAAAAATATTTGTACTGGCTTCCAGAAACCTTTATCAGTCGAACCCTAGAAACGCTGGCCAGTTGTACCTGAAGCTGCTACGTTTCATGTCCTGGTTGTAGTTTCTTCACATCTTTGTACGGTCACATTGTTTTCCGTTGGTGGTGGGCAGACAGAAACATGGACAGATCCATACAGGCACACATACTTAACTTACTTCTGGCTTGTTGAAGTAGGGTATTGTCAGCAGCAAATCAATCAGTCAATCATTCAATCAATCAATAAGAAGCAGCATAGTGAGGTGAGAGCCAGTAAGCGGCGTGTTGAGAGGAGAGGCTTGTACCAACATGGTTGTACTACGCTCAGTACAGCTGAGACTCAACGAACAGAGAGATCAGCTTACTGTCACACACCACGGCTGCTATTCCCATCCAGCTACACACACACACACACACACACACACACACACACACACACACACACACACACACAGCAGGCAGGCTTCCCCATCCTGGCCACGGTCCTCCCGGGCCATGGCCAGAATTTCTGACCCATGGATTTTTGTTTTCTGTGTGTGTGTGTGTGTGTGTGTGTGTGTGTGTGTGTGTGTGTGTGTGTGTGTGTGTGACAGATACACACACACAGTTTTTGAGGCTAAGTGTCCTTACAGATGGAAAGTTAAATATGAGGCTCATGAAACCATGCTTGGATGTTATGTGTGTGTGTGTGTGTGTCAGTGTGTAAATTTGTAAAGTTGTCTATGGTGTGTGTGAATGGTGTGGGTGAGGTCACGCCAGGAGATACTCTGTGTGTGTGCGTGTGTGTGTGTGTGTGTGTGTGTACCTGTCTTGTTTGAAGTGAACAGGCTTTAGGAAGAGTCAAGTGTGTGTGTGTGTGTCTGTATCTGTTAACCTGTTTTGTTTCAACCCCACAGGCTATTGGAAAGATCAAGTGTGTGTGTGTGTGTGTGTGTGTGACAGATAAACCTGGGCAGAGTACAGTGTGGTTCCTCCATTGAAGACTTCTGTTTCTTCTCTGTCTCCTAATGCAGATTGAGACCAACAATGTTCCCATCCCTACCAGTACAACCAGTACTCCCATTAACTCAGCTCATTCCCTCATTGGGGTTTGATCAAAGGCACTTCCTTCCAGTGCCTTCAAGAAAGCTTGTAGATTATCTGCAGCTGATCTGCCACTTCCTGAACAAATTATTTACATTCAAGCAACCAGGAGTAGGGAGGTCAAAGGTCAAACCATTCTGAAGTAAGGCTGGGAACACGCTGCTCAGACTTCAAGACGTTTATAGCCACACTTTGGCCGTCACATGTTGAAGATCTGAGTGAGTCGGTGCTAGTTTGGGCTGGTCGTACAGATCATCTGCAGTAACCAAGATGTCCACCTGTAGGGCGAGCCAATGAAATCTGAGCAGAGACCAGCAACAGCCAATGAGAGTCCGGCACCAGAGAAGGTAAAAGATGCAGGAAATGTGGAAACAGAAATGCTTTGTGCCGTTCCCCAAATCCAACTGTTGAGTGCAGTCGTAACTTCAGTTGTTGTTTTGTCCCCAGAGAGGTAGAATGGATTCATGATATTATCACAACATGAAAGCATAGACTGGGTCGCTGAGGTGGAGGCGACATGAAGAGATGAGTCTCCCACCCATGATGGAGGACGGGCTCTGCTGTCCTGCCTGGAAAGTTTCTGGGCTTGTAGCTTGTCAACAAGATTTTTCGGTAGCAACATTTGCTCGTGTAACTCCAAAGCCCGCGCATGCCAATGAAATCCCCGCCGCATGGCTCCCACGCCAACCCCGGAGCTATGTGTTGGCTGTGGCTGTGTTGACGGAGCTCTGATGAGATGCTGGGCTGTGTAATGTGTGTGTAATGTTCC
>JAXDDW010000061.1:2122500-2125000 GCA_034670385.1 Hoplostethus mediterraneus
TGCGTGCGTGAGAAAGAACTTGTACTTGTGCTTGACCAGAGAGCCAATCAAGTCAATACATATGGATGAGGTCATCGCAAATATTTTAACAAAGACCCTCTCCCACACACACACACACAGTCTGAGTTGTCTGCTGCTGGTTGTATAGTTATTTTTGGAGTGAGGAGGGAAACTCCCTTAGATAGGGACCCTGATACACACACACACACATAGAGTTATTTTTCCATCGTTTGCGGTGAGGGGAGCTATGTGCCGATGTTTATGGCACTGTATGTCTGTCTGGAAATATGCAAGTGTGTGTGAAAGGGTGTGGGAGTGTGTCTCGAGGAATGAACACAGGCTTCTTGGAAGCCCTGGGCTTTGCTGTCTGTGTGTATGTATATGTTTGTGTGTTTGTGGTGTGTGTGTGTGTGTGTGTGTGTGTGTGTGTGTGTTTATCACTGTGTGTTTTGGGGAAAGTGTTTATGCAGTCAAATTGGTCTTCCCTTCTAAAAACATGTACTCACATGTACTGGGTTAGGAGGCTGTTCTCTGTTCTGTCTCTGAGCCCTCGTACCATACCTGTCATATCACACAGGCACTACAACGACTCAGAAACACCGTGACAGTGTGATGCAACTGCAGAGCCTCTCTGAAGTCTCCACAGATGTACCTTCACTTTGATATGTGGAAACGACTTCAAACCTCAATCTGCAGCGCTAACTATCAGTGTGGTTCACCTGATTCTCAGTCCTGCTGGTGGTTAATTGCATTCACCTTGCACCACAGGTGTAAATTAGATGATTAGATGTGAGACCAGCAGGACTGTGGTTCTGAAAACCACAATCCTGCTGGTCTGAGAACCAGTGCTCTGTACCTAGTCCACAACATCACAGTTGTTTCCACTCTCACTGCTGGTCTCAGTACCAATCTGCTGAACGGGCATCGACCATGCTGTCTTTAAACACAACCAAACCAGTAGAGTCAGACTCCATGCTGGCTCAGTAGAGTCAGTAGAGTCAGTAGAGTCAGTAGAGTCAGACTCCATGCTGGCTCAGTAGAGTCAGTAGAGTCAGTAGAGTCGTTGTGCTCCACAAGCGGCCCAGACAAATTTTTCAAATCACTGAGGTTAAGATAGCTGAGGTATAATTATATGTGTGGTACATTGTTAAATCACCAAACTGAGCATTCCTCCAAATCCTTTTTTTTACGATTCACACACACACACACACACACAACCAGACATAATCACATACACACACATTTATATATATCCCTTGGAATACTTTGTCACTTTTGGCGAGAGCCTTTTCTTGCTGGCCTCCAGCGAGGATGCACACTTCAATACATGCATACAAGTGTACCACAGAATACACGTGCACACACACATGCACGCCTGCATTTACACATTGATATATATATACATATATAGAAATATATCCCCTGGAATACTTCACTTTTTGTCACTTTTGAATACACACACACACACACACACACACACACACACACACACACACCTGCAATGCCAGTTAAGTGTGTGGCAACAGACAGTAATTAACTGGGAACATCCCAGTGGGACCAGTACGGACTGACTCCATCAATCACACCGCCATTCTCCTCCAACCACTGGAATGTCTGCAGGGAGCTCACACTGTCTGGAGTTAGCACTGTGTGTGTGTGTGTGTGTGTGTGTGTGTGTGTGTGTGTGTGTGTGTGTGTGTGTGTGTGTGTGTGTGTGTGTGTGTGTGTGTGTTGAGTACGGCGTGCATCGTTGTGTATCAACAGTCTAAACACGAGAGACAAACATGTTAGAGGAATCTAGAAGAATCATCAGATCGTTGTCATGTCAAATGTAACATTTTTAGCATTTGAAGACTCATCACAATGAGTCTAGAATTATCATAGCAAATATTGTAGGGTGTGTGTGTGTGTGTGTGTGTGTGTGTGTGTGTGTGTGTGTGTGTGTGTGTGTGTGTGTGTGTGTGCGTTTCCCAGTCATTTGATATGTTGCTATGTGGTGGTGATGTTCATGTTCAGCCTGGTGACGCTCTGAAATAAGAGCATCAGTATCACCAAATACCTCAGAGACAGTTCGTCCCTCGGTGTTTTGCTCAGGGCCTCATGGTTGTTATGGGCGTCCTACCAGTGACTCTCTTACCAGATGTTCTCTTTAATCACTTCCCAACGCCCACAACCCATCACAAGCTTTAATTACTCATCATGAATACTCCTATCAGTAAACAGAGGATTGGAAACGGGTTTTTGGACACAAACAAAAGTGATGATTGATTGAGCTGAAGGCAGCGTTACGACGAGCACCACACGCTACGCTAACAGGATCTGTTCACAGTCCACCAATCAGACTCTCCTCCGGTCTCCAACCCCCGACGCTTTGTGGCGACAGACAGTAGCAAAAGTGTGTGTGTGTGTGTGTGTGTGTGTGTGTGTGTGTGTGTGTGTGTGTGTGTGTGTGTGTGTGTGTGTGTGTGTGTGTGTGTGTGTGTGTGTGTTAGAGAGAGGA
>JAXDDW010000061.1:2127500-2132500 GCA_034670385.1 Hoplostethus mediterraneus
CTCACTCTCACACACACTCACACACACGGACACACACTCACTCTCTCACACACACTCACACACACGCAACACAGACTCGTGATCTGACTGCGTTCCTGCTGTCCCTGTTAACGAGCAGATGTCGCTAAAACTCACTGTCACCCTGCCCATAGCATGACGCTGAGGTCACGCACACACACACACACACACACACATGCACACATGCACACACACACACGCACACACACACACACACACGCACACACGCACGCACACACGCACACACACACACTCTGACCCCAGGCAGGCCCTCCAGCATCACATAGTTTAAACTATCTTACAAGGTGGTTCCAAGTTGTCAGTGCCTTGCTCCTCCCACTGAGCTGCACAGGGAATCGAACCCCCGACCCTCTTGCCTCGCGCCACACTATGTATGTATCCATCCAGCCAGTGGAAACTTCACCTCCATATGATTTGTATCTGAAATGAAAAGCTTGTGTGTTTCAGTGATTTAATGTAGGAAAATGTCCTGTCATCGTCGGGACGCTCAATAAAGAACCTCTATTGGTTTTTAATGCGCCGTTTCCTCCAACATGGCCGACGTACGGCGTGACGGAGCCGGACCAGGAGTCTTTCTCCCCCTTTCTCCTTTTCTGTCTCTCTTCCTCTTTCTTTTATCCCACCCTCCCTCCTTCTCTCTCCCTCTCTTTCTCACCTACCTGTCTTTCACCCTCTCTTACTCTCTTTCTCTTTCTCTCTCTCTCTCTCTCTCTCTCTCTCTCTCTCTCTCTCTCTCTCGCTCTCTCTCTCTCTCTCTCTCTCTCTCTCTCTCTCTCTTAGAGGTGATATTTATAACTTTATAACAGCGTGGGGAAACTAAACTTCCCCTTTCATCTCAGCACTCCTTTTTTCTGCGTGGTTACTTTTTGTTTCTTTCATTTGTCTGTTTTCACTTCTCTCGCTTCTTTCACCCCTCCACCTCCTCCTCCTTTCCTTCTTTACTTCTTTCTTCTCCTTTGTTTCCATCCGTTGATCTTTCTCTGAAATGTTCCTCTCCTCTATTTTTCCTTCACTTGTTTTTCACATCATTCTTTCCTTAAGTTTACTGCTCTCCCTCGCTCTCTCTCTCTTCATCTCTTTCTATCTCTCTCTCTCTCACACACACACACACCTACTGTCTCTGAGAAACACACACTGAGAGATACAAACACACACACACACACACCCTTCTTAGACTGCCTTGCACATGTTAGACTTGGCTCGGTCCACAGAGAGCTGGATAAAACCTGCTGTGTGTGTGTTTGTTTCTTTCAGTGTGTGTGTGTGTGTGTGTGTGTGTGTGTGTGTGTGTGTGTGTGTGGTATCCATAGTAATATGTCCTAACGAAGGCCTCCACCCCCCCACTGACAGCTTTTTAATTAACTAGACAGCAGGTAGCTCTCTCTCTCTCTCTCTCTCACTCTGTCTCTCTCTCATCTTTCTCTCTTTCTATCCTTTCTTCTGTTCTCCCTATCTATCCTCTCTCTCTCTCTCTCTCTCTCTCTCTCTCTCTCTCTCTCTCTCTCTCTCTCTCTCTCTCTCATTTGGCCCATCCCTTCTGTGTGTCCTAGACACTGATAAGATTAATATGCATTCTCTGCTTGACCACACCCTCTGTAACACACACACACACACACACACACACACACACACACACACACACACACACACACACACACACTCTGTTTCTGACATATACACACACACCATCTCTCTTTCTAACACTGCCTTACACACACACACACACACACACACACACACACACACACACACACACACACACAGGTGACAGTGGATGGATTAGGGGGTCTCTACAGGAAGATGAGCTCATCTGAACTTTGTAGTCCTCTCTCTCTCTCTCTCTCTCTCTCTCTCTCTCTCTCTCTCTCTCTCTCTATCTATCTCCCGTTGGTCCGCATGCAGTCAGATGCCATAAATAACCACACACACACACACACACACACACACACACAAATGAGTGCCCACTGAGAGAAGAGCAGAGGTGTATATGTGAGAGAGAGAACTGATAAGAGAAGACTAGTCAGTGATGTCACCCCATAAAAACAGCAGAGAGAGTTGTTGAGGTCATCTGTTCATAACTGTGAGTGTGTGTGTGTGTGTGTGTGTGTGTGTGTGTGTCCGTGTTCTCGCGCTCCCTCATATCATTTCCTGTTCATCAGTCATTCAGTGAAAATATACACTATAAATACTATATAAATATTATCATATTATATTATATTTATTATATAAAAATAAATACTATTAAATGAATTCTTAAATAAAATATGAATATTAATAAAATATTAGTATTTGAACATGTTAATAACAAAATACATAAAATTCATGAAGAAAAACAAAATTATATTTGTGTTCTTATTCAACATATTAAATTTAATTCACTTTATTGTTCCTAATGAGAAAAACACCATACCTGACACATTACATAGAGTGTGTGTGTGTGTGTGTGTGTGTGTGTGTGTGTGTGTGTGTGTGTGTGTGTGTGTGTGTGTGTGTGACTGGGAAGTGGGTGCGGAGTCTATCTGTTACAGTTTAGCAGATTTATGGCACATGTGAGCAATGAGCTTATGTGTCCTCTATTCCTCTCTCTCTCACTCTCTCTCTCTCCAGGACACACTGCTGTCTTTGTTCCCATTGTCCCAGAGCAAATATACACTCTATATTTACCTAGCACCCTAACACACACACACACACGCTTCATTGGATTTTCATTTTTTGTCTCTTAATGTGCTACACATACAACTTACACACACACACACACACACATTACGACTCTCTCTCTTATGTACACACACACACGCTTGTAAGCACAAACATCCTCTCACACCAGCACCTTAACAAACAATACTAAACCACTAGCCCATAAATAATCAGCTGCCAAACTGTGTGTGTGTGTGTGTGTGTGTGTGTGTGTGTGTGTGTGTGTGTGTGTGTGTGTGTGTGTGTGTGTGTGTGTGTGTGTGTGTGTGTGTGTGTGTGTGTGTGTGTGTGTGTGTGTGTGTGTGTGTGTGTGTGTGTGTGAGAGCTAAACCAACATGCTGTGTAGTTAGTTGTGTTCTGGCTGGCATCCAATGGCAACGTCCTATCAGGATTATCCTGGAATGTACACACTTCCTGTCTCTCTCTCTCTGCCCCCCCACACCTGTCTGTCTGTCTGTCTGTCTCCCTCTGTCTCTCCCTCTCCCTCTCTCTCTGTCTCTCTCTCTCTCTCCCTCCCTCTCTCTCTGTCTTCCTGTTGGTCTCTGTCTCTGTCTTTCTCTAGCTTCACCTGTCTCTCTCTCTCCCTCTCTCTCTCTCTCTCTGTCTTCCTGTTGGTCTTTCTCTAGCTTCACCTGTCTCTCTCTCTCTCTCTCTCTCTCTCCTCTTTCTGCTATTTTTTTCTCGTAATGGAGGAAAGATTGGTACCATCTTTGAAATGTTCAGGACATTGAACTATACATGTAGGCCAATTAACTGTACATGTGTACAAATTAATTGCACATGAGTACAAATTAACTGTACATGTAGACCAATTAACTGTACATGTGTACAAATGAACTATACATGTAGGCCAATTAACTGTACATGTAGGCCAATTAACTGTACATGTGTACAAATTAACTATACATGTGTACAAATTAACTGTACATGTGTATCAGTTTAATTCAAACGTGTTTTGGTGTTTTTATGTGAATCTGAACGATTCATGTTCACCTGGACTTAAAAGACAATAGTTACTTTATATTCCTGGAGTACTTGAACTAATTATTAGGAGCCTGAAACCGTTTAAGGGCTAGAGACACACACACACACACACACACACACACACACACACACACACACACACACACACACACAGGTATGGTGTTTTAGAGGAAACTAGTCTCTTCCTCTGGCTGGGGATCTGACCACAGGGAACATTACCTTTTGCCCTCCAGCCTGTGTGTGTGTGTGTGTGTGTGTGCGCGTGTGTGTGTGTGTGTGTGTGTGTGTGTGTGTGTGTGTGTGTGTGTGCGTGCGTGCGCTCCATAGAGACTGCTGGGATGAGTTCCTCTCCTCTGTAAGCACAGTCACTCTCCCATGACCGCCTCCTCTACCTGGAGACCTGTCTGTCTGTCTGTCTGTCTGTCTGTCTGTCTGTCTGTCTGTCTGTCTGTCTGTCTGTGTCACTGGATGATGGAGATATTTTCAGTTTACAGTTTATTTTTTTCTTTTATCGCTGATTGAATAATGACATGAATTCAGAGACTTATTTTTATACTCCTCAACACAGTCTATGGGAATGTGTAATATTACATACTGGACTATCTGTCCTCATACTAACATGGGAAAGTTCATATGTACCAATGTAACTCAGTAAATGTTACTTAGTTTTATTGATTGTAAATCACATAAATGGCTTTCTGTCTAAAATATTATCTCTCTCTATATATGGAAATTATTAGACTCTTTTAGTTTTATGTCTTTCTCTCTTCTCTCTCCAGGATATGGTCTACGCCTCTCTTACATACAAACTCTCTCTCTCTCTCTCTCTCTCTCTCTCTCTCTCTCTCCCATTCTCTTTCTATGTCTCTCTCTCTCTCTCCCATTCTCTCTCTATGTCTCTCTCTTTCTCTCTCCCCTTCCTTTTCTCCCTTTTTTCTTTTCTCACACTCTTTAATAGTCTTCATCCCTCATTTTAAGTGGCACCTGTCCTTTTCTACCTTATACAAAGGCCTATTTAAGTAGCTCTTCACACACACACACACACACACACACACACACACACACACACACACATACACACACTCACTAACACACACACACACACACACACTAACACACACACGCCAGGGTCAAAGATAAATGGTGTCATTAAACAGGGGTGGTGAAGACTTATTGCCCTCTCACAGTCAACCCACAGAGCACTGTGAGTGTGTGTTCATGTATTTTACCATATCACACACACACACACACACACAGTGCACTGTTTGAGTGTTCATATA
>JAXDDW010000061.1:2147500-2177500 GCA_034670385.1 Hoplostethus mediterraneus
CGGCCTACAGTACTGTGCAACAGTCTTACGTACATGTAAACACACTGGAAAGCGAAGATGCTTTCAAAAATAATAAAATGAAAAGTTTCTAAATATCAAAATATTTACTTTAAAGAGCAGAAATGTAAAACAGTGATGCAAAAAACTAGAAAATATCTATCTATCTAATATCTATAACCAAATTTATATAAAATAATTTTGCTTGATATGAAATAAAAATAAAAAACTGCTGTTGAGATAAAACATTTCCCTTCAAATTAAATGAAAATGAAGATGGCAAACAAAGAACTGAAGTGGAAATCCAAAACATGAGCAGGTGAATCAGGTGAAGTCTGATTCCTGTTATTCACCTGTTTAATCCTCCTCAGTCAGCAGGGGAGGAGGAGATGATGGAGATGAAGGAACCAGATGACAATAAGTCAACATGGAGGACGGTATACCAAACAAAATGCATTCCTCGGTTGCAAACGACCAACAAACAAACCACACAGAGCTGCTTTTATTCAGCAAGACAACCTCCACATGTGCTTTGTGTTTCCACAAGTATCTCAGGTATATCGTGCTGAGAAGCTGCAGGCTCCCAAAATGAAACACCTCCTGGGTAATTGTGGGGAATAATATTGTAACAGCTTCGTCCTGAGGGATCGTTCACTCAAATCAATGACGTGTAATGTAAATAAGGCCCTGACCCGCCGCCCCGTAACTCTAACCCGTCCGGCCAGGGCTACAGCGGACCGTGGTAATCATGACAAACCGCCCGACATTCCCAGGTAATTCCCGTCCCATGTGGATAGGGATTAGCATGGCTTCTTGGAGTACCACCCCCGCTCTGTTTAGTCTACTGACTTCCACTTTGTTAGTTTGTTGAAGTAGCAGACTGACAAGATGTGACCTGACCCTTCTGGATTTCCATACAGGAGGGAAGCTGCCATCTTGTCTTACAACATCAATGTTTATCGACCCCTGCTACCGCTCCCCCGAGGACCCCTGAGGACCCGGCCCTCACATACTCCATTATTTCCTGCCTGACTGCTGGAAGGAAAAATAGACTTCACCTTCCCTGGGAGCTGAAACATGGTGTGAATTTCCACAGATCTGGTCCTTCTGCCTTCATACGAAGTGGCAAATACACCCTTCATAATATTACAGCCTTGGAATGTCCTGTATCGCTACCGCCATCAGACCTGGGAATGTCCTGTATCACTACCGCCATCAGACCTGGGAATGTCCTGTATCACTGCCGCCATCAGACCTGGGAATGTCCTGTATCACTACCGCCATCAGACCTGGGAATGTCCTGTATCACTACCGCCATCAGACCTGGGAATGTCCTGTATCACTGCCGCCATCAGACCTGGGAATGTCCTGTATCACTACCGCCATCAGACCTGGGAATGTCCTGTATCACTACCGCCATCAGACCTGGGAATGTCCTGTATCACTACCGCCATCAGACCTGGGAATGTCCTGTATCGCTACCGCCATCAGACCTGGGAATGTCCTGTATCACTACCGCCATCAGACCTGGGAATGTCCTGTATCACTGCCACCATCAGACCTGGGAATGTCCTGTATCACTACCGCCATCAGACCTAGGAATGTCCTGTATCGCTACCGCCATCAGACCTGGGAATGTGCTGTATCACTACCGCCATCAGACCTGGGAATGTCAGACCTGGGAATGTCCTGTATCACTACCGCCATCAGACCTGGGAATGTGCTGTATCACTACCGCCATCAGACCTGGGAATGTACTGTATCACTACCGCCATCAGACCTGGGAATGTCCTGTATCACTACCGCCATCAGACCTGGGAATGTCCTGTATCACTACCGCCATCAGACCTGGGAATGTCCTGTATCGCTACCGCCATCAGACCTGGGAATGTGCTGTATCACTACCGCCATCAGACCTGGGAATGTCAGACCTGGGAATGTCCTGTATCACTACCGCCATCAGACCTGGGAATGTGCTGTATCACTACCGCCATCAGACCTGGGAATGTCCTGTATCACTACCGCCATCAGACCTGGGAATGTCCTGTATCACTACCGCCATTAGACCTGGGAATGTCCTGTATCGCTACCGCCATCAGACCTGGGAATGTCCTGTATCACTACCGCCATCAGACCTGGGAATGTCCTGTATCACTACCGCCATCAGACCATAACCCTATGTGGGCAACGGGGTAAAGCCTGACCTTTGACCCCGACCTGTACCAGTGGAACCCTGCTAGAGAGATGAGTTATCTAGGACCACTGAGAAGACATGATACCGTGGAGACTCTGTAGTCAGTGTGCTCACAGCCTTACATGAGAAGGGCCGATGTAAAGCTTAGCACACACACAGACACGCACTCTCACACTCACACACACTCTCTCACACACACACACACACACACACACACACACCGTGCTCTGTCCACATATGGAGAGTTAATTTCCAAGATGCTACTTAAATAAACATTTAGCTGGAGGAAACACAGGGCCAGAGCTGTGTGTGTGTGTGTGTGTGTGTGTGTGTGTGTGTGTGTGTGTGTGTGTGTGTGTGTGTGTGTGTGTGTGTGTGTGTGTGTGTGCGCAGTATCTATAATCTAGAGGGTCCAGGTGGTGAAAGCTTCTAGTTCCCTTCTGTCTTTTAAAAGTCTATCAGTCATTCTGTACAGTCGGTGACGGTTTAATTTGGAGTCAAACACACATCCTGCCCCCAATATCAATCAATATCAATCAATATCAATCAACTCTTTTTTTCACAATCATATTGTACATTCATGATTTATTTGTTTGAAGTATTTTTCATTAATTTGAATGTTTCTTACATCAGTCAGATGCTTCCTGTCAGACACACACTGTATACACACACACACACACACACACACACACACAGTCTCCTGGTATCTGAGGCTGTTGGCTTAGCTGCAGAGGAGTGATGTGTAGACAGAAGGTGTGGTCGTGTGTGTGTGTGTGTGTGTGTGTGTGTGTGTGTGTGTGTGTGTGTGTGTGTTATATCTCTGATACCTGAGCACCCCAGTAGTGACCAGACAGTCAGCGATTAGCTCTGTCGCTACCACACAGCCCAGGATTAACACACACACACACACACACACACACACACACACACACACACACACACACACACACACACTTGTATAACACCCAGCAACTCACACACACACAAACCCACACTGAGACAAGTGCAGTGCTTCCATACAAACACACCCAACCCCAGCCTGTCCCCAGCACTCACTCGCTTTATAAGCATTTATACAGTCAGCGTCACGCCTTCACACACACACACACACACACACACACACAGTGTGTGCTACATCTTTCTGGACAGATGCAGAAATAACTGTCTGTCACAACGTCCTCAGTCAGCGTTTCTCTAAAACCCCACACTTTCATGTCTGACTGTAAAAGATCTGAGGCTACTGTGTGTGTGTGTGTGTGTGTGTGTGTGTGTGTGTGTGTGTGTGTGTGTGTGTGTGTGTGTGTGTGTGTGTGTGTGTGTGTGTGTGTTATATCTCTGATACCTGAGCACCCCAGTAGTGACCAGACAGTCAGCGATTAGCTCTGTCGCTACCACACAGCCCAGGATTAACACACACACACACACACACACACACACACACACACACACACACACACACACACACACACACTTGTATAACACCCAGCAACTCACACACACACAAACCCACACTGAGACAAGTGCAGTGCTTCCATACAAACACACCCAACCCCAGCCTGTCCCCAGCACTCACTCGCTTTATAAGCATTTATACAGTCAGCGTCACGCCTTCACACACACACACACACACACACACACACACAGTGTGTGCTACATCTTTCTGGACAGATGCAGAAATAACTGTCTGTCACAACGTCCTCAGTCAGCGTTTCTCTAAAACCCCACACTTTCATGTCTGACTGTAAAAGATCTGAGGCTACTGTGTGTGTGTGTGTGTGTGTGTGTGTGTGTGTGTGTGTGTGTGTGTGTGTGTGTGTGTGTGTGTGTGTGTGTGTGTGTGTGTGTGTGTGTGTGTGTGTGTGTGTGTGTGTGTGTGTGTGTGTGTGTCTGAGAGAGAGAGAGAAAGAGTGTTTTCATGTCAATGTGTAAAATTGCCCTCTTTTATGTGTGGTTGCATACTGGTGACTGTTTGTATGCTTGCAAGTGGATTTGCACTCACGTGTGTGTGTGTGTGTGTGTGTCTGTGTCTGTGTGTGTGTGTGTGTGTCCTCAGTGTAAGCCAATAGGAGGCCAATACCTGGTAGCAAAGCCTCACTGCTCCGTCTGTAGCTGCTGGCCTGCTTTTACTGTTACTGTCCTGACAATGTGGGGTATTTGGAGTTATTTGCCCCAGGTGGGGTGGGTGGGTGGGGGTGTTGGGGTGGGGGGCTGGGTGGGGGTCGTTAAGGGGCAGACGAGAGGCCGCGGGTGGAAAAACAGCAGCCGTTTACGAGGCTGCTCAATTAGTGCTTTCTCCCTGAAGTCTGATTGATGCTTCTGCGTCTGCCCGCAGACGTCCGCATGGGTGTAACGCCAAATAGCGTTAATGCGTCCACTAGGGGGCAGCGTCGCATTTACTACAACTGACACTTCAGAAAACGAAGAAGAATCCAGAAACGGAAACACGTTTTCAACCCTGGTAAACGTGTGAACAAAGAGACGTGCTGTTACGTCGTTAGGTACTAGAGAGGTGTGCGCCTCAGCATTAGAGATCCATTTAGATCCATTTAGATCCATTTAGATCCATTAGATCCATTGACCATCTCTTTGATGAACCACAGATGAGCCTGTAGGAGAAACACTGGAGAGGATTGGCACCAGCATCATCTTGTCTAAACTACATTAGACAAACTGCTGTCTGCCTTGTGTAGTGACTTACTAGTGTGTGTAGGCAGCATACACACATTGTCTGGCACCCGCCTGCCCTGTGAGCCCTGTGTGACACACACACACACACACACACGTACACACACACACGTACACACACACGTACACACACACGTACACACACACACTTAAGCCAAGTCTCTCTGAGCCCTAGACGATTAGCCAGCTGATTAGAACGCCACTCTGGAGTCACTGAACACACACACACACACACACACACACACACACACACACACACACACACACACACACACAGACACACGCCCACACTTTCAGAGACGTCCACACACACAGTGAGATACCAGGCTGTAGTCTCTCTCCTTTCTCATGGAGATAAGAAGCACGTCTCATTGTTAGGAGACAACGGTCCGTTATCGTCTTATCGGGGGGGGGGGGGGGGGTAGACGGGGGGGGGGGGGGTCCTTTGTAATGCAACAGGTGCTGTTGTCACTCAGTGGGTCTCCATGGTGAAGACGTCTGAGTGTTTGGACTAGCTGTTAGCCTGGTCAGGACAATGCTGCCGTCATTACTGCTCATTATCCAAACATCAATTACTCCTAATTGACGTGTTGAGTGTTCAGTGTGTCTTGATGAAGGTGTGTAGTACAGCCTGCTCACCAGGACTACTTACACACACATAGCTATAGGTGACATTTTCCAACGGCCTTATTCCAGTGTATTAAACTGCAGTACAATCTGAAAAGTATTACTATTAAAGTAATACTACTGTACTGTGTACAACTAGTTGCTTAGTACCCTACATTTCACCACAATTTTACCTGCATTCCTGCATGAATGTCTCTACAGTACATAATGTGATTTGACAAATAAAACCAGAATGTACTTCTACACGTCTTTATCGGACATATCGTTCAAAGCTTGGATTGGAAAAAGTATGTGAACCATGAGAGTTAGTACCTGGTGGAACCTCCTAGCAGCAACAACCTCAAGAAAATGTTTCCTGTAGTTGCTGATCAGACCTGCACAACGGTTGCAGAACTTCAGTTCATTGATATTATGGGATGTCTTGCTTCAGGTCATACCACATTTCAAGAGGCTTAAGGTCAGGACTCTGTTGACGCCATTCTGTTGTAGATTTGCTTTTGTTGTTTGGGGTCATTGTCCTGCTGCATGACCTCTTCAGATCACCGTCACCCTGATGTTCTCCTGGAGAATTTCCTGATACAGTTTGTGATTCATTGTTCCCTCAATGATTGAAGCCGTCCAGGCCCCAAGGCAGCAGAGCCCCAACCCGTGGTGCTCCTCCACCATGCTTCACGGTGGGGGGTGGTGTTGCTGTTGGTATTCAGTGTTTTCAGTGGAGGTCTTTGGAAATGCTTTTCCAGCCTCATGAGCCTCAGCAGCTCTTCTCTGTTTTGAAATCTGTTTTGATCAGGCCATCTTCACTCCAACAGAGAGCAGACTCTGTTGGTGACCAAACTTTGTGGGGTTTTTATATGACAGGACACCTCTGACCCACCTTAATGTGATCTGACTGACTGGATCACCTGACTTCAGTCACCCCCTTTAATAGAAGTCACTATCCTAGAGGTTCACATACTTTCTCCAGCTTAGGATGTTAATATTTGTTATGATCAATAAAAACATATTCTTTGTCTTATTTGTTAAGTGACATAATGTTTATTCATTGTTATGACTTAGATGAAGAACAGACCATATTTTAGGAGCCTTTTATACAGGAATGCAGGTCATTCAAAAGGGTTCACAACTGTATGTACACGTGTATACATCAATTAAGTTAGCTTGTTAGCTAGCTAACCATAGCATCTGGTCAGCTAACCATCACTGTCTTGTTGTTACAGTATTTCTCCATTGGTTTGGCTCATTTCTTGAAACAGAAATTACATTCTGAAAATAACATGGACAAACCTCTAAACCACTTTGCAATTGTTCACAACAGAATAGCATTTCTCATTCATTTCATCAAATTGCAAATGTCTTAGTACATGTCTCAATGTCTCAGTACATCTTTGCAAATGATTAAGTACAGGTAGCCTACAGTTAGCACAATTTCCAAGTGAATACATCTTGTTGATCTAAACTGATCAGTTGATTCTCAGTCTAATGGTTGTTCTCTCCAAAACATGTCAGCATCATTTCATTATATAAGTCATCGCATGCACAATAGTCTGTTCAATTGTCAAAATTAGTCAAGAACATAATACCATGAATACCATTTATGAATCTCTTGGAACATTTGATACATTGATTACAGTAATTGACAGTCAGGTGAAACTAACTTGAGGAGTTTCACACATCATCAGGGCCTGGTTCACTACTCATCCAAGGATGGTCATGGTGTTCCTACCACCGTACTCTCCTTTCCTCAATCCTATTGAGGAGTTTTTCTCCGCTTGGAGGTGGAGAGTGTATGAGCATCAGGCTCAAAATCAGAGGTCCCTGCTCCATGCAATGGACGCTGCGTGTGAAGATCAGGAGATCAGTGTAGGGGATGGTTGCGACATGCACGCCGTTTCTTCCCTCGTTGCATCACAAGGGAGAATATCCGCTGTGATGTGGATGAGAATCTGTGGCCAGACAGACAGCAGCGTGTGGACGGCCAGGAGGGTGAGGATGAGGACAGTGACCAGTGAAGAAGTATTACTTGTGAAACTCCAGCTTTATTTACAGCACTGTAGGCTACATATAATTTTCCTTGTTTTTTGTTTATGGGTTTATATTACAGTATATTATGCTGTATACATTTTCTTTTTACTCTGAAGTTACTTGATGTGTGTGAATAGAAATGGTTACAATTTCCTTGGCAGTATGAGTGCAATGTGTGATGTCAAACCTTGGAGGCTACTCTTACCGTAAAATACTTTTTTTCAGTTTTATACACAATTGTATTCTGTTAGCTAGACAAACAAAACTAGTACAGTAACCATTGTCAATGAAGGACTGGGCTAAGACTGAGAGGTGGACATGAGGGATATTTCAATGGTCTTCTGCCATAGTGACAAAACATCTAAACATTTTGACTTGCAGTGCTTACACAATGCCAAAGGGATGATGCATTTTGGGGGGCACTGACTATTTATATGAGAAAGGAATTTAGTTTTGACACATGAGTGAACTGTTTTGGGAGAGATATGAGCTTTTGCAGGTGAACCATGGTGTTGTGCTGAACCATCCAGGTTACTTTGGCAAAAGCACCAAGAGTGTTGAGAACGTCCGGTCTGTTTCAAGAAATGAGCCAAAGCAATTGAGAAGGATCTTTTGCATTTTGGTGGCACTGACTATTTATATGGGAAAGGAATTTAGTTTTGAAGCATGAGTGAACCGTTTTGGGAGAGATATGAGCTTTTGCAAGTGAGCTATGGTGGTGTGCTGAACTGTAAGACTGTTTTGCAAAATGATCTTAGAGTTTTGAGAATGTAATTTCTGTTTCAAGAAATGAGCCAAACCAATGGAGAAATACTGTAACACATCTGATTAGCACATTAGCTAACATATCTAGTAGAGGCTAGCGTTAGCAGTGGCTAGTAGTCCCATGTTAACAGTAACTAGTTAGCTAGCTACCAGTTAGTTCAGGTTAACTAGCTGACTCTTCTCCAGCTCCAACTCAGAGTGTTTTGGAGTAGAGACTAGGGCTAAAGACAAGACAGTTTACTGAGTCACAGTAACCTACATTTGGAGACAAATCTACCTGATCACACTGATCACTTTTACTGAGAACGTTACTGGATGGTGTTTGTGCACAGGCAGTTCTCTAATACAACTAATTATCTATCTGCAAAGCCTCTATAGAGTCTCACCAGTCTTACCCTTGACCTTTGACCTTTACTGATATGTGGAAACAAGCTCAAACCTCAATCTACAGCGAGCGGTGCTTCATAGCGCTCTGTCTTATCAAAGTGGACTAAACTAAACTAACACAGAAAACCTGTTTGATAACTGGAGTGGAAGCTTTGTACATGTAATGTGTGCATTAACAATGTCTCTCTCTCTCTCTCTCTCTCTCCATCCAGATAAAGACTCCAAGGACAAAAAGGAGGTGGCTAAGGAGCCATCAGAGGCCTCCTTTAAAGAGGATGCAGACGTGGAGGAACCAGTTAAAGAGGTGAAGAAGGAGAAGAAGGAGGCCAAAGAGAAGAAGGAGTCATCCAAGGAGAAGAAGGAGTCATCCAAGGAGAAGAAGGAGTCATCCAAGGAGAAGAAGGAGTCATCCAAGGAGTCCAAGAAGGAGTCAAGCAAAGAGGCCAAAGAGCCCAAGGAGGAGGTGAAGAAAGAGTCAAAGAAGGAGTCCTCCAAAGAGTCGTCAAAGGAGAAGAAGGACAAGGAGAAGGAAAAGGAAGGGAAAGAGTCGGTGGAGAGGAAAGTGTCCAGGAAGTCGTCTCTGAAAGTAAAGGAGAAGAAGAAGGAGCCCGAGGCTGGAGAGGGCTGATACACCCATGCAATACACCCACCGTGATATGCAGCGCAGATACATACACATACACATACTGTATATATACATATATATACTGTATATATACACATATACATATATATACGTATACATACGTATACACATACACATACTGTATATATACATATATACTGTATATATACACATATACACGTATACATACATATACACATACAAATACTGTATATATACATATATATACTGTATATATACACATATACATATATACGTATACATACATATGCACAATATACAGACACGTGCGTATACAAGCACACATGTTTACATACATATAGGTGTAAATATACGTATACAGGTACAAATACACATTGTGGGTGTTTCAAAAGTAGGTATACAATGTTTAATAATAATACTAATAAAAACAGAACTGTTAGTTTTCAGTAATTTTCAGTATTTCGTCATTTTAACAAAATAATTCTACATTCAATTGATAATATGAATTAATACTAACTTCTAGAATAATGTATAGAAAAATGTTGACCTTCTGAAACTGTACTACATACAGTACATGTACACAGCAGGGGCCAACAGAACTGTTTGTTTTCATCATTTATTAAAAACTAATAAAACATTTTTTACTCAGTTGATATTTCTGTTATTTAATGATACAAATCAACATTTTAGATCTTTGAGAAAAACTTGTATGAAACTGAAATACATCTGAACACCATTTGGTTTTCTCACAGCAGATACTCCTGATACACAGTGGGAATAGTTTTGGTCTCTTAACCGTTTCACATGGGCCACACAGAACCAACATCTCACTGGAGACTGGAGGAAGTTCTCTACAGATGAATCAGAATCTGAACTTGACGGTTGTAGTCGGAGAGTTCACGTGAGGAGACACCACATGAGAGGTTGATGCAACGGTGCATCACACCTCCAGTCAAACATGGTGGAGGAATACTTCTGGATCAGCTGACCTCCGTTCTGCAGAGGCATGCCGGGCTTTGGCAGGAAGAGCTTTCCCTCCACAGTCTCCAGACCTCAACGCCACTCAACGTCTATGAGAACAGGTGAAACACAGTGTAACATCAAGACCCTCTGGGCCAATGTGGAGTCAAACAGAGAGCAAGCTGTGACTAAGGCAGGTGGACCAACCAAATGTTGAGAACTTTGACTTTCACTAAATACTGAAAATGTAAGTTAAAAATGTTGGTTTTGTCTTAAATATCATTTGACTAAAAGTTTATAGTTTTTGACAAATGATGATAAATGATGATAAAAGAGTTGTTGGTACTGGACTACCAAATATATATACACACACGGTCACATGGCCACATATCTCAATAGCATAGCATCTTCCACTCCCAGACCCATAGTATATACATAGTCCAGTAATAGCTTACCCTCACACACACACACACACACACACACTTTCTCTCTCTCTCTGGGCTGGAGCTGCTCAACCAGACCACATCCAGTAGTTTTGGTGTGTGTGCCGGGCGGCGGTGGTGAGGACTGGGCCCACGGAGACCGAGGATGAAGGCAACATCAGCAACCTTCCCTCCTCCCCTCCCTCCCTCCCTCCCTCCCTCCCTTCCCTCCTCATATTTAGACCTTTAGGCATTTAGCTGACTCTCTCCTTCCTCCCTGTTCCTCCTCTTCCCAACCCCAGCAGCTTTTGAACCCACAGCCCTGCGCCTCCCTAATCCCCGTCGGGCCCCAAACCACCCCCCCGCCTACGCACCGGGCTGGATGTGACGTCAGCCCCGCCCTCTCGCCCCCTCGCGTGGCACCGGGCCTCGCCAGGGCCTCGCCAGAGCCTCCCCCGCCTCGCCGCTAAGAATAACCGCCCGCCGCGTCCAGCCGCCCTGCTTCTTCCGGGTAAAGTAAGGCCACGTTCTCCCCCATCACCGTTGCTTTTGTACATTCAGGACACTGCAGGACACACTGGCTGTTGCAGGCTCGAACCCGTGGCTCTTTCTTTGCGGGACAGTAAAAGCACTTTCCAGAGACTTGTAGAGAAAGCTTGGTAGCGACACAAAGGGAAGAGGTGAGCTCAGGACCTGACTCACTTTCTATTGATTGATTTAAAAGGTGGCTCTCCCATTACATCATCAGCACATTAAACCACAACATCATTTCTATGATCCAATAAGAGGAACAGCATCGATCCCCGAGGAGAAACTGAGCTGCAGATTGGAGGTCAAGGATTGAAAGGTCCTAAAGGAAATGAATCGAAAGGTAATAAAGGATATAAATAAAACCAATAAAATGAAGAATCAAATCTAAAAGGATCAAACTAATCGACAGGTTTACAGATCTGCAGATTCACTGTCTAAAAAAGAGCATATGAGTAAGATGCATTATCAGATGTGCAGGATGTGACAGACCGGGAACCCCTGGAGCAGCCGACCCTTCCAGCATCAGAGGGAAATAAAAAGACACTCCAAAATGAAAACACCAATATCTAGAAAACAATGAAAACACGTTCTGGTGCTTTTGAAAGGATAGCAGGTGAAACCTTTACAGACGGGATCCTCTGGGTGTAGGAGATACTGAAGGAAATGCATTTTTCAATGTAGCTTTATAAGGTTTGGGAAATCAATTTAGAAGGCACACACACGCACACACACACACACACACACACTGGACTCTCAAAGCTTTGGCCCTGTGTTTCGGCCAGCCTCTGAGCTGATCGGACCAATGACAGCCCAGCAGCTGTGTGTCTGTCTGCTACATGTCTGAATGGATCTGAGCCTCCAGTCTTCTCAGTCCTCAGTGAAGCAGACGCCTGTTGGAGGTGCTGCTAACGGTTTCTGTTGTTGCGATCTGACGTTTGAAAACCCATCTGATCTCCACAGTTCTCTCTCTCTATAATTGAATGATCTCCACCTCCTGCTGAACGGACGGTGAAGCTCAGAGGAACATGCATCAGCACGTCCTCCACAATGACCATAATGAGAAAACGAAGCTGCTGTAAGGAGACGTTCCCGTTGGACACGAGGTGCTGGATGTGAATCTTTCCAGAACACTTTGAATGATTGTATTATATCTGTAATATCAGGTTTGTATGGTTGTATTAGCTCTGGGCCTGTTTTATAGCCACACAAGCAGGTGGTTATATTTGAAGAGCTTCATTCCAAAATGAAATCTTAAAAAAACTTTAAAAACTCACCTTTAAAAATTGTCGCTGACATAAATTACAATTTGAAGCTTTTTGCCAAGAGAGGAATTTTTCTTAAAATTCACTTTTGAGGATGAAGTCAACCTATTCGTGAAATATTGAGTAATGGATTTTGGAATCAAAGCCTTCCTTCAGTCCTTCAGTGCTGTCATGTCCATGTGTTTACTGACCGTCTGTCTGAAACTGTCTCAGTTTCTCAGACCACATTCAGTGATTTCAGTCAACTTAATTCTTTTATCATTACATGAATAGTGACAGGACCTCTACTGAGTCAGCTGTCTACTGTACTCCTGATCTATGCATTGCCAATACATTATCAATACCTTCCTCCTAACGTCCATGTGACTGTTGGAACCCAGGAGGGAATACACCTTGAGGTTAAGGAGGCACTGACTTAGTCCCAGATATTACATCATTACTTTATTAATGTTTCCTGTTCCTGTGCTTGATTGAAGGTCAGTGATAGATTTCAGTTAACGAGCTGTAATGGCAGTAAGTCAGTTCCTGTTGATTGAAATCACTGATCACGAAGAACTACATTACCCATGTTGTCTTGTAGTACCAAACCCGTCCAGTCGGGGTGTTGCTCTGCGTGTGGTTCCAGCCGGTAGGTCGTGATCAGAACCAGGACCAGGGAGGAACATGGATACCTTTCTTGTTCCTCATGAAACAGCCAATGTGAAGTTTGACAGCGTTAGCATAGTTAGCTTAGCATGTTAACAACTAACTTTACATTTTTTGAGACATTTGACTCTGAAATCGAATCGTAGCTTGAGGATCTTAAACGTGTTACAGTAGCGCTGTGTAGCGTCCAGCCGCCATGTTGACGTGACGTCAGATGACTGAATCTCCTTGGAGTTTCCTCCTTGGAATTCCGACCTTTAGGGCTCTTCTGGTGCATTTTTCCCAGTGGGAATTTCCGAGTTCCCAGCATCCCTGGAACGCAGCGTGACTCTTTCGTTTTTCTCCTTCCCCTGAGAGTTGTGGACAAAGTCTGGAGAGAGACCTAGACGTCGTCACGCCTCCGGGACAGACTTGGCCCGGTGGCGGCGGTGGCAGCGTTTGTAGTGTTTGTTTGAGTGATTTCTTTTTCTTTTTGTTTCTTTCTTGTTTTCCGCTCTCTGTAAACGTCCCTGCGCTCAAGGCCGGGTCAGCTGGAGATTGGGTAACTGAGACGCCGCTGTTTAATTTGGCAGCCGCTCTGTGTACATGTCGGACTTTGAAGCTGCAGTGGTGGCAGGACTGCAGATAGAGTTTCCCTCTCTTCCCCTCCCTTCCTGTCTGCTCATGTCTGCCTCAGTACTCCATCTTTCTTCACATCTCAATCTCTCTCTCCATCTCTCCGCCATTCTCCTTCATACTATCTGCTATCCCTTCCTCTTTGTCTTTCACTTTTCTCTTTCTTTCTTTTTTGTCTCTCTTACTACTCATCTTTCTTTAAATCTCTCCATCTGTTTTCATCTCTTCCCTCGCTATACTCTCCCTCATCCATCTTTCTTCAAACTCTCTGAACTATCATTTCTTTCTGTTTTTGTCTCTATATTCTTTCTCTCCTCCATTCTCTCTCCTACTGTCTGCTATCACTTTCTCTCCCTGTCATCCACCTTTTTCTTATCCCTCCATTTCTCTCTCAATACTCTTCCTCTCCGTCTCTCTCTCTTCCAGTTTCCCTCCCAGGTCTATCTCTTTGTCTCTCTTCTCCTCTCTCAGCTTTTTGTTCTTTAGCGTTGTTTTCCTCTGGTGTGTCTGAGGACAGCGAGGAGTAAACATGGCCGTACCCACCCTACTGTAAAACAACACAATGCTAACGAACGTGATGAAAGTGCCGCGGTGCCGCAGCAGCTTTGAGGGAATGTAATAAAAAGGTTGTTTGGATTCAGACTCGTAGAAACAGTCTATGGGTGGGTTTTATTTGGAGAGCTCTGGGTCTGAGGCACAAACGCTCTGGGTTTGATAATTGCTGCATCACTTTGCTCTGATGTGACGTTTCAGCTGCAGATCTGAAGCGACGTTACCGGATCACATTGCTTGCAGACGGAGCGCTTTGGGCTTTTATTCTCTTGATTGAAGATCTATGTTTTTACAAGTTTGGATATTAATATTTTACATAGCATGAAAGCTCCTGCAGGGCCTGTTGGTAACCAGAGCGCGCTTTCTGCTCCGACAGGAACGTTACCACCCGGTGTTCGTACTTCTAGATATCTAAATGTTTGTCGCTAGCTGAATGCCGGGTCACGGTAACCAGCGCCGGTCCTGTGTTGAGTTGACGGGTCAGGTTTCCGCGCCACCTGATCCGGTGTGTGTTTGACCATTGAAAACACGCCTCACGCCTCCGGTGCATTTTGGGAGGAGGAACCTGTGCGATGTGCACGCTCACGCTCAGAAGCTCAACTGTATATATATATATATATATATCACTGCATTCACAGAAAAACTGCAATCTCCGCTGTTTTTCTTACATGAGCTTTTTGCAAAGTCAATTACGTGTTGAGTGAGTTTCACGACCCCTGGGCCCTTGAAACCCGTAAAAATCGCATTCCTTTCCTCCTTCCTGAAAAACGGACTTTCTGCAGATATGTGGCTTCTGTCCGACAACGGCGATATATGCCAGGAGATTAACTTCCAGCCCAACTTCCCTGCGAAAAGCTTGTAAAAGCAGGCTAAGTATCGAGTGTGACAGATCCCAGACCTCCCAGAGTAAGTCTGCAGACAAATACCTCTCCTCTCTCTTAAACAGACGCTACTTCCTTTACCCAGGAGCCCCGCACAGGGAGTTGAACCCCCAACCCTGAGTTACACTTCACACTGGTCTTACTGCCCTGTGGAAAAGTAATGCGAATACACGTAAATACTGTGTCAGTACTTCATAAAAGTGGCTCTGTAAATCTCTAGTACGTGTACTTGCAAGGGTGTAACGAGGCAATATAAGAGCAATTACACTGCACAGCTTCATCGTGTTCGTACATCATATATCAGTGTTATTGGGTACTTTCATTTTCATGGGTTAATAAACTAGAATGAGGGCTCGGTATTTTATACAATATACATTAGAAACACAACACGTTGCCATGGTGACACATTAAAGTCATGGTTATTATTATTTCAGAAGAGATCACTGAAGCGCTGATTTTTCACGACTCCTGCTCCTGCTAGGTTAGCGTTCTGCTCTGACGGGGTGGTGAGATGCTCAATTCAGTGTGTGTGTGTGTGTGTGTGTGTTGGCGTGCACGTGAACAAGACCGCCAACACCGAGAGCTTGTGGTAGCTCCAGCCGTCCCGCCGCGGTCCACTAATAACGCCGTCTCCAAGTCGCCCAGCGTCGCTGCCGAGCCTCCGCGGGGATTCGACCTCTCGCCCTGCAGGTGTCAAAGGTCAAGCTGCCTCTGAGCTCAGCTGTATGGAGGCGGCTGACCCCCGACCCACTGTGGCGGCGGTTCTGTCTGATCCAGGCCGGCGCGGGTCGGAGCGGGACAACAGCTGCAGGGCGGGAAGCTTAAAGTCACAATCAAATGAAAAATGACTTTCACCTTGTTAACTAGTCTTAACTAGTCTCTCGAGTCATTACAAACATGATGAAGGTTTTCATACTTTCATTTCAAAATCCAATTAGTTTCACTTCCTTTTGAACGATCCCTCCCTGCGTTATGTCCCGCCCCAACTTCCTGTTTCAACAGGAAAGTTGTCAAACTCCGGATGCAAGATGCCAGTTCACTGTGACTTTTATTTTGAAGTAAGTAGCATTTTCATTCATTTCTTTATCTGCTTATTCCTATTCAGGGTCATGGGGTGGCTGGAGCTTATCCCAGCATGCATTGGGAAGAACGTAGGGAAACACCTTGGACAGCTCGCCAGTCCATCACAGGTAGAGAGACAAACTATGAGTAATGTGGAGTCTCCGATTCTGACTTGCATGTGTGTGGAAACATGCTGGGAATCGAGCCCACAACCTTCTTGGTGAGAGGCAATAATTGTAAAAAGGTATTCAAGGATCGTGTTTCTCATCCCGATCTGGACATATCAGAGTTGTCCTCCTGTCCCGTGGGGTGACGTTCTGATGTCCCTCTGTTGTGTCCCATCTTCAAACCTGCTTCAGACCAGTCACACATTAATACAGTAAGACTGTTGGGTGAGGACACGTCACCATCAGGACCCTCAGCCTCCCGCCAGACCGCCCGTCACATCGATGAGTCGGTATAGTATGGATCAATGAGTCGGTATAGTATGGATCAATGAGTCGGTATAGTATGGATCAATGAGGCGGTATAATATGAATCAATGAGTCTTAGGTAATATAATCAATGAGTCGGTATAGTATGGATCAATGAGTTGGTATAATATGAACCAATGAGTCGGTATAGTATGGATCAATGAGTCGGTATAGTATGGATCAATGAGTCGGTATAGTATGAATCAATGAGTCAGTATAATATGAATCAATGAGTTGGTATAATATGAATCAATGAGTCGGTATAGTATGGATCAATGAGTCGGTATAGTATGAATCAATGAGTCGGTATAGTATGGATCAATGAGGCGGTATAATATGAATCAATGAGTCGGTATAATATGAATCAATGAGTCGGTATAATATGAATCAATGAGTCGGTATAGTATGAATCCATGGGTCGCTATAGTATGAATCAATGAGTCGGTATAATATGAATCAATGAGTCGGTATAATATGAATCAATGAGTCGGTATAGTATGAATCCATGGGTCGCTATAGTATGAATCAATGAGTCGGTATAATATGAATCAATGAGTCGGTATAATATGAATCAATGAGTCGGTATAGTATGAATCCATGGGTCGCTATAGTATGAATCAATGAGTCGGTATAATATGAATCAATGAGTCGGTATGGTATGAATCCATGGGTTGCTATAGTATGAATCAATGAGAAGGTATAATATGAATCAATGAGTCGGTATGGTATGAATCAATGAGTCGGTATAGTATGAATCCATGGGTCGCTATAGTATGAATCAATGAGTCGGTATAATATGAATCAATGAGTCGGTATGGTATGAATCAATGGGTCACTATAGTATGAATCAATGAGTTGGTATAATATAAATCAATGAATCGGTATGGTCTGGATCAGTGGGTCAGTTTAGTATGAATGAGTCTATAAGAGACATCGTACTTACATCAGAGGTTAGCTGTTTAGTAGCTATCGAACGTGTGACCTTTAGGGTACGTGTCCTACCGCTGGTTCACCCTGCCTCCCACAGATAGCTGAGTTAGACAGCTGGGTCTACCGCCCCCCCATGCCCCCCCCATACCCCCCCCCCATGCCCCCTCAGACCTGCCGTCTGCAGGGGGCTTTACCCCGGGGCAGCCGGGCTCCGCCTCACGTCTGCAGCCAGTCTGCCCAGGGAGGAGGAGCCCGGCTGGGACCTCCAGGAGCAGAACTCACATCAGGAGTCTGGTAGGCTGCAGGCTGGTTACTCACCTCCACCACGTCACCCCACCCCCCTCCACTGACTCCTACGTGCTCTGTTCTTAATGTAATAACTTCCTATTAATGTAACAAACCATCAAGGTAAAACCGAGTTACAGTTCAGTCTAATAATCCTGTTGTGTAATAAAGGTTCAGTTGATGGTTGAAGTTGTTTTGTTCCATATATATTATATTATATAGTTATTATCTTTAAAACCCGAAGAGTTCAGAGACCCAGTAATGTAATAATTATTATTACGTAACCTTTATTACGTTAACAAGATTGTTACACTTTTAACTGCAACTTGTTATTAAATTGATGTTTATTGCATTAACAGTTGTAACATGCTTCCTCTTCTCTTTCACTCTTATGTTGTTTTGTTCTTACCTGGTTGTTTTATGCCACTAAATCTGTGACCTTTGACCTCCTGTGAAGTTGGTGGAAGTGAAGTTCATTCTACTGCTGCTCTCACTGGAAGACAATCAGCCGAAGGTTTAATAGGATCAATCTGATTCGCTCCCTCTTGGTTTGAAAGGCGACGTTACACACTCTTAAAACACATGATCCACCTTCAACACACCTTTCATGCCGTTCCACACACACACACACACACACACACACACGTTACCTATCAGCATCTAAATGACATACTGCACCTCTCTGTTATCTGGTGCTTTAGATCCAATATCCAATCTAACTTCTAATTTAATCAATTTTCCTCAATCTGGGAGAAAATCAACTTAAATATTTTACTTTTACACCTAAACGGAGCAGTGATCAACACCCCGTAATCTAAAAGTCACAGGTTTGATTCCCCACAGCAGTCCGTGTGCCCTTGAGCAAGGCACCGTTCCCTGCTCAGTCAGCGTCTGTCCCTCGACATAAAACCGTCAGAGTAAACCAGTGGAGCACGCGGGCTACGGTGCGGGAGGAGGGTCATTAAGAGGCAATGAAATACCTGCCGAGCCTCGCTCTGCTGCGGTCAGCACGCAGGAGGCGGCGCGCCCCTCTCTGGCGCCATCTAGTGGCGGACAGCACAGAGTCAATGTTAAAGTCACTACTGCGGACAGGCGGGCTGTTTCTCTCACTAGCACACACACACACACACACGCACTCTCTCTCTCTCTCTATGACACACACACACACGCTCTCTCTTTTTGACTCTAACATACACACACACATTCTCTATGACACTCTCTCTTTGACACACACTAACACACACTTTCTCTGACACTCTCTTTTTGACACACTTTCTCTGACACTCTCTCTCTCTGACACACAAACACACATTTTCTATGACACTCTTTTTGACACACTTTCTTACTCTCTGTCTCTTTTTGACACACACACACCTCGGCTGTCCCTCATGGCATGTTTACAGTGTGAAGTAACAAGAGTAATGCAGTCAGATAAAAGGCAGCGGTTGGCTGACAGCTCCAGCCAGTTAAAAGGGGCTGGGTCATAATTATTTCTTTGAAGACACGCTGCTCCTTCCCGTCGGAGCTTCTGAGGAGCCTCACTTTAAAGAGCCCTCGATCTGCGTGGAACAACAAGGGCAGACGCATCGTGTCATGCAACCCGCTTAATCTCTGGTAGAAAGCTTTAATGGCGTCCCCAGACTTCAGCTTCAGGAGAGCGTGGCGCTGAGGCACAGCGGAGTGGACAAGTCAAGTCACAAGCATCAGACTTCACGCATCAGAGCCGCAGACCCGCTTTGATCACACTCAGATGTGAACAGATAACATCCTCTAATGAATAACAGTGAAATGAAACTATTCCTTATATTTGCTGGGGACCCCTGGGATCTTCTCAAGGATGCCTGGAGGTCCCCAGACCCCGGTTTGGGAACCACTGACCTAGGACCCTTTCATGTACCCCTGATGGGCCCTGGACCCCACGCTGACAACCACAAGGCTCATTCATTCTGGGAAGTCTGGGAACGCCTGGAAATCCTGCAGGATACACAACCTGCACTTGACTTTCCCTCCCCCTCCTCCTCCTCTTCTTCTTCTCCTTCTTCTTCTTCTGTCTTCCCTGTTTGGCTCTGCAGTGTTTAAAGTGAGTGGACATTTACAGAGCAGAGACATGAAGCACATGTAACTCCCTGGTTTGTTGGTAGTGAAACTGGATCCGATAGCAGGAGGTGGGTCTCTCTCTCTCTCTCTCTCTCTCCCTCTCTCTCTCTCTCTCTCTCACACACACACACACAGCTTTATTGTGCAGAGAGGTTCAGTCAGTAGCGGGACAGGAGAGCAGGGAGATTTGGACATCAGATTGCTGGGATTATTAACCCCCCCCCCAGACAATTTAAATACCAAGGGACCCTAGAGGAGGTCTGGAGGGTCCGGAGAAGGTCTGGAGGAGAACCCAAAGAGGTCTGGAGGAGGAGGTCTAGGAGTGGAGGTCTGCAGGAGATCTGGGGGGGGGGGGGGGGGGGGTTGGAGGAGGTCTGGAGGAGGACTGGTGGAGGTCTGGAGGAGGAGGTCCCCGGTTTAACTGAGGAGGCAGGGCTTTCTGGTGCTCCGACACCAGAGGTCTGCTTTAATACCGGAGGGTGGAGAGGCAGCTCGCCTTCTGCAGCGCTGAGAGAGAGAGAGAGAGAGAGAGAGAGAGAGAGAGAGAGAGAGAGAGAGACTCTGCGATCCACTCCGGGACTCTCCGCGTCGAGCATCAATGAGCCAAACGTACCTTGGATTGCGGCCGCAGATTCTTAATAGGAGCAACTTTAAAACCGTGTACGTATACACGTTGCGCGTGCAGCCAGTTGATGAGGAGATAAGAGGCGTTTGAAAACTCACGCGCTGTTAGAACCCGGTTGTGTTGCTGTTTTCACCTCAACATCAGCAGGCTGGGAACTTTTCGTCTCGGATTCCCGGAGGAGAGAAACTCAAACATCCCCGACCGTCAGGATCCTTTACACCAGGACTTGTTTCTCTTATTGACTGTTTGTTTTTTTCATTCCTCTATTCGGACCTCACGGGTTTTTTTTTTCGTGCACGACATGCGCAACGCCGCTGTCTCCTGTCTGCTCGTGCGTCTTTGTCATGGTAATGTCGCCGTGATCTCCGTGCGTCGGTGGAACTGGCGTTTTGCATTTCAACACCAAGTGACAAACTGAAGTGTTTTTATTTCTGGGCTGGAATAAAAGAAAGGACGTGCGGTAGAAACGCTGAACCTGGATCTGTTCCCGTGGATTCCACTTCACAGCGACCATTTGGATTGATTTGATTTATTTATTCCTCTTTTCACCAAACTCTGATTCCCTTTAACTGTTTTGCTGCCTGGACCAAACCCGAGGATGTTGCTCCGCTGCTGCAGCCCCTCCTCCGTGTCCACCTGTAGTGTTTTATTCTGGGTTGTGTTGCTGCAGATGGCCCGGTCCTCCTCTCCACTAATTACAGGTAAGATGAAAGGGATGATATCGGGTTGTAATGAAACAACGAGACACCCACCCGCCGTGCGTAAAACCCACCCAAACCGCGGGATTCAGTCCGGTGTGTCTCCGTCGTCTTCTTCTGGTGTTTGAAATAAAATTCAACCTCAGCTTTAATATTTGTGCCCAACAGCAGGCTGCTGCAGCGGTGATCAAATACACGGTCAACCGTAAACAACCACCAATAAAAGCAAAAATCACTCGCCGGTTTGTTCCTTTTCATCCTTCAGACTTTCATCCTGCTGTAATCTAATCCAGTTACTGACTACTGTTGATAATCCGAATGTCTCTGTCAATCTGTCAGTGGTAAAAAAATAAAAATAAAAGTGTGTCAACTAGTTTTTAGTGGGTTTATCCTCCACCGCATCCCTTACCGACAACCTCACCGAGCTTTAGCCGGGGGCCTCAGGTGATATTACCGCTCTCTGTTGTGAAACGTCCCGCCGCGCTGCCCGGTCCATCCAGGGAGTCGGTCCAGTCAACCGAGACACAAGAGGAGTTTCTATCCTGACATAATGTTCATAATAATGTGAATTATGAGAGGAAAGCGCGTGAGACTAACTCGTTTTTACTAATATGAACTAGTTCTAATGATGACCGACTGGAGGTCAACACAACTTGACTGAGCTAAAACTCTCCGGCTCCGGTTTTATTGCGCTCTTTATTTCTTCTGCCTCTCCTTCGTTTCATTTGCGTTTCCATGGACTGTTTCCTTTTGAAAGCCGCTGACAGCCGCATTGCATCATAGGATATCAGGATATCAGGATATCGTTGTTTGCCCTGCAGCGCCGTTGAGAAATGAGAATAATAGAATAAGAGAATAAAAGGTCGCCCTACATGAAGCCTTATCGCTGCGCAAACAGCCCGCTGATACTGATCCTCCCCTCGAGCGGTTTAGAGAAAATGCCTTATTAATAAAACTGATCGTGATTATGATATTTTATTTATCAGAACAAGAAACAAAAAAAAAGAAAAATTGTTCAGAGAGCTTTTTAAGATATACAATTAATATTAAACCCATTTCCACTTAAAATTTGATGAAATGAAACTTTGGAAACAACTGGCATGTTTAGTGTTTTAAGTTAATTTAAGCACTATTTTTTTGATCAACTTTCAATCTTTTACGGGCTTAAATATTAATAAATAAGGTATATGAATGATAGTAATGAGTTTTCTGATTGTCCTTTACACCATGAGAAGCCGGTGGTGACCACTGGGAGCAGACAGCAAAGCTCCTCTCAGATGGGATCCCGGGACAAAGCCTCTATAAAATGTTGGTCTGTGGTTGAAAGCGCCTCGATCCTTGACATGAAACGGTGTTGGGAACCCCTGGCTTACAGGGCGAGAGCCAACAACCGTCTGAGTGGGTATCAGCTGAGGAGGCTGCGCCATTATGGTCTAATCCCACCGGATCAGATTCCTCTACCTGGTATTCCAAATATGCGCTATATCATCTGTCTATTGTCTCCGGCATTAAAGACAAGAGGGGTCTGAGTGGGGGGGGGGGGGGGTCTCATAACCGACCAGTCTGAATGTTTCACCGCTGAAGGGTGGTTGGGTTAGAGGGATCATCCTCTAACAGAAAGGTCACAGGTTCGAGCCCCGTGACGGTGCACCGGCCCGTCAGAGTGTTGAGCCACCTGAATGAACCCTGTCAGACAGGTGATGAACAAACTGCGTGTTTTCATCCATCCAGCTCAGGTTGTTTTTGTGACCTCATCACAGTGGTGGGCGGAGCCTGCAGGGTTCGTCTGCTCTCCCCCCCGAACCAACCAATCAGCTGCTTGGCTTTCTGCTGAGCTGGGAGGACAGGTCACCTCTATAGGGTCGGTAAAGAACACTCGGGGGTCGAAGAGGTAAATAAACCGAAATAGGTGGGTAAACTTTTGACCCCCAGTCAGGGAACATGAGTCACCACAACCACCGATATCAGCAACAATCAATGAGGACTTGAGCACAAATTGATCCCTTAAAGGAGCCTCTCATCGGTTTGATGCTTCTTACTGGATACGACTTATTTATGTCGGACTGAAAAGGTGATTTATAAAAAGGTCAGTAAAGTGAGTGAAGAGTTTACTCAACTGTATTTAGACCTGTTAGAGACTCAACCAATCACAGCATCAGTTGTTCAGCGGATGATCTGACGATGAGAGCAACAGCAGAATCAGCTTCGAGGCCAGAGGTCAGAGGTCACAGCACCCTGACAACAGATGGAACAAATATAGTATAGACGATACGTATACAATTACTAATAAAGACCGTTGGTGCGTTTGATGTGTGTTTCATCACCGCGCACTACCGGAGGTCACGAAGGACCGGACGGCGCTTAAGATGAGCGATGACGTGAAATAAAACTCTGATGACCCCCGAGGGAAAACCGAGTCAAAACTACAAAATAAATCAAGACTGGGAGGAGGACAGATTTCAAAAAGTCAAAGTCAACCATCACGGCTGAGATATTCCTGCGACAAACACGGGAAAAGAGTCCAGTTCATAATCGGTGTGTCAGAGTTTGTTGCTTATTTCATAGAACTGTATCAGACTTGAGTTGATTGTGGTTGATGCTCTGGAGAGGAAAGCGTGGTGATGTAACTTCCTGTCCTGTGTCTCACGTCTCCTCTCACCTCGTCCTCCCCAGGTACCGAGGCCAGCTGTGAGAACGAGGGGGAGGTCCTCCACATCCCCAACATCACCGACAACCCCTGCATCACCTGCGTCTGTCTGGTGAGCTAACACGCCGCGTGTCTCTCAGCTCGGCGGGGGGCGGGTGCTGGGTGCCGGGTGCCGGGTGCTGGGTGCCGGGTGCCGGGTGTCGGGTGCCGGGTGCCGGGTGTCGGGTGCCGGGTGTCGGGTGCAGTGACATTGACTTACTGGCGGTCGTCGCCTCGACCGAGTTTGTTCTCGTCACGTTTCTGTGTAATTGCTGCTGATTGGACAAAACCACGTCTTTATCACTGATAGTAATATTTGTAAAGTGATTATTGTGCTTTATGTGCTGCTTCTTATCGGCAGGTTGGGTAAGATTTGTAAGAGGGGGGCGGCCTGGTTTCTGTTTCTGCTGGTTTCTGTTTCTGCTGGTTTCTGTTTCTGCTGGTTTCTGTCTCTGCTGGTTTCTGTCTCTGCTGGTTTCTGTCTCTGCTGGTTTCTGTCTCTGCTGGTTTCTGTCTCTGCTGGTTTCTGTTTCTGCTGGTTTCTGTCTCTGCTGGTTTCTGTTTCTGCTGGTTTCTGTTTCTGCTGGTTTCTGTTTCTGCTGGTTTCTTTAAGGATTGACAGAAAAAATCCCATTGAAACAAGAAGTTGGATCGTTTGCTTTAAAGGGCAACGCTGTCGAGACAGTGCAGGAAGGACTTCACTGAGTTGAGGTTGTTTTAAAGGGTTTCCAGAGAAACCCTCAGTGGAACAGGAAGCTGAGATTGAAACGACGAGTCAGACGATCTGCAGCAGGAAACACTTTTATCATGGCGTTTACTGAAAAGGTTCCCAGTGCAACGTGAAGTTTTAAGAGGCGGGCCTGCCGTCACGCTGTCTTGGCTCGGCCCGGCTGTTAAAGGCGGCTTACAAACCGTTAGGGGACGAGTCCTTCCTGGAACATGTGCTCTTTGACCCCTGACCCCCCCGCTGGGGAGGTCATTGTGTTAGGGGATGAGAATGGAGGCGACTGGGAGGTTTTGTGTTAAAGGTGTCATGTGGCCGGAGGGGTTGACTCTGACAGCGTCTGCCCTCCATGAACCACCGAGCCGGAGGGGGGTGTGTGTGTGTGTGTGTGTGTGTGTGTGTGTGTGTGTGTGTGTGTGTGTGTGTGTGTGTGTGTGTGTGTGTGTGTGTGTGTGTGTGTGTGTGTGTGTGTGTGTGTGTGTGTGTGTGCGCTACTTCCTACATCATCTACACTCATATACAGTATATGTGTATATTTGTGTATATTTGTATATAGTTGTACACATACATGTGGCGGGTCCAGCCATCTGTACCTGAGACCCAGCTCCTGACTGGCTGTTGAAGAAGCTCCACTAGCTTCTGATTGGCTGCTGGAGAGGCCCCTCCCCTCTCCCTGACCAGCTCTCTGTTATCAGGCAGACATCAGCCAAAGTCCTGCTGAATGCTATCAGTCATCAGCGGCTACGGCGAGCCTTTCATCTCTCTCCTTTAACCCCCCACCCCACCCTGCACACACACACACACACACACACACACACACACACACACACACACACACACACACACGCAGTCACACACACTCCAACACAGACATACCTCCACACACACTCGGACAGCCACGTCGCTGTCCTCTGGCATGCCTCCCCCATTTCCACTTCTGCCCCCCCCCCCCCCCCCCAAAGACAGCATGGCGACACGGGAGTCTTTCAGAGCCCATTTGGTGGGGGGGGGGGGGGGGAGGGGTTGGGGGGGGTGAGGGGGGTGGGGGGGGGGGTCTTTAAAGAGCCGTCAGGGCTCCAGTGTCACTCATGAAGGGGTAGTGATGGGGGGCGAGGAGGGGGGGGGGCTCCCCAGTTGCTCCGGAGTACCTGCTAATGGCCTTGTGGCCGTGGAAACACACACACACACGTACACACACACACACACACACACACACACACACACACACACAGAGGAGCCATTGTGTGTCTATGGGAGAGGGAGAGCTGTAATGGGGCTGGGAGTGGATGGGGCTGACAGACTGACTGACAGGCTGGTCGCCATGACGATCCGTTATCAGGACGAGGCTGTCCATCCCTCCATCTATCTATCTGTCCATCTCCATGTCTTTTTCCACTCTCTCATCACCCCCTCCCTCTCTCATGTCTTCCCTCATAGTCCCCCCTCTCTCTCTCTCTCTCTCTCTCTCTCTCTGTCTCTCTCTCTCTCTCTCTCTCTCTCTCTCTCTGTCTCTCTCTCTCTCTCTCTCTCTCTCTGTCTGTCTCTCTGTCTCTCTCTCTCTCTCTCTCTCTCTCTGTCTCTCTGTGTCTCTCTCTCTCTCTCTCTCTCTCTCTCTCTGTCTCTCTCTCTCTCTGTCTCTCTCTCTCTCTCTCTCTCTCTGTCTGTCTCTCTGTCTCTCTCTCTCTCTCTCTCTCTCTCTCTGTCTCTCTCTCTCTCTCTCTCTCTCTCTGTCTCTCTGTGTCTCTCTCTCTCTCTCTCTCTCTCTCTCTCTGTCTCTCTCTCTCTCTCTCTCTCTCTCCCTCTCTCTGTCTCTCTCTCTCTCTCTCTCTCTCTCCCGTCACTATGAGCTAGACTATAGTTTATATTGTATTGAGGTGAGGAAGTGTGTCTCTGTTTCATTGATCAGAGGGAACACAGTCTGTCCTCGCTGGGAGGCCATGGTGTGTTCACTGTCTGTCTGTCTGTCTGTCTGTCTGTCTGTCTGTCTGTCTGTCTTTCCACTTCCTCTCTTACCTGTTTGCAATCATGTATGAATGAAATCCTCCATATTGATTGGTTGTGAGTGGTGTCAGCTGACGATCTCCTCCACAGTTACACATTACAACAGCCAACCACAGGGGGGTCAAAGGTCACAGCCCCCTGATAGCAGGAACAGATACTCCTGTGTCTCCAGAACACGTATGGAAACTCTGGTCGGTAAACACCAGAGGGGTCAAAGGTCGTTTCCTCTGAACATCTCTGTTCAAACAGCAGCTGATCAATACAGCTGATAACTGATAAACCAGGAAGGCTCCGAGCTACCGGACTGTTCTATTCTATTCTATTCTATTCTATTCTATTCTATTCTATTCTATTCTATTCTGTTCTGTTCTGTTCTATTCTATTCTATTCTATTCTATTCTATTCTATTCTATTCTATTCTATTCTATTCTGTTCTGTTCTGTTCTATTCTATTCTATTCTATTCTATTCTATTCTATTCTATTCTATTCTATTCTATTCTGTTCTGTTCTGTTCTGTTCTATTCTATTCTATTCTATTCTATTCTATTCTATTCTATTCTATTCTATTCTGTTCTGTTCTGTTCTGTTCTGTTCTGTTCTATTCTATTCTATTCTATTCTATTCTATTCTGTTCTGTTCTGTTCTGTTCTGTTCTGTTCTGTTCTGTTCTATTCTATTCTATTCTATTCTATTCTATTCTATTCTATTCTATTCTATTCTATTCTATTCTGTTCTGTTCTGTTCTGTTCTGTTCTGTTCTGTTCTGTTCTATTCTATTCTATTCTATTCTATTCTATTCTATTCTATTCTATTCTATTCTGTTCTGTTCTGTTCTGTTCTGTTCTGTTCTGTTCTGTTCTGTTCTGTTCTGTTCTATTCTATTCTATTCTATTCTATTCTATTCTATTCTATTCTATTCTATTCTATTCTATTCTATTCTATTCTATTCTATTCTGTTCTGTTCTGTTCTGTTCTGTTCTGTTCACTCTTCTTCATTTTGCCCCCCCTCCATCTCTCTCTCTCTCTCTCTCTCTCTCTCTCTCTCTCTCTCTCTCTCTCTCTCTCTCTCTCTCTCTCTCTCTGAGCCGCCAGTCCTCCACTAACGGAGGGCTAGAGAGGGAGGAGGAGGATGAGAGGAAGAAGGAGGGATGAAAGAGTGAAAGAGTGGGTCAAGGAGTGCATCGCTGGTCTGAGTAAAGAGAGAGAGAGGAGATGAAAGAAGGGAAGTGGAGGAGAAGGAAGGATGAAGGAGGATGAAGGAAGGATGAAGGAAGGATGAGGAAGTTGTATCGGCCCGATATCAGTCTGATCTGATCTGCCTCCCACCCCGTCGGGTTCAGTCCGTCTGGTCCGGAGCTACCGTGGCTCCTGCTCTCCGGCGGGGGGTCGCAACCTGTTTGTTTTGGAGGAAGGGTGAAAGGTGAAAGGTCACAGTGGAGGGAGTGGAGGGGAGGGGGGGGGGGGGGGGGGGGGGAGTCAGAGGGCTTAAGTGGCCTTTAAGTTGAGAGCTGCTCTGACTGATCTCTCTATCCTCCACCCTGACAGACAGCCTGTTACTACATGACAGAGAGAGAGAGGGGGAGAGAGAGAGAGAGAGAGAGGGAGAGAGAGAGGGAGAGAGAGGGAGAGAGAGAGAGAGAGAGAGAGAAAGAGTGGGAGAGAGAATTTTGATGTTTTTCAATGAACATAGAAGCAGCTGAAATAGAAACAGAGAGAGAGAAAGGGATGAGAGAGAGGATTTGACTTTTGACCATTTTTAGTGAAACAGAAGAAGAAGAGAGAGAGAGTGATGGATGGGAGAGAGAGAGTGATGGATGGGAGAGAGGGAAAGAGAAGAAGAAGAGATGGAGAGAGGTGGAGCAGGAGGGGAGTAATGATGAGGAGGAACAGTGAACCCTGTCGCCCCCTAGTGGCGGAGCGTCCTCCTGTCCTGAGGAGGACTTGGTTCCCTCCATCATCCGGGGGGGGAAACCTTGTAACTCCAACATGTTAGGAACGTCAGGAACCTTGTAACTCCAACATGTTAGGAACGTCAGGAACCTTGTAACTCCAACATGTTAGGAACGTCAGGAACCTTGTAACTCCAACATGTTAGGAACGTCAGGAACCTTGTAACTCCAACATGTTAGGAACGTCAGGAACCTTGTAACTCCAACATGTTAGGAACGTCAGGAACCTTGTAACTCCAACATGTTAGGAACTTCAGGAACCTTGTAACTCCAACATGTTAGGAACGTCAGGAACCTTGTAACTCCAACATGTTAGGAACGTCAGGAACCTTGTAACTCCAACATGTTAGGAACTTCAGGAACCTTGTAACTCCAACATGTTAGGAACGTCAGGAACCTTGTAACTCCAACATGTTAGGAACGTCAGGAACCTTGTAACTCCAACATGTTAGGAACGTCAGGAACCTTGTAACTCCAACATGTTAGGAACATCAGGAACCTTGTAACTCCAACATGTTAGGAACTTCAGGAACCTTGTAACTCCAACATGTTAGGAACTTCAGGAACCTTGTAACTCCAACATGTTAGGAACATCAGGAACCTTGTAACTCCAACATGTTAGGAACATCAGGAACCTTGTAACTCCACCATGTTAGGAACGTCAGGAACCTTGTAACTCCACCATGTTAGGAACTTCAGGAACCTTGTAACTCCAACATGTTAGGAACGTCAGGAACCTTGTAACTCCAACATGTTAGGAACGTCAGGAACCTTGTAACTCCAACATGTTAGGAACGTCAGGAACCTTGTAACTCCAACATGTTAGGAACGTCAGGAACCTTGTAACTCCAACATGTTAGGAACTTCAGGAACCTTGTAACTCCAACATGTTAGGAACGTCAGGAACCTTGTAACTCCAACATGTTAGGAACGTCAGGAACCTTGTAACTCCAACATGTTAGGAACGTCAGGAACCTTGTAACTCCAACATGTTAGGAACTTCAGGAACCTTGTAACTCCACCATGTTAGGAACTTCAGGAACCTTGTAACTCCAACATGTTAGGAACGTCAGGAACCTTGTAACTCCAACATGTTAGGAACGTCAGGAACCTTGTAACTCCACCATGTTAGGAACTTCAGGAACCTTGTAACTCCAACATGTTAGGAACGTCAGGAACCTTGTAACTCCAACATGTTAGGAACGTCAGGAACCTTGTAACTCCAACATGTTAGGAACGTCAGGAACCTTGTAACTCCAACATGTTAGGAACTTCAGGAACCTTGTAACTCCAACATGTTAGGAACGTCAGGAACCT